>VWZI01000772.1:120463-157470 GCA_013396835.1 Psilopogon haemacephalus
AATGGAGCAAAGCTGGAGGTGGGGAGATTCAGATTGGATGTGAGGAGAAAGTTCTTCACCATGAGAGTGGTGAGGCCCTGGAACAGGTGGCCCAGGGAGGTGGTTTGGGACACTTCCCTGGAGGTGTTTAAGGCCAGGCTGGATGAGGCTGTGTCCAGCCTAATCTAGGGTAGGGTGTCCCTGGGCATGGCAGGGGTGTTGGAACTGGATGATCCTTGTGCTCCCTTCTAACCCTGATTGATTCTATGATTCTATGACTGCCCATAGAGAAATATAATCTCTGGTAATCCTTATTGAAATATCTATCAAAGACTCTATTATCATGGTTTTCTTCTGAGAAATGGGTTGTACTGCATTGAAAGATTATTTAATTCAAAGCAATGCTCCATGAAATTTACTTTAATTCAATCTACAATTTGCCAAAACTACTAACTGTGAACAGTAATTCAAGGAAGAAAAATAAATTATATTTATGGGCACAGAATACAGGTTGGAGGAGAGGACTGTGCCCATCTGCTCTGCAGTGCAGGGTCCAGCTCTGGAGTCCTCAGCACAGGAAACACATAGAACTGTTTGAGTGGGGCCAGAGGAGATCTAAGAAATGATCCAAGAGCTGGAACTCCTCTGATGTGAAGATAGGCTGAGAGAGTTGGGGTTGCTCAGTCTGTAGAAGAAGCTCCTGGGAGAACTTCTGGTAGACTTTCAGCACTTAAAAGGGTGCAAAAGATTAAACCCTGAGAATAGGTTAATTTGCTTGTTTCCTCTGCAATACAGAAGTGAAGTAACACACAGAAACTCTAGGTCAAGGGGAAAAAAATTGAGACAAGAGTTTAATATAAATGAGATAACATAAATGCACAATTACCTTAGCTAGTAATACAATGCATGATTACCTTACCTTAGTCTATTTGCAGAAAAAGAGAAGAAAAATGCAGGGGAAAAAAAGAAAGCCAGCATGCTACCCAAGTCCCACCTGTCTCACTGCCATCACTGTGGAAAAGCAGAGCAAACACCCAAAACTTGGAACTCAAAAGCAGCAACCAGAACAAGAAGCCTCTCACGTTACAATTGAAATTCAAGCCCCGTTATACTTTGCTTCAGCCAGCATTTAATTTTTAAGCTGGCATGAGACAGATGGTTTTGAGTAAGAGCAGCAAATATTCAAATTAACCCAGGACAAGAGGCCTATGAGAAAGATGGGGACAGACTTAGCACAGCCTCTTGTGACAGAGCAAGGGGTGACAGTTTGAAACTAAAAGAGAAAGATTCAGAGTAGGTAGAAAGAAAGACATTTTATCCTAAAGGTGGTCAGACACTGGCCCAGGTTGCCCAGAGAGGTGGTAGCTGACCCGTCCCCAGAACCATTCCAGGTCAGGTTGCCTGGGACATTGAGCAACCCCATCTAGTTCACATATCCCTGCTGACTCCAGGGGAGTTGGACAAGATAGTAGCGAAAGGTCCTTCCAACCTGAACTGTTCGGTGATTCTGTGAAATCAAGTTAGTGCATCTATAAAATAAAGTTATACTTAGGCTTTTTATATCTCTATCTAGAATTACCTGAATCCAGATGTGGTTGTTTTAAGAAAAATAAATAAGGTTCTTACAGTTTACTATTTTAGAATAACATTGCTTAAAAAAAAAAACAATATGTAGAAGGACTTCTATGACTATTTTAAACTGAAATTCATATCCAAATATGAATAGTATTTTGGTTTTAACTTCTAATCCTTCCTTCCCTTTTTTGGGAAAAATATATTAATTTACCTTTTGTTGCACACAGACACTAAAGTTCTGCTACCCTCATGAATGAAGATCATCTATTTCTGAAGAACTATATTTTTTAACTGAAAGTAAAAATTGTGTTTTGGAAGATGTATCTTCCTCTGTTGTTTTGGGGGTTTGGGTTTTTTTGTTGTTTGTTTTGTTGTTTTTTGTTTTTTTAAGCTAGACAGCTTGATTCTACATATGTAAGAACATAAATGGTCAGCAGAATGGAGTTTTGGTATTAGTGACTTGAACCAAGTAGCATTAGTTTGAATGGCCACTTTTAAGCAATTTTCTGTGAAACAACTGAATGACTTATCAGTCAAAATGAAATGCAAATAACTTCGTATTAGGCAGGAAAAAAATATCCAAAGGGACATGGAATCTTTGTATGTTTCCTTTGGTAGATTATTACAGAAGAAACAAGATATCAGAGAAAAAATAAATAAATAAATGTGCCAGGAATACCAGCCAGAGATTGGAAAACTATGCTTTTTTATATGCATAATCATATTCATTTCAGTTTATAAACCATCTACTTTTAATTCCCTCACTCTCCTCATATATTATTTGATCAAAATGCCTTCTCATGCAGAGCTGACAACAGAAGCACAGCTCCAGACAGCTTCAGACTTACTGTTTTCAAAAAGCAAATTAAGCAAAACCAGAATTAAATATTTAAGTCCTGAGAGCATGTGTATTAACCTGTTGTTACGTTCCCTGCACATGAGTAACACACACTTCACCCACTGCTATGTTTCAGAATATGTCCCCTATCATGTCCTTTTTTTTTTCTCACACCTTCAGATCAAAAGCAGAGCATTTCACAGAAGAAGCCCTGAAGCAAAGTTATAATCCAATCATAGGATAATTTTAGTTTGAAAAGGCCTTTAACATAATTGAGTCCAACCACTATTGAACTCTACAAGGTCTGCTGCTAAATCGTATCACTTATCACCACATCAAAACATCTTTTAAACAATTCCAGTGATGGGGATTCATAGAAACAGAGAATCACAAGAAGTGACCCACATCAAGGTTGCCTGCCTCAGTTTGGGTCCTTGTCAGGCAGGACGCCAGGGTGGAGAGACCTGGAGAAGAGGTGGGAGGGGACCAAGTATGCTGTGGACCAGCCTGGAGCTCTGCTTCTGGATCGATTTTTCAGTTTCAGCTCCCAGCCTGGCAGGGTTTGAGGTTTGAGACAGCTCTGATTTCAAACCAGCTGCTCCCCCTCAGGCTCTCCCTGCCAAAGAAACTCATCTGAAGCTCAGACTCTGCTTTCCATCTGCATCCAATTTTGGCATTTTGGCAATTTTGGCATTTTGGCAGGGGTGTGGGACATCTGCATCCAACACCCCTGCCAAAATCAGAATCACCAAGGGTAGTCCTCACAGAAATGCACCCAGGCAGGTTTTGAAAGTCTCCAGAGAAGGAGACTCCACAATCTCTCTGTTCCAGTGGTTTGTCACCTTCACAGTGAACTTGCTCGGAGTCCACTCAATGCCCTCATCCAGGTTGCTGATAAAGATATTGAACAAAACTGAACAAAGTATTGATCCCTGGAGAACACCACTGGCCAGAGGCCTCCAAGCTGACTCTGTCCCACGGATGACAATCCTCTGAACTCTGTTGACAAGCCAGTTTTCAATCCACCTTACAGATGCCTATGCCACATTTCCTGTGCTTTTCTATGAGGATGTTTTGGGAGACAGTATCAGAAGCCTTGCTGAAGTCAAGGTATGTGACATCCACAACTCTCCCTTTGTCTGCCTATTTGGTCATGGTTTCATAGAAGCCTATCAGATTAGTCAAGCAAAAGCAAGATCCAAGGTAAATCCATATTGACTACTCCTGATGACCCTCTTTTCTTCCATGTGGTTAGAGATGACCTCCAGAATGAGCTGCTCCATCAGCTTTCAAGGGATGGAGGGGAGGCTGACTGGTCTGTGGTTGCCTGGGTCTTCCTTCTCGCTTTTTTGAAAGACTGGAATGATATTGCCTTTCTTCCAGTCATCAGTACCTCTGCTATTCTCCAAGATTTTTCAAAGGTGATGGAGAGAGGCTCAGCAACAGTATCAGCCAGTTCTCTCAGCACTTATGGATGCAACCCATCAGGGCCCATGGACTCGTGTGTCTTCAGTTGGTATAATAGATCTCTAACACAATCCTGATGGACTCATGGAGTGTCCACACTTCAGTTCTGCTGCCTTGCTTCCAGAGGCTGAGGTTCCTGAGGGCTGGTCTTAGCAGTAAAGACTGAGGCAAAGAAGGCATGCAGCAACTATGCCATTTCTACATCTTCAGTTACTATATATCCCACATTATTCAGTAGTGAATCCACTTTTTCCTTGATGTACCCACCTTTTGGTATTGATGTACTTGAAAAAGCTCTTCTGGTTTTCATTCACCTCCCTGGCAAGTCTTAGTTAGAAGAAAGTCTTGGCCTTTCTTGTTGCATCTTTACATTCTCTGGCAATACTTCTATAATCCCCTCAATTGACCTTTTTTTCCCCATACAGAGTAAACCATTTCATTTTTTTTTCAAGAGTTTCCTGCTTATTTATGCAGGTTTCCTGCCCCCCTTACTTGATTTTTTTTTTTTTCCAAGGGAATACATTTTTCTTGAGCTGAGAGAAGGTAATGTTTGAATGTTAACGACCTTTCTTGGGCCCACTTCCTTCTAGAGCCCTAGTCCACTGGATATTTCTAAGTGGAGTTTTGAAGAGGGCAAAATTAGCCCTCTTAAAGTCCAGAGCTGAAATTTTACTTATCACACTGCTTCTTTCTCTAGTGATACGTCATAGTCAGTATAGCGACAGTTACACCCAACCTTAACATCTACCACCAGTCTTTCATTGTTTGTTAATACTAGGTCCAGCATCCCACTTCTTGTTGGTTATTCAACTACCTGCAACAGCAAATTGTCATCAGTGTACTGCAGGAACCTTTTGGACTACTAATGCTTGGCTGTGTGGTTGTTCCAACTAATACCATAGTGACTGGAGTCACTCACAGGCACCAGGGCACTTGATCTTGAGGATACTTCCAGCTGCCTGTAGAAGGCCTCACTGACAGCTTCTTCCTGGCTCAGTGGCCTGTAGTAAATGCTCACAACCTTATCACTCATGTTTCCATGTTTCTTAACTCTTATCCATAAACTTTAAACTCTTTCATCATCTCCCCTTGGGTTAAGCTTAATGCATTCTAGTTACTTACTCACATAGAGAACAATTCTGCGACCTTGCCTGGTCAGTCTGTCCTTCCTGAAGTGTACATAATCATGTTACCACATTCCAGTCACAGGAGCCGTCCCATCATGGCTCTGTAATCACAATGAGATCGTAGCCCTGCCACTGCACCCAGATCTGTAGTGCATCCTGCTTATTTCCCATGCTTCTTGTGTTGGTATGCAGACATTGCAGAAACTTAGTAGAGGAGTATCTGTTTCCATGGTGTGTATCAAACAATCCACCATCCCCTCAGGGATAGCAGTGGAGCTGATACCCTGCCTCACAAGTGTCCCAGGGTTGTCTTCAGTGAGCTTGGTTTTTCCCTCTTCCCCCTTCAAAACTAGTTTAAAGACCAGCCCTGCTAGTCCCCAACCACCTCCCTGGGGAGCCCATTCCAATGTTTGATTGAAATGTTGTTCAGTGAAACCCAATCTAAATCTCCCCTGACACAATTTCAGGCCATTTTCCCTCCACCCTATCACTTGTTACTAGAGAAAACAGATCAACACCTACCTTACCATAATCTCCTTTCAGCTAGTTGTAGAGAATAGTAAGCTCTCCCCTCAGCCTCCTCTTCTCCAGGCTAAACAAAACCAGTTCCCTCAGCCACTCCTCAGAAGTTTTGTTCTCAAGACCCTTTGCCATTCTTTGTTGCCCTTTTCTGGACATGTTCCAGCACCCCAATCTCTTTCTTGCAGTGAGGGGCTGAAACAGAACACAGTATTCAAGGTGTGGCCTCACCAGTGCTGAGCACAGGCACATGAGCACTTCTGTACTCCTGCAGGCTACAGTATTACTGATACAGGTCAGGATGCCATTGGCCTCCTTAGCCATCTGAGTACATCATGGATCACACTGAGCTGTCTGTCCATCAACACCCCTAGGTGTTTCTTTGCCAGGCAGTTTCTGTCACACACCTGTGGCATTGCATGGGGCTGTTGCAACCCAAGTGCAGGAGCTGGTATTGGGCCTTGTTGAGCCTCTTACAACTGGCGTTGGTGCATTGATCCAGATGCATTCCTCCTCTTAAGAAGATCAGCAATTGAGTGTCATCTCAAAGTTACTGAAGATGCACACGATTCCCCTGTCCAGATCACTGATGAAGACATTAAACAGAATTGGCCTCACTACTGAGCCCTGGGAAACACCACTTGTGACTGTCCAACAACTGGATTTAAGTCTATTTACCACTACTCTTTGGGCCCAGACAGCCAGTTTTTTTCACCCAGGGAAGCATCCATCCATCCAACCCATGAGCAACCAGTTCTCCAGAAGGACACTATGGGAGACACTGTCAAAGGCTTTACTGAAGTCCAGATAAACAACATTGACTAAGTAGGTCATTTTGTTTTAGGAGATAAGGTTCATTAAGCAGGACCTGTCCTTCATGAACCCATGCTAACTATGCTTGCCTGTCCTGCACATGCTGCATAGTGGCACTCACGATGATCAGTTCCATGACCATCTGCTCTATATCAGTAAAGCATCTGACACTGTCTTCTACAGCATTCTCAGAGATACACCAAGGCAGTGTGGTCTGGTAGTGAGGTGGACTGTGAACTGGTTAAAGAAACAAGTCAGAGAGTTGTGGTCAATGGGACAGAGTCTAGCTGGAAGCCTTTAGCTAGTGGAGTCCCTCAGGGGTCAGTACTGGCACCAGTACTATACAACCCCACAGAATCATAGAATCAATCAGGTTGGAAAAGACCTTCAAGATCAAGTCCAACCTACTATCCAACATTGTCTCATCAACTAAATCATGGCACCAAGTGCCACATCCAGTCTCTTCAAACACTTGCAGGGATGGTGCCTCCACCACGTCCCCGGCAGCCAATTCGAATGGCCAATCACTCTTTCTGTGTAGAACTTCTTCCTCACATCCAGCCTAAACCTGCCCTGGCACAGTTTGAGACTGTCCTCTCATTGTATCACTGAGAGAAGAGACCAACCCCTGCCTGGCTACAACCTCCTTTCAGGTAGTTGTACAGAGCAATGAGGTCTCCCCTGATTCTCCTCTTCTCCAGACTGAACAACCCCAGCCTCTCCTCATAGGGCTGTGCTCCAGCTCCCTCACTAGCCTTGTTGCCCTTCTCTGGACACATTTGAGTATCTCAACATCTTTCTTATATTGAAAGGTCCAGAACTGGACACAGTACTCAAGATGTGGCATAACCGGTACTGAGTACAGGGGCAGAATTACTTTCATAGTCCTGCGGACCACACTATTCCTGATACAGGTCAGGATGCCATTGTTCCTCTTGGCCACCTGGGCACACTGGTGGTTCACGTTCAGATGGCTGTCAACCAGTACCCCTAGGTCCCTTTCCGCCTGGCCACTCTCCAGCAGTATCAGTATAGGTTGGGGACTGACCTGTTGGAGAGCAGTGAAGGGGAAAAGGACCTGGGGGTCCTAGAGGATGGAAGGTTGACCATGAGCCTGCAACGTGCTCTGGTGGCCAAGAAGGCCAATGCCATTCTGGGGTGTATTAGAAGAGCAGTGTTTTGTAGGTTGAGAGAGGTTCTTCTCCCCCTCTGCTCTGCCTTAGTGAGGCCACATCTGGAATACTGTGCTCAGTTCTGGGGCCCTCAGTTCAAGAAGAACCTCAGGGAACTGCTTAAGAGAATCCAGTGCAGAGCCACAAAGATGATTAAGAGAGTGGAACACCTTCCTTATGAGGAGAGACTGAGTGAGCGGGGCTCTTTAGCTTAGAGAGGAGGATACTGAGGAGTGACCTCATTAATGTTTATAAATATGTAAAGGGTGAGTGCCAAGAGGATGGAGTTAGGCCCTTATGGTTTTTTATAGGTTGAGGACTAGTATGTAAAACTCCCCCAGAGTATCACAGAGTACCAGGGGGGCTAGACAGTTCCCAGGGGGTTGGACAAGACATTAAAAAGTATTTTTAGCTCATCCCACCTCCCTGGAAATCTCTATATAATCAGACATTACAGCTTATTCTTTCTCTTTTGCTCTTTGCATTTTGCTCTTGCTTCTCTCTCCTTTTCCCTGATCCCATGCATAACTTTGTTTGGGTTTGCTGTGTAGCAGTTCTACTGACCCTCCACTTCCCCAGCAATCAAGAACTCTCATCACTTTGTTACTGCTATACTCAAGACAGTCTCTAACCATGACATCACTCACAAGACCTTCTTTCTTCACAAACAGCAGGTCCAGAAGGGCACCGTCCTTAGTTTGCCCCCTCACCTGCTGTGTCAAGAAGTCAGTCACAGAATGGCAGGTTAATCAGATGTCTAAACTGACAAAGAAAGCACTGAGCAGTTTAGGCCCACCTGAGCCACAGTTTACCGTTTTATATAGAGGATAGTATTGCTATAATGGCTATAGCCATTACCTAGGCACATCTCCCAGCCAGCACCCCCCTTATCCAGAAGGGATATAACAGGATATTTACTTTGTAATGAATCATAAAAAGTCATCCCCAGCTGAATTAACATCACATGCAGAAATATCTGTATTTTCCTTAACATACTGCTATCTAAATAAGCTTGACCTGACCTGACCCAGTTAAACTTCTGACATCTAATAAGAACTTAAGGTAGCACAGCTGAGATCATAAAACAAACATGCAATTGTTGAAGAATAATCACACAGAAACTAAATCACTTCACAAGTCAGTTACGGGCACGTTTCTACATTTTTGAATGCAAAACTCATTCAGAAAATAATTCTGACTAAAGTACTGGGAGACTCAAGAAAAACATTCACAGTACAGTCTTCCAAAAAAATTTACTTCTATTCACATGTAGATGAACATATCATTAGCAACTAGTGTTACGATATTGATTTATCATTCTAAATACATTGCACTACAATTAATGCTAGAAATGTTTTGGGGTTTTTTTCCCTTCCAAATAAATGTTTTTTTCTTGTTTATGTCATTATTAAAAGCAAAAGAAATAACCAAGAAGACCAGAGAGTTCAGGAAATGATAGGTTAACCACAAAAGGGTAACTGAACTACTAATGCACAACAGATGTACATCTGCTTTTAAATCTAATATAGATATTTTGGACTATTGTATCATAGAAGTTTGACCCATTACCTTTGTATGTGTAATATAACACATGTGCACATGCTTAGCATGTTTCACACTATTTCCATTATATTGCTGCTTCTGCTAAACAAGAAGCAACCAATCCAACCTTTATGCTATGTCCCTAACATAATTAGAGAGAGACCTGAGTAAACCAAGAAAAGGCACCCACTCTAAAAAAGAACTTCTCTAAACATCTCATTCTACACCAAATCCAAATGGCTTCAACTCATCCTTTTCTACCTTGGTAGCATTCTGTATCACAAAATGAAGACAGATGTGCACTATTTGCATGTTACATATGCATACTCTACATGACCATCGATTTTCACAAACTCCTCCTTCAATATCCTTACCTAGCATAAACTCCATGATGACTCTCACACCTTATGTTTCCTATTGTTTAGTCTCTATTTCCCAGCTTCCTTATTTTTATGGTATTAAATCTTCAGAATCATGGATGCATCTGGTTTTCTGCCCCATCACAATCTGTCATTAACCCCTAAAAAGACTCTCTAATGTCCAAGAAATCTTTCAAAACGGAATGACAAAGAATAGTGCCTTTAAAACAAAATTACAAGGGTTGCTGCATGGAAAAAAAAAATTTAAAAAATCCTGTTCATTTACTATAAAAGAAACAAGTGGAACATATGAGATATGAATAAAAGTCAGAGATAGGAGACCTAGAGAGAACGTTAATTTCACTAAACAGTTGTAGCTGACAGGCTTAGTACTCTCTCTTTTATTTTTAAAGCAGTTACTTTGGAGTTCCAAATTTTATTAAGTAAATTAATGCAAAAACTTTACTCATTAATGGACTTAGTGAGTTCTTCTGGTTTACCATTTCAGTGCTGTATCTTGCAAAATTTTATTGATAGTTTTATACTCATTAGTTACAATTTGTGGAGATCTCAAGTGACTGTCAACAGTCTCAATTTTCATAAACAAAGATACTCTGGTGATAGCATATTTCACATTTCTAATTATGACCTGGAAATATATTGTAAAGGAAGTATCTGTACTGAAAATAAGCCCTTTAGGAGAGCAGCAGGCTACTGTAAGTAGGATTGGAATCACAAACCAATCCTGTCTCAGCCTGGAGTGATTAAATGATTATAGGTTAGATCTTAGGAGAAAGAAATCATTACCACATGGTCTGAGACATCTTGGCCCAACATCTCAAATACCATGCCAGAGTTTAATAGTAAAGGAAACCAAGATCATTATAGTTCAAATGTAATCTCAGCCTAAATCAAAACTGATTTTCTAAACCTTTCCACTTTACATTAACACTAATATTCCTGTGTTTAAAAGATTTCTTCTTACCAATAGCAAGAGTCCTCAGAGTCACAAAACAAAAGTTCTATCAAATGATGATCCATCCAGACATGCAAAGATGAATAGCAACAGATTGCAGCATCAGGGCACAAGAAGGAAAACAGAAACAGAGTTCTTAGTCCTTTATGTTTACACAGATCTTTGTTGGTTTATGGTTCTTGATGACACTAATCAATTATATAAAGGGATGCCACCTCCATTACTTTTTTTGTGAAGAAAAAAACCCCAACAAACAAACAAACAAATTCCATATGTAGTAGTTCTGATTGTAATTAACTTGCTGTTCAAGTAGGATAATGCAAGGATCATTAATAGCATTTTTCCTGTACATATATGCCATTTTTCCAGATGGACATAGTCAGTTTCTCGATTTTCATTTGTCTGGCTTCTCTGCTGTTTTCAGTTGTGCTTCATTAGATATTCAAGGTGAGATTACAATTAAGAGATTTTAATGTAACATAGAAACTAGCAAAAGTAGTAGATAAGCCTATAATGGAGAAAGATACATCTGTGCCTAAGCATTCCAAAGTAACGTCATGTAAACAAACTGCTCTGTTCCTTTGGAGACCAGACTTTCTAAAAGCCTGGCTGTCCTCCTTTCTCCCACATTCCACTGCCATGTAAAATTCAGAAGGAACAATCCATCTCATATAGAACACATATATTGAAAGTATGAGTATTCTCTCAGAAGCACCACTGTATTTCCTTACTTCTACCTTAGGTAAAGATGAAAGCCATAAATTTTAGTCCAGTATTTTATTTTCTGTGGGGTGCTTCCGGGTTTTGGTGGGGTTAGTGTTTTGATGTTTTGTTGGTTTTTGGTGGTTTGTGGTTTGTGGGTTTTTTTTTTGTTTGTTTGTTTGTTTGCTTTGTGGAAAGAAACCCACTACCATAACAGAGAAAAGCTGATTTCTGTTCAGGGTTGACACTTCCACTCATGTCCTATTTTGCCCACTTATTTCTGCTAATGACTAATTTTATATTGCCCATTTAAAGATGTTTAAAACACGAATAAGGCATAAAATAAAGTCAACAAAGCAAAACACAGTGACATGAGGCAGATGAGGGATTCCCATATAAGTACATTATTTATTTCTGTTCCTTTCAGCAAAGTTTCATTCCTCTAACAACCTTGCAATGCAAGAATAAACAGATTGCACACTAAGCAATAAACAGTTTAACATTCTAAACAGTTAACAAAAAAATGCCTCTAAAAAAACGACCTGTGATTTCCCACATCTTTTTACTTTGACTTAGCCCTAGTTTTTAAAAAGAGGAATCTAAACCTTTCAACTAAGGATTCCATGGAGCTGGGTTTATAGAAGGAAAGAGTGTGGATTTCATTGTATCCTGGCAGTCTTTAAAAACTATCCTATTTAATTTTTAAGTCTTCCTTCTGTGATGTCGTATTTTGGGCTATATGTACCAAATGTACCATGAATATTGCTAACAATTCCATTTCTTTCCCCTCTTATGAAAAAACTGTAAGAGATCTCTGTGTTCTAATGCTTACCCTCAGTAAGAAAGAAACTGAAATTGTCTCCAGTTTCTTTGGAAAAGCACATGGTGTGGAAGTTACACAATACCAATGTGTAACTGCCATATCAATGAAGTAGGGAGGCAGGGGTAATATTTTTGGTTGACAAGAGGCTTGATATTTAACTCGTTTCAGGCTTGTATGCTGGTACTATATGTCCCAGGATATGTACAGTATAGTTTCTTTCCAGCTTAATCAAAGGAGAATCTCTGTTAAATCTCAGAGCCTTACACCAGGAACTTGCAACCTGTAACAGACAACAATTTACTCCTAACTTCCTGCTCCATGAGCCCCACAAAAGGAGGGACACTCACAAAAGCAAGTAACCAGTATATGCATTCTCAATCAATCTGCCTCTGTGCCAGAAAAGGAGTTGAATAAAAGAAGAAACACTGGGAAAACTCCTGTCTGTCATCACAACCACAGTGTACTACCTAAACAATTCAGAGAAAAAGGGTATTAAATTCTTCTCTTTCTCACATGAAAGGAATGGAGGATAAAGCACACATTTGCCATGTTTACAGCTCCCTGTGGGGAAATGCAGTAAGACTACCTTTTCCATCCTGGTAGCAGAGCCAGATGGTGAAGAACCAACAGTCAAATTTCTTAATTCTATGACCATAGTTTGTCTTACAACATGGTTTAAAACAACTACCAGTTGTAAGTCATATATATATTTCCTGTTACAAATATAACCATTCATCAACATTTAACATTTTTCTTCTTATTCCAAATAATAGGGCAAAACACAAGGAAGCAGTAGAAATGGTTCAGCTTTGCAATTCATCATTTTCAGATGAGCAGTCTCATTGGCATCACCAGGACTGCTTAGATCCTGGTATTCAGCTGACAATAAACAAGTAAGAAGTCAGCATATAGATGGAGATTTCCCAGAAAACTCTCATTAATCTTTCTGCAGCACCACTGCATAATCACAAACTGTACTCCACACAAATCTCCTTGAGGTACAAAACAATCCACAAGTGCCTTAACAAGCGGTTGGATACGTCTGCTCCTATTGATCATGTTGACGGCTAAGATTACACCAAGGTCATGGTGATGGGAGTTTTGAGATGGTCCATGTGTATCTCCTATTTTAAACTGTAGTGTATATTGAGCATATATTTAGCACATATGCACTGATTTACATTTCACTCATTTGTCAAGACAGATAGCCAGATTATGACAGTGCTGGTGTAACTGATTAGTGATTACCTGCCAGTACAGCTCTTATTTTTCACTTGTATATAGAATCATAGAATTGTTTGAGTTGGAAAAGGCCTTTAAGACCATTGAGTTGAACCACCAAACTAACGCAACCATGACCATTAAATCACATCCAGAACTGACATGTCCACATGTTTCTTAAGACTTTCAGGGACAATGACTCCAAACTAAATCTCCCTTGGCACGATTTCAGGCCACTTCATCCTATGACTTGCTATCAGGGAGAAGAGACCAACATCTACCTAACCACAACCTCCTTTCAGGCAATTGTTGAGAAAAAGAAGGCTTCCCCTTAGTCTCTGCTTAAGGCAATTCCAGTTCCCTCAGCCACTCCTCAGAATACTTATTCTCAAGAGCATTTAACAAGCTTTGTTATGCCTCTCTGGATATGCCCTAGTAATTTAATGTTTTGAATTCTGCCTGTTCAGATCCCTTTGCAGAGCTTTCCTATCATCAAGCAGATCAACATTCCCATAAAATTTAGCATTGTCTGCAAACTTACTGAGGGGGCACTCAATTCCCTCATCCAGATCATTGATAAAAATTATTAAAGAGAAATGGCCCCAATACTGAGCCATGGGGAACATGACTTTTGACCAGCCACCAGCTGGATTTACCTCTGTTCACCAACACTCTTTGGGTCTGGCCAACCCAGACAGTTTTTCACCCCCTAAAGCATCCACCCATCAAAGCCATGCAGAGCCAATTTCTACAGGAGGATGTTGTGGGAAACAGCATCTAAGACTTGACTAAATATTTACAGGACAGTATACTATGTTATGAGCCCCATTATTACCATTGCTCTATACTTGCTTTTGATGAACAGCTCAGGAAAAAAACATACTACTGAAGCTCTCAAGAACTGTGAAATAAGAAATATGGAGAATCTTTAATGTGTTGTTGTCCAATAGCAACTATTCAAAAAGCATCTAAACCTCGCTTCAAGGAGACAACATCTTTCTGTCTGTGGAAGGAGCAGTTAGGACTTTCACACAGACTTTTTTTTCAATTTCATGAATGTTTGAGAAATTTGGAACCAACACACAATTTTGTGCAATGCCTTTTTCTCCTTTTGTTGAAGATAAACTGTATTTTCATAAAACTAGCCCCTACAGCATTAGCCACTTACTATCAAGTATGACTCTCCCCTGCACATGACAACTACACTTTTCTATTGCCCTTTACACTTCTCATGCTTCCTTCTTGTGTGGCAAAATCACTGTTGTCTGTCAGACCATATTACTTTCTTTGCCAAATTAGGAGATTCACTAAAAGCCTACTTCATAAAGAGCAGAGTGGTGAATGTTTTGTTGCTAGAGAGAGATGCTGTATTTCACATTGAGAATAAAAATTAATGAGACAAATATAGGAGTACACTGAATCGCATCACTTGGGAAGAAACCACTTGAAGGTCAGCTACTGCACAGTGACCTTTGCATGTAGCCTTGATGGTCTATGGGAGGTATGTGTTGGGTCTGCACCTCAGCACAGCTGGTTTACAGACAAGATGTTGAAAGCCCCACAAAATGGCTTGGATGACACATCTTTACTGCCTGCCTTACGTCAAGGGGAAGCTTAGGTTAGGAGTTAGAAAAATTTCGTCCCCAAAAAGATTGTAAGGCCCTGCAACAGGCTGCCCAGGGCAGTGTTGGGATCACCATCCCTGTGGGGTTTAAAAGATATGTAGATGTGGTGCCAAGGGACACAGTTCAGCAACAGACTTAGTAGTGTTGGGTTAATGGTTGGACTTGATGATCTTAAAGGTCTTTTCCAACATCACCAATTCTATGATTCTATACTAAAGCACTTATAGCCCATGTACTGGACTTTCCCAAGTGTATGCAGCCTAGAAATCCTAACACAAGAACTGCAAGGCTTTAGAACGAGAGTATGTCTGACATGCTTACATCAAAATATCACTGACATTTCTTTGAAATGGGGGAAAATGTAATAAAATCTATATATAGTTTCACAATTCAGCAGATTTTTACATCTTAAAAGAGAAAATGCAGTTTGAAACAATATTCAGAGTAGAATATCATAGAATAAACTAGGTTGGAAGAGACCTGCAAGATCATCCGGTCCAATCTATCACTCAGCTCTATCCAATCAACCAGATCATGGCACTAATTGCCCCATCCAGTCTTTTCTTGAACACCTCCAGGGACAGTGACTCCACCACCTCCCTGGGCAGCCCATTTCAATGGCAAATCACTCTCTCTGTGAAGAACTTCTTCCTAATATCCAGCCTTTACCTCCTCTGGTACAATTTGAGACTGTGTCCCCTCATTCTGTTATTGGTTGCCTGGAAGAAGAGACCAACTCCTACCTGGCTACAACCTCCCTTTAGGTAGTTGTAGACAGCAATGAGGTCTCCCCTGAGCCTCCTCTTCTCTAGGCTGAACAATCTCAGCTCCCTCAGCCTCTCCTCACTGGGAGAGGCCCCAGGCCCCTCATCAGCTTCATTGCCTTTCTCTGGACACATTCCAATACCTCAACATTTCTCTTTAATTGAGTGGCCCAGAACTGGCCACAGAAGTCAAGATGTGGCCTGACCAGTGTTGAGTACAGGCGGAGGATGACCTTCCTTTGTCCTGCTGGCCACACTATTCCTAATACAGGCCAGGATGCTCTGGCTCTCTTGGCCACCTGGGCACACTGCTGGCTCATGTCCAGCCTACTTTCGACCAGCACCCCTAAGTCTATTTCTGCCTGGGTGCTCTCCAGCCACTCTGTCCCCAGCCTGCAGCACTGCATGAGGTTGTTGTGGCCAAAGTGTAGAACTCTGCACTTAGCCTTGTTAAATCTCATCCCATTGGCCTCTGCCCACTCATCCAGCTTGTCAAGGTCCCTCTGCAGAGCCCTTCTACCCTTGCTCCTAACTTGATGTAATCTGCAAACTTACTGATGGTATCTTTTCATGACTTCTGAAAATAGAGCAACTTACAAATGTAATAGAGCCCAAACAATGACTGAAAAAATAATAACAAGTAAGTTGCTATGTCAGCTTTGACATAATAGCACTGTACATTTTTTTCAGCTGTGTGCCTAACACAGCAAAACTCTCTGTAAGAACAAATGATTAACTTTATCACTACAAAGAAGACTATGCAGGTGAGGACCATGACACCACCAGTCAACATCAACCAAGAGTTTCCAATTTTATTTGGGGTACATAGAATCATTTATATTTCAACTACAGCTTTCTGACTAAATGGTAGGTAGGCTGGGGGTACTCCTGGTAAAAATCTGCCTGAACAAAAACTTACTAATGCAGCTCCTAGGGAACACAGAACAATTTATGCAGTGAATTTCAATTTATAAATCAAGTTGAAAGATTTACAGATATGCAATGACATACATCACCTTTCATTAGAAATTAGTGGTAATTATCTTTCCCAATTTCTTTACAAAGGCTTTCTCTAAACTGACTTTACCCATAAACAACGTAGAAGGAAGTAAACTTCTAAGAATGAGTATAGAAATCAAATGCTTTTCCAGAACACAAAAATCCTTTCCCTAACTGCTTTCAAATCACCTTCAGCTGACTTGCACTTTTTTTCTCCACAATTAATTCTGCAACTATCATTTGGAAAACCTGACAAAATGTCTATACATAGATGTCAGCCACTTAAGGAGTTTTGGTCTCTCACTTTGAAGGAGTTTAGACAAATAGTTTATTTGGTGTCAATCCACATATGTTCCCACTCTGCCACTTTCAATTTTGGTTTTCAGTTTTGAGTAACTTCAAAGAAGCAAATGAATAAGCAGTCAAAATATCCACATTTTACCTGGTTTCACTTCACTATAAGCTATGCAGGATTATCTTCATGAATTAATGACAGAACAAGGAATAGAAGAAAGTCTCTAATGTGATTGACATGATTTATACTCATCCAGCCATCAAAACAAAAGCCTTGCAGCTTGATGTTAACTCTCCCTAATATCATTACTGTTTAAATTCTGTATTCTGTGAAGTGCTGCGTAAAGGCATGTGTATTTACGATGCTATATAAAAGCCCCAATAGAGAATAAAAGTAGTAATATTTGGGGTTTTTTGTTTTGTTTTTTAATCTTGCCAGCATTTTACATCCCAGCTGCTTTCTACTCTTTCCATCCACCCCCAAGTATCTTGGGATTGCAGCTTGCTGGATCACCACTGCTGCTGTCAGTCTGCCCAGCTGTGGTCTTTATCTTGTAAATATCATGGCTGATAGAAGAGAAATTACAGTAGGTGAAACATGTTTTAAATAAGGGAGGTATGCCACAGAAGTAATAACCATTCAAAAGGTTGCATTGTATTAACATTCCTGTTGAAAGCATACTTCTACAGAGAAACTGAAAGAAGTGCACTCAAACCCAAGCAAGCACAGGTACTGCATAGGGGACACTGTGAGGTACACAAAGGCCAAAAGGATGAATAGAATGAAAGGAAGGGAATAATGAAAAATGCAGATAATCAGTAAAGCTAGGAAAGCAAGAATAGTCTGAAAAATGAGATGTAGAAGATAAAGAAGATTACACAGATGAAAAATGGAACTTTATAGTATGTGATGGGAATGAAGAACAAATGGATTACAGATGGACTGGAAAAGAGATACAGGGAAAAGGAAGTATGAGTGAGAGTGGAGGTAACTAATTACAGGTACACACTGAAGATCAAGATAAAATCAGAGATAGAGATGAGAAAAGTTGAAGAATAGCATAAGAATATAAAGGAGATTTTTAAATGTTTAAGACTAAGAGCCATAAAATGTCTCTGGAAAAGGGAGAAAAAAACATCAAAACTTTACAGAATACAAGTAGAAGTAGGATTAGAAAAAGTAAAGAGTAATAAAAATATTAATTTTTAAAATGTTTAAACTAAGTACGGAGGTGGGACCCAAATTTATATGAAAGAAGACCTTACGAAAATGAGTGAAAAGCAGCAGATGAAGCTGACATTTGGATGGTGTTACTCCTGCATGCAAAGTCATCTTACCAATCCACCACAGGTACTGAAGGAGGCGAAGGACCCCGGGTAGCGGAGGACAGCACCACTGTAGTAACAAGCTCTCTCAGGTTGCAACTGTGCAGCACTTGATGGGCTTCTGCCCTCACCCCCAATCCTCTCCTCCACGGCAAAGCCAGGAGCAAGGAAGCGGCTGTCCCTCTTGAGAAGCAGGTAGAGCTCCTGAGCAAAAGCTGGGATCCTCAGCAGCACCTCATCTCCATCCTCTGCTGGAGGTGGCAGCGGGGATGACGGTGGTGGTGGCAACTCAGAAGCAGCACCAGACCCCTGGGGCAGAGGGGACCAGTGATAAAACTCTTGAGACTCATACTCATCCTCAGTGTACTCTTCCTCTGCCGCCTCCCCCACAGCCTGTGCCTGCGCCTCCACAGAGGAGGAGACTGAACGCACCTCCCGGGAACTGCCAGCCCCTGGGCTAGGTATGACAGGATCGGTGAGTGTGCTGCTCCGGTTCCCACAGCTGGGGTCGGCACTGCAGCCCCCACCACCACCACTGCCACCTGCTGGCTCCTGCTGGCCCCTGCTCCACAAGGCGGGAAAGATGATCTCCCACTCCTCAGTTTCTTCTGAAGCATGGAGACCTGTGGGAAGACCAGCAGATGCTTTAGAAGAGTGGAGCACCCAGCATCTGCCAGAAATCTACCCTATGCCCCCCTACGACACATTCTTTCTGTCTCTCAGTCCACCACACAAAACACAGTAGCCTCCATTTGGCCCTTTCATCCTGTTCTCATACACAGCAGACAGGCCAGCCACTTGACATCCGTCCATCTGTTTAGGGGTCTGGGACACACCACAGTCCCGGTATAACATTGAAAGTTCGAGCTGAGCCGAAGTTTTGTTTGCACCAGTAGCTGGGGATGTTCTTCCTTACCACCACCTCCACACAAGGAGAGTTGCACAAACCCTTCATTGTTTAGACAAAGTGTCAGTTTTTCCATACAGCTAAAAAGAACTACTATTTTAGCAGGGAAGACCTGAACAAAACCATTTCAAATCTCCAACCTTCTTCTTGGCATGTTCTGCAAGACTGACTTTAAAAAGGCAGCCAAATGCACATACCCCCTGTGGCCGCACCTTTGTCAGCGGACACCAAAGCGGCAGATGCATGGTTATGCTGTGTCATCGTTACCATATGGAGGTTGGACTAGATGACCTCTTGGGGTTCCTTACAAGCCAGTGCATTCTATGCTAATAAAACTGCATTATAATCTCTAATTAGTGATGTCTGCCTATTACACCCAATACATCTCAATCTAGCCGAAATTCCCAGCATATCAACACCACGTCTGTAAACCCGTAAGTACACACCATCTGCACCGAGCTGAAGGAGAAGGCAGATTTATTTACGCGGAGCAGCTCTGCCGGGATGACAGGGCTGCGGTTAAGAACAGGTACCCTCTGCAGACCGAAGCACTGCCCCGCGCCCTCGCAGCGGCGGCGCGGCATGGCACGGCGCGGCACGCCTTCTCTGAGTGCCCGTCAGATGCGGGGCACGGTCACGGTTATTAAGGCGCTGAACAATGGGCAGGTACCGACTACCGTCAGGAGACGGCAGCCTCCCCGCCCCGCGGAAGACTCATACTTACCTGCGGCAAGCCCGCTTGACAGGACGCACAACTGGTAGAACACGCAGCAAATGCAGCTCAGGCGCATCCTCCCACCAGTCCCCATCGGCTCCGCGCCCGCGGGACGCCAGCAGGCAGGACAGGGAGGGCCGTGCCCAGCCGGGCCGGGCAGGGAGCGCCGCGGAGCGCAAGCACCTGGGAGCCCGCCCAGTGTCGGCGGGAGAGCCCGAAACGCGCGTCCCAGTGGGGCGGGCAACACCGGCAGCGGGAGACGTACAGGCACGGCGAGTCTGGGGCTGTGCCTGTGCCTGTGCGTCCGCGCGTGTGCGTGTGGGCGCCGGCAGCAGCAGCGCGGTGTGCGCGAACACGGCGCCCGGCGGCGGGCGGGCAGCTGCGCCCCGGTGACTGCGACCGCGCTGCCCCCTCCCGCCTGTCGCCCCCATGGGGCGGGACGCGCCGTGTCCCGTCCTGTCCGGCCCCGCCCCGTCCCGCCCGGGCGGGCACCCAGCGCGGCCTCCGTCTTCCCCTCGTTTACCCTGTTCCGCCGGCGCCACATCGGCTGTCGGCCGGGCGTCTCCGCGGGCAGCCGAGGCTTTGCCGTGCCCTCTGGGCACCTTGCGCGAACGCGGTCCCCGCTGGCGAGGGACCGCGCTTCGCGCCCCTGTCGCCCCGCCGGCCCCAGCAGCGGACACCCTGTGTGTCCTGGCAGCGGAAAGGCCTGCCCTCGTCCCTNGCTCCGCGCCCGCGGGACGCCAGCAGGCAGGACAGGGAGGGCCGTGCCCAGCCGGGCCGGGCAGGGAGCGCCGCGGAGCGCAAGCACCTGGGAGCCCGCCCAGTGTCGGCGGGAGAGCCCGAAACGCGCGTCCCAGTGGGGCGGGCAACACCGGCAGCGGGAGACGTACAGGCACGGCGAGTCTGGGGCTGTGCCTGTGCCTGTGCGTCCGCGCGTGTGCGTGTGGGCGCCGGCAGCAGCAGCGCGGTGTGCGCGAACACGGCGCCCGGCGGCGGGCGGGCAGCTGCGCCCCGGTGACTGCGACCGCGCTGCCCCCTCCCGCCTGTCGCCCCCATGGGGCGGGACGCGCCGTGTCCCGTCCTGTCCGGCCCCGCCCCGTCCCGCCCGGGCGGGCACCCAGCGCGGCCTCCGTCTTCCCCTCGTTTACCCTGTTCCGCCGGCGCCAAATCGGCTGTCGGCCGGGCGTCTCCGCGGGCAGCCGAGGCTTTGCCGTGCCCTCTGGGCACCTTGCGCGAACGCGGTCCCCGCTGGCGAGGGACCGCGCTTCGCGCCCCTGTCGCCCCGCCGGCCCCAGCAGCGGACACCCTGTGTGTCCTGGCAGCGGAAAGGCCTGCCCTCGTCCCTGTCCTTCATTGTGCATAGCCTTTGCCTCGAATTCAGGGAGCAGCTGAAAGTGCCCATTTCTGACTGAGTTTTATATAATTTTAATCTGTATTTCTTTTACCCCGGCTACGCGGCTTTCCGTGGGAAACCAGTCACTTCCACCCCAACCCTTTGTCACCAGGAGTGTGAGTAAATGAGGAATCAAGTAAAAGCTTTAAGTGCACATCCAACGTCGGTATAAACTGCAGAAGCAAGAGGTAAACAGTTCTGAGAAAGCCTGATTTCTTACCATAACTCCTGCTGGTTTACCTACTGTTGATGGTGTCAAAGGTGACTCTTAACGCCTTAAGGAAGAGCAGGGCAATCTAGTGTTGAAAGCCATCTGTGCTGTTAAGGGTAAGCTGTGAAGGTGGAAGAATTCTTTCTAAAAGTTGGTTGTATAAAATGAAAGGCAAAACAAACAAAAATCACGTGGACTCCAAATAAAAAACACGTCTAGACTCCACAGAAGCCAAACGTAGCTGGGGTTTGCTCTCTGCTGTATTCAATAGCTACTTGAAACCTGCTGCCTGGGCATGTATTCTCAGCTACTTCCAAATGGTATTTTTTATTAGTTGTTTGGTTTTATAGGAAAAAAGTTCCTCGTACAGTGGTCCTCTTTTTTTGGCATTTGAGCACCAATCAAAATCAGAGCAACTTAGTAAAAACAGGATGGCAAATTTACATCTAACAGTTTAGGATGAAGGGAGTTTTCCAGAGGCTACAAACTAGTATTTGCCTGATAATTAGGTTAGTTTAAAATTGCTTTTAAAGTGAAACTTTGCTTCCGAAATATATAACACACGTACTAACTTAACAGTGAAGTTTGTTAATAGGCCCAATACTTAAGCCTTTCCACAGCCAAATCTCTCCTTGCAACTGATTAGGACATGCTGTAAAATGTGATTTATAAGTTCCTGTGAAAAGAATAGGTACAAACTCTGTAGTGTATTTTAAAACAAAGACAAGATGCAAAAAAATCATGGAGAAAATCTTTACTTAAAATGCACGCAATTATGTTCCAAAAGAGAAATGGACAAGCAAGAATAAGGGAAAAGGACATGGCATGTGCATTTGTTCATTTTAAAACTGTGAACTCCAGCTGTCTTCAGTCTGCTGAAGTCAGCAGTCTCTTTGGACTTATCTCTGCTTCTCTTATTCACATGTATAATCTTACTATAAAGACAAAAGAATTGCCTTTGTCAGTAAGGTGTGTATAATTTGGCCATTTCAACACAGGTTGCAAGAGGTAAGAAGCCATTTGAGGAAGATTTTAATATGTTTAACTTAAAACCGAAAAAGTGTATTTCACCTAGGTCCACGTACAAATACAGTGCAAGCTGAAGTCAGTGAGGAGCTGCAACAAATTTCTTTGGCTCATTTTATGTTTTCTTTTTATTGTTTCAATAGTTAAAGCAATAATATAAGGGGAAGCTCTCTGTATTTAACTTTGGGGAAAGTACACTATGAAATAGAGCCCCTACTGGTGTTCATTAGTTTTAACAAAGAGTCTGGTCATAGGTTAATACCAGTATATGGTGTTGTAGCCCACCACATGCTAACTGTCATCACTATGAAACTAGTATAGAGAAATCTATGTCGAAAAGAGTAAGTATTGAAGGAACAAAGCAGTACTTTCACGCTGCAATTATTTTGTAGAGAGAGTACTGTTGTGTCCACATGAACTTTATAAAATAATTTGTTTTGAAGATCACAAAAACATCAAAAATCTTTGCAAAATAATTATGTATTTTACAGAAAGTACTGTGCATAAGCTAGTATTAACTGTGCTTTTGTAAAGTTAATAGAAATATTAAAATACAGAGCAAAATAAAAATAAACATTTCCTTTGCTTCAGTAGATTCTTGAAACTGTCCTAAGTTTCTAAGGTTTTTGACATTCCAAGGGACTCAAGCAGAATCATAAATGCCATAAGAATGTGTTGGTTTGTAACGTATAACAATGATCAGGACCATCCCACTGACATGAGGAAAAAATTACAGAAAATGAGGTAAAGAATGTGTCGTCATCAGTCCTTCCTGATTGACATAAATTGTTGACATCAATAGAGATTTAGTGATACTCAAAACCTGCCTGGACATGTTCCTGCGTTATCTGGTATAAGTGATCCTGCTTCTGGCAGGGGAGTTGGACTACATGATCTTCCAAGGTCTCTTCCAACCCTTGACTTTCTGTGATTCTGTGATTCTGTGATTCCTCTCTTTTAGTCCTCCCTGATGTTAAATTTACAGAATTATGCCATCAGTCCTTTGGGAGCTGACAGAGCAAGAGCTCTCTCAGGCCTCACCACAGGCTGGCTTCTTATTTCTTTAGTGTGTCAGGATTGTTCATTAGTGTTCCAGTCACTGGTTCTTCAATCTCCGTAATCTCTATCACCATGATTTTATTTTAATCTGTGTTGCAGTTGTGTCTTACATTACACAAGCAAGAGTAAATTTCCCTCCCCCTGTGTCTGATAATGGATGTTCCCGTGGTTGAGTTCTGGGGACTAAGTAGGAACAAATCATTCTCTTGAATTCATTATATCAGCTTCTACAAATACAGATATAACCATCAGTCAGGGATTTCACTTGGTTTATTTTTCCTCTTCATCATCTAAATATAAAAGCTATCAAGTTCCTACATACAAAAGTGATTTAAAATTATTCCTGCTTTAGAATATATACAAGATTGCTTTAAGTAACTGTTAACAAAACACTCCAAATCTTTAATCCTTTTCACAGGGAAATAGTTGCTAATTATTTTTGCATATGCTTTTTATATATGTGATTGATGGTATCATTGATTTTAAAAAAAAATTGAGTACATTTGTTTCAAATTTTTACAACATAATATGCTAGATGAATGGAAAAAAAAAACCTACCCTGTTTTGGATGGTGCATACTACCTTAAGGCCACATATCATATGACTGTTGAGATTAGAAACAGAAACTCTCATCTTCCTGTTTCTAGGGTGCTTTGCAAATGTTATCTCAGTATAAAACAGACTTGTTTAAAAGCAGATTGAACTGAAATTTTGGGTTTAGGTGGAAGATATATGTAAAGTAATGCAACTTTTCTCCACTTAAGTGGGAAAGAAATTAAGTGCTTTCCACTTTAGAAAATGTTGTGTTCCCCATCCCTTGAACTGAACAGTGAATTTCCACTGCCTGTTAGCTCATGGACTCTGAATGTTTAGAGTGTAATTCTATACTGTTATTTACATGCTGAAAATGAAGGGTTTATTTAAAACGTATGTATTTAAGACCACTTCAAAGAACTTCTCTTTAGCAGATCTTTCTTCAGAGCAAATCTCTCAGTCACATCTAAACTCGGTGGTACAATCAGATGACCTGTGGTATAAGATATGAGTGAAATTATTATGAGCTTAATACCTATAGTGGTGTAAAGTGCAAAATCTGTATAAGTGCAAAGCTAAGCTCATAGAAACTCAATGCTATTACTGTATGCCACCAATTCTTATAATCCTATAAAGTTTAAGTAGTTCAACGAAATTTACTCCCAAGTCACAGTTATTACCCTGTGAATTACTTCGCTGAGTGATATTACAAAATTCATCAAGGTCTTCATGGATGCCACCAATGTAGCAAAGATACTATATAGAATGTTTGAGAGAGTTATGGTTTAACCATAATAGACTTTCACACTTGTATTATTATATCCTTTTAATGTGATGACTTTTATTCTCAGAAAAAAAATTACATTGTTGGCAATTATTGACAGTTTGACAGAAGGCTAAATTTGTACATTGGAAGGTACTAAAGTACTCTCTTACATAAAGCCTTTTAAAAGACAGAAGAGCTTTCTCTGTGCACCTGTGTCCCTTACAACTTACCAGGTTAAACTCTCCCACAAAGAGAAGCTTATTTAGATTTCTGAACTGCAAATTCTTTGTCAAACAGAGACATTACTTGATCAGTTGTAAGAAAGAAGCTAATCCAGAATTATCAAGAAATAGTTGCAATTTTTGAAACACCTTAAAAGAACAATATTCAAATTTGAAACCTGCAAGTCACCTGTTGGAGATAAGGAATTGCTTTTCTGAGGCAGAAATTGTGTCTCTCAGTTTTGAATATAAAAAGAAGCTATACCGACACAAGAAACAATGTAGTAAGCTTTTTTAAAAAACCTGAACGCATATTCCCTCTTCCAACTTTAAAACCTCTGCCCATGGATATTTACCCATTTAGGAAGACTTCTTTTGTACATTAAAAAACCCAAACAAAGCAAATCTAGCAAAATGCTGTGCTTCTTTTTAAATACAAGAGACTTATAAAGGCATGATATTTCAGGAGTTTTCAAAACCCTGAAAAGCACATCCTTCTGAGTTTCTTCCTAACAAAGATGATGGCAAAGGACAGCTTAGTTTGCATTTTGGGAAATGACTGAGAATTGTGGACATGTAAACACTGAAACAAATGCAGAGTTCAATCTAAAAACTTCTACCCCTAACCGAAGAAAAGGCAAAAATACTAATTTGGGACCTTACGTGACATTGGAAATCTCTGATAACAACTATTTCCATCGACAGGAAAAAATATACTTGCTTTGATTCTGGAAAAACTGAGTGGTTTCTCTGCCAAACTGTGAGGGTGGGTTAGAAAAATCAAATAATCTTTGAATCACCAAAAAATATGGAAAATTAAAATCCTGAAAAGTATTGGAAAATTATAATATCTGTAACATTTGCATTGTGAAGAATTCTAACCTCCTCTAATTTATGTCTGAAACAAATACAGGGTACTTCATTAAGCTGCTTCGTGAACCTGCCTGTTCTGTCATAAAAAGATGGTGGAAACAGCAGGCAGGAATCACAGGCTATACAATAAAGGAAACTGTTTTGTAGGAACTACAAACAGCTGAGGCTAGATGCAAAACTCTGGTATTTATGATGAACTTGGAATAAAATACTCCTATCTTACGTTACATTACTACTGAATGTTAGGTACATGTTTGCTATGTTTAAACTAATAAGTTTAAAAGATTTTATGAACCATAGTTATCTCAACCCTACCAGGTAACTAGTTTGTTTCAGAATTTATTGTGATTCTGTGAAGGGAAGTGGAGCACTTATGTTAAGATTTATACAGTGAGTTAAGAATGCCTTTCAATTACTTACGTACAAAGTTTAAATGGCCAAGTGGTAATACCATCATAATGTATTTACTCCATTTTAACCTTAGAAAAAAATAGTACTGTTTTATTAGAGATTTTTTTACCCTGTCAAGAAATTACTGTATTTTGAAAGCATATAAACTTAAAGATAAAATGAAGAATACAGGGATAGAAATGACAGTGTAAGAAAAATTAAAGACAGTGCAGGAAAATATTGTAGAACATGAAATATGGCTCAATAAAGTTTTTAAAACGTGGTTTTAAAAATTCTGACAGTTAAACTTCTTTATGACCTTAAGTGTATAAACATAGATGCATTACTATTTTTAGTATATAAGAATATATGTATTGCACTATTGCACACAGAGAAAAAGAAAAATAAGTTGAAGCAGAGTGGATCTAGGATCACGAGAACCAGTGCAGAAATGATAAAAGGTTAACTAAGAAAACAACGTCAAGGAAGACAACAGAATAGAGAAGATAATGAGATAGCACTTCAAAAGCTGTAATTCAAATGAAGTGTTCCATGCATCAAAAAGCATTTCCTTGCTGTTTTATAAGGTGAGGCATATAAATAACCTTGCTTTCTGAAATACATCTTTTTAGTACAGATTTAAAGAAAGCTTGTAATAGGATAGATAAACAGAGATAATCATTGATTGCTAGACATCCTTCCCCTGGCTGCAAGCACTGAAGACGTCATGAAGCCTTAGAGAAATGAAGTTAAATAGTATCCCAAGTCATTATTCCTTTAAATGACATTGCAGATATCCTATTTGCATTCTTCTCAGCCACAGGAGAGAAAGACTTCATTATATCTACCAGATAAAAAACAAACATTGTGGAAATTATTTATTTTTTCCTATCTAAAGGATTTATTAGTAAGAACTGCTGTGTGGTAGCCTGCAGAACAGTCTGCCTTGCTCTTTTAGCCTCTGCAATTGGGAAAGCCATTAAGACCACATGAGTTGTCAAAGCATACGGTATGTTGCATACCGTATGAATACTGTCCACAAGCGCTCACTTTGAAGGCAGGCCAATGGCAAACAGTGGAACCAGGAGACCAGATAAAATAAAGAGAAAGCAAGGTGACAGCACGTAAAACACAGGTTGTGCAAGACTTCTGTTAAGCAGGCAAAAGGTCAAAGACATATGGCTAAATGGTTTCCAAGGTAGTTCCTAGTAGTCTTTTGCTTGAATTTAGATGAAAAAAAAATTACTGCTGTCACATGAGATGTCAGGTTTGCTCTTCAGTTGTTGATTTCCACTTTCCTTTTCCTTCCATTATGCTGAGAGAAATTAAAATAATAAAGTTAGTGCACTTAGATGAGTCAGGCAGTAGAAATAAACAAATTGAGAAACTGCACAACAGGGATCATGTTCCTGGCCAAAGCCAGGAATTGTCAGTCAACAGAGAGCTCTAAGATGTCTGTTGTAGAAAAGACGTAAATTCCTGTTTGCAGAGCACTCCAAAGATTAAAAGTGCCCTACATCATTACTGTCCAGAAAGCTCTGGTGTCCAGTAAAATGCAAACTATGATGTACTGTCAGAAAACCTTAGTTGGGATTATTTATAAATACTTTATCTAGACAAGCTGATATAAATCATCTGCCTATGACTGCTCCTGTGGGTTGTTTCTTTATTTTCTCTGCCAACGTAAAGGCTTGTTCACCATGGGTTTCATCTTCATAACTTGATAGCAGTATAAGCTTGTTTTGTAGTCAATATGAAGGAAACAGATCTGTCTGTATTCAAAGTACTATACTGTATGACACCTAGGAAAGATAATATGGATACTTACTGAAAAAAACAGAAGGAATGGCTATCTTGCCAAGAAAAGGCTAGCAGTTGTTCTGATAATAAGAAATGAAAAAAAAATTAACATATACTTAGGGTGTAAAATCTTCCTCTTTTAGAAACTGCAAAAACATATTGTAATAAACGTCAGTGCACAGAGATCAGCTCTGTTTGAAACAGCATGAATGTGCTGCTCGGATCTGCCTGGCAGCTGAGTTGTTCGAAAATTAGTACATCATAATTTTTCCCTCATTTCTAAAATACTTGCCAGTGTGCAAAATTGGATGCCTCTTTTTTTAAAGAAGTCTGATTCATAAGTGCAATCAAAACTGATAAATTAACAAGGAGACAATTGAAAAGGGGGAAGGGGGGAGTAGAGAAGAAAAAAAAACACTACAACAACAAAGAAACAGAGAATATATTTTTCCCTTTGCAACTACTGCAAGGTTCCTATGGTGGCTCTCTGACATACAATCTCAGCTTGAAACCTTCTAGAGTTTTGCTCCTGCTTTATTAACCAATAGAGGTTTGCAAAAGGCATGCTATTGTAAGAAATTTATGGCATTATGTGAAACTGCTGCATGCTCTCTTTTTTTTAAATTAGTAGCATACATCAGTAAGTTGCATATTTTATTTTCCTAGTATCCATCAATAATTTATATAATTTAAGAAAACCAAATACTGTCACTGTTTTTAGACAAGTTAATGTGCTGGTTATAGTACATTAGCAGTAGACGGTAAAGTTCCAGGACTCTTGAGGCTTGATCTTGGAAAAAAAGCTTCTTCCTTTTTTACTGAGTATTCAAAGATAAGTTATGTATTTTAATAGTTCAGTGTAGATAGTCATAGATAAACGAGACTGCTCAGTTTCTCAGAGCTTCACAGTGGCATTGGTAAAAAGAGGTCATGAAGATTTTGGAAATTTATTTATCTAAGAAAAATCAGTTTATTTCTGTAGTACATAAATTAAAGCAGCAAGTAAATGGTGATTGTAAGAAAATCTGTTGTGTCATATCAAACATATTTCAACCAATATGAATCATAAGGGGTTATGTATTATTAAGATAAGTAAAAAACATTTTATTAAGAAAGCAAACACTACCAATTTAAGAGTGGTACATTTAAGTTCTGTGGTGAGATTCATGCATTTCAACTCAATAAAAAAATTAAAGCTTGAGTCTATTTTCTATAAAACTGACTTTCATAGAATAACTGAACTCACTTTTCTTTACTTAATGTACCTTCCATATTTATCAATTACACTTCATATAATCATAGAATAATAGAATGGTTTGGGTTGAAGTCCAGCCTGGACTTGAACACTTCCAGGGAGTAGGCTTCCACAACTTCCCTGAGTAACCTATTCTAGCATCTCACTACCCTCATGGTAAAGAATTTCTCCATAAAATCTAGTCTAAATTTACCTCCTTCCAGCTTAAAGCCATTCCCTCTAATCCTATCACTGCAAAGTCTTGTAAAAAGCCCCTCTCCAGCTTTTCTGTAGGCCTCCTTCAAGTACTGGGAGTCTACTATAAGGTCTCCCCAGACCTTTCTCTTCTCCAGGCTGAACAGCCCCAACTCCTACAGACTGCCAGCACAGGGGAAATGCTCCAGCTCTCTGATCATCTTCTCTGCCCTCCTCTGGACCTGCTCCAGCAGTTCAATGTCCTTCTTGTGTTGACAACAGCAGAAATGGGCATAGTACTCCAGGTGATGTCTCAGAAAAGCAAAGTAGGGGGTTAGAACCAACTCGCTCATCCTGTTGGTCACACATTTTTTGATGCAGTCCCAGGCACAGTTGGCTTTCTGTGCTGAAAATGCGCATTGCGAGCTCATACTGATTTTTTTGGTCAATAAACACCCCCAAGTCGTTCTTCTCAAGACTATTCCTAAGCTGTTCCCTGCCCAGCCCATATTTGTGCTTGAGATTTCCCAAACCCAGGTGTGGGACCTCACAGTAGGCCTTGTTGAACTTCATGAGGTTGGCATGTGCCCACCTCTCAATCCTGTCCAGGTCCTTCTGGATGGCATCCCTTCTGTCCAGCACGTCAATCAGACCATAGAGCTTACTGTCATCTGCAGACTTGTTGAGGGTGCAGTCAGTTTCACTGTCCATATCACTGGCAAAGATATTCCCTGAGGAACAGCACTCATTACTGGTCTCCATTTGGACACTTCTTCTTAAGAACTACTCCAAATTTTACACACACCAGAGAAGAATCACTGTCATCTGATGTGAGTTTGTGTGTTACCCTAGCTGCCTACTTACACTACATTTAATTTAGACAACATATTTAATGTGTCTAGAATCATAGAATCAGTCAGGGTTGGAAGGGACCACTAGGATTATCTAGTTCCAGCCCCTCTGCCATGGACAGGGACACTCTACCCTAGATCAGGCTGGCCAGAGCCTCATCCAGCCTGACCTTAAACAGCTCCAGGGATGGGGCTTCGACCACCTCCCTGGGTGACTCATTCCAGGGTCTTAACACCCTCATGGTGAAGAACTTTATAACATCTATTCTGAATCTCCCCATTTCTACCTTTGTTCCATTCCCCCCTACTCCTATCACTATCTGACATCCTAAAAAGTCCCTCCCCGGCTTTCTTGTACACCCACTTAAGATACTGAAAGATAATAAGACCACCTCAGAGCCTTCTCTCCAGACTGAACAGCCCAAATTCCCTCAGTCTCTCCCCATAGGAGATCAGCCCTCTGATCATCCTCCTGGCCCTGTGCTGTCTGTAACTGTCATGTCAGGTTATCTATCAATTGTTCATCTCAAGTTAAACCAGCAGTCCACCTCATATAATATCACAGAATCATGGAATGGTAGGGTTTGGAAGGGACCATTGTAGGTCATCTAGTCCAACCCCTTGCTAATGCAGATTTGCCTGGATCGGGTTGCACAGTAACAAGTCCAGGCAGGTTTGGAAAATCACCAGAGGAGGAAACTCCATAACTTCTCTGGACAGACTGTTCTTGTGCTTCATTACCCTCAAAGTAAAGAATTTTCTCCTTAAGTTCAAGTGAAACCTCCTATATTCTAGTTTATACACATTGCTCCTTGTCCTATCATTGGCCACAACTAAAAGGAACCCAGCCCCATCCTCATGACCTCCACACTTTAGATATATGTAAACACTGATAAGATCCCCTCCAAGTCACTTTTTTCAGGCTAAGGAGTCTCAGATCTCTCAGCCTCAACTCCTAAGACACATGCTCCAGTGCCCTAATAATTTCCATGGCCCTGTGTTGGACTCCAGTAGTTCCCTGTTTCTCTTGACCTGGACACAGTACTCCAGAGGAGGCCTTACCAGGGCAGAGTAGAGAGGGAAGAGAACCTCCCTTGACTTCCTGGGTACATTCTTCTTAACGCACCTGAGAATACTGTTTGCCTTCTTGACCATGGGGGCACATTCCTGGCTCATGGTGAACCTGTCCATGAGCACTCCCCACTCTCAGGTCTTTCTCCACAGAGCTGCTTTCCAGCAGCTCATCTCCTAACTTGTACTGGTGCATAGGGTTATTCCTCCACATGTTTAGGACTTCATGCTGAACTTCATGAGAGTCATCTCTGTCCAACTTTCTAGCTTGTCCAGGTGTCAGCAAATTGCATCACAGTCTTCTAGTATGTTCACCACTCTGCCCAGTTTTGTATCAGCAAACCTGCAGAGAGTACACTCTGTTCCTTCATCCAGGTCACTGAAGAGGTTGAACAAGATTGGACCCTGTACTGACCCTAGGGAAACACCCACAGACCACCAGCTTGGGCCTGCATCATTAATTACAACCCTATGTGCTTTGTTTTTCAGTTCCCAATCTCTGTATGCCTTTGTTTTTCAGTTCTCCATCTCTGTATGTCTATCTTCAGGACCACTCATTCCTCCTAAACAGGTTGTAGAATTTGGTCTTCTGTGGCTCTGGTTCCTATGCTAGGGCCATGCTTCAATTAATCCTCACAATTTTGTTTTCACCAGACATCTAGTAGGCTGTGCGTCAACATCTTACTTGTGATCATAGCATCTAGAAAACCATGATTCTTTTGATACCTTTTTTTTTTTCTTCAGGCTACTCCTCCAGTGGTTATAATCTGACATGTACAACCTGTATGTACAACCTATCTTTGGTCCTCAAGGGTTACTGAATGAGAGGATGGAAGTCTACTGGGTGTCACATTGATTATCAGTTGATTATCATGCCTCCAGCAACTTCTGTTAATGCAGATGCTTATGGAACTTAATTACACTTCATCTAACTTTCTAAACAACACTATGACTTTTCAACTATTTACGGCATCATCACACATTTTATTCATATGTTTTTCAACACATCATCAATACTGGAATTACCTTAATACACCCACAACACACTCAAGCACTCATAACACACTATAAATTATTAAGAAAACTGTCCCATAAACAAGAAGAAACAATGGAAAGCAAAAACTACTGTGGCTTACATGAGAGCATGGCACTGAAAGGCCTGGATGATCACTTGGTTCAGCCAGTGACAAAAGATTTATTCCTAACCTTACTGTTAGTTCTTCCTAAACATATACCTGCAAGTATCGGCATTCCAGTTTAAATGCCTTCAATGTTATGGTAAGACAAAACAGGGAAGTCATCAGGAACACCATAGAAAGATGCCTTGCTTACCCACACCCCCACAGGTACACTGTTGTAACTAACATTAAGCACTTAAGTAGAAATTTGACTTAGTTATAGCAGCATTTAGGCTTAGCAAATCTTGTGCCAGCCACTGCAATCATGCAAGACCCAAACAAGCTGTATGCATCATAAAGAGTGATACTCTGTTATCACCACAACTAGGATCAAAATGCAGTTTAGCTGTCATAAGCCCACCTTCAAAATTATCTTACTGCCCACAATTAACAAAATCTCATGAAAGCTAGAGCACAAATAGAGATTAGATACCCCACTACACCTAGCCCTAAATCTAGGTCCTACCCCACCAAAACATCTGCTGGAGAACTAAGTGTAAATTCTTAACAACCTAAGGACTTGATGGTGAGCCAAACACACCTTGACAAGCCTGTGCCCACAATATACCAAACTGCTTCTTGGGGAGACAGTCTGCATACTGTCATCACCGACTGATCTCCCGTGAGAGTGCCACAATAAGCATAATGGACCCAACCCCACTAATAAGACAGTTCAAGTGTTTGGTAGTAATGTAGTTGTCACTTCTGTTTTAAAGTGTATTTGACATGTTCACAGGAGTATGCAGGTCACTGTAAATTTCAAAGCTGTTTTCTGCTTTCATGTCTTTTCAAGATAAAAATGTTTTTTTCTCCTCTCTTAGGTGTGTGATGAAAATAGTATTTCTAGGTTGTATAAATCTCTTCCAAAATAAATTAAACTCCCAGAACACCTGGCCTTAAATTCTGGTGGGGGGGAAATCTATATGAAGCAATTTATTTTAAATAAGAGAAAAGCAATTGTAGAACAGGTTTAGAGGACACACTGGATAAAAATATCTGGGAATAACTAAACTCTGCTAGAGGGAGCTCTGCAGCTGCATTATTTGCTCAAACAGTGAACTTTGCAATAATTTGCAATCTACCTACTTCTGTAGCCAAAGTCAGTCAAAATTTAGAGCTAGCAGATTATACATTAATAACAGCTAGAGCAGACAAAGCATGGCGTATGAAATGAAACAACTATATTAAAACTTGCCAGGTAGCTACAGAATCAGCTGAAATCAGCCTTAGAGGATGTGATATTGCATAAGAGGATGAGTTAGTAACCTCTTAGTAACAAAACTATGAACAAATCAAATCAGTTAATAACCAAGGAGACTGCAGACCTTAACATTATTATTGGCCATGTGAAGGGTAGGGAGCTTAGATAGTAAGGATATAATTGCCCAGAGATTTCTTTATTCAGGGTTCCTCTTCAGAGTCTGTAGAGCTATTAATAGTAAGGACTTTTCAGGTCATCAATTCAATGCAAACCGAAAGTTGAACCTTGTTATGGTGGCTGACATACATAATTTCCATAACCCTATGCAGAATTATGATAAATTAACACGAACTTCAAGTGGCATATAGAAATTTTATGTTACCCCAGGCAGAACTTCTACATTACTTATGATCTCTAAAATATTTCTTGCTTTGAGCATTATTTTTGTTATTGGAGTCTGCTTTTGACAGCAATATCTTTAAATGGTAGTTGTATTATAGATGGATGCAAGAACATGAATAATGTTACATAATAAGAAATAAACATCCTTTCCTAGTTTCAAACCTGACTGTAGACATCAAACATATTGTAAAAGAAATGTGTGGGAAACCCAGACAAAATACATGAGCTCTGGAAAAGGTCAGAATTTCTACTTATGTGCTTTAAGATGATCAAGGATAGTCCATAAATTACAGTCAAAATATCTCATTATTCTGTAGGCATGCCTCCTTTCTTACCCACTTTTGATTTTGCCACCTCCATACATCTGTGCTGTCTCTCAGCGTCAGCTTTGCATTACTGTGTTCAGGCATTGCTAGCAGCCAAGAGCAGCATTTAGTTCCCTTGTGTGAAACAACCGCAGTAGTCACAAACCCTGTGTTGAACAAGAAAGCATCCTGACATATTACCTGTGTTTAATGTTGTAGTCACTGTAACTATGATGCTAGCAGAACTGAAGTCTAATAGTTAAAGCCTGTTTCAGAAGACTGTACACTTTCTTGCAGTGGTCTGCACAGAGAGGTCCTCCAAATTAATGAAAGTACAAAGTGTGTGGTGAGAGTAAAAACAGAAATTTATTACTGCTTTTTTGTTAACAAAATCATTTTATTTATTAATCATTGCAGAGACGGATCTTATCTCATTAATGGCTTCTGGCTTTTATCTCCCTCCCATATGCAGCTCAGTGACCAGAAGACAGAAATTAGTGTTTAAAAACAGATAAAAGATGGCTATTAAGAGCTGTTAGTGACAAGCTTCCACTTCCTATGCTATGTTGACAAAAAAGCTCAATTATACATAAGGTAGCAAATGATTCCAGGAGGAGCTTATTGCCATGAATAAGAGAGCATTTAAGTAGTTATAAAGTAAGTACCTGTACAATGTGATTCGATTTTTTTTCCCCAATTAAAATGCAAAAATACAGACATTGTAACTTAGAAGTTATTATAAAAGGATATGTTTGCGAAGAATATGTTGTTTAAAATATCACAGAAAAAGATCAAAATGAGCAGCTGAAACAATAATCTCCTGAGTCCAAGATTCTTAACAGATGGTTTCCATTAAGCTTGCATTGCTTCTTGAAGAATTGCTTTACTATCTCCTAAAGTTGCTGTTGTTATAATTACTATTGTTGTTATTGTTATTATTATTATTATTATTTTGAGAACATGCCTACAGAATTCTATATGTATAATAAAATGGCAAAACTATGCCAAATATCTGACAGAAGCATTTCTAGTGGGCTTAACTTCTAAGCTTTTTTTAAAAACTGCTGATTCAGGTCAGGTTTTCCATTACTTTCTGCTACTGTTGGATTTGACGAACGATTCTGTTCAACAGGAGACTCTTTTACCGCCATTCGGTTTCTTTTCAGTGTTTCCCTGTGCTTTTCTTCATCGACAGCAAATTTAAAGAAAAAGCTCTTAAAGATATTTTGTTTCCTTGGCTTTAAAAAAGCACAACTGCAAGGGCTTTCAAGAAGGCATCCAACAACCCTTATGGAAATTTGTTGACATAGAGTTTGGTCATGATCCCAGACAAGAAAGCTCTCATGACATTAAATCTTTTGTAAGAATAAAAGCTAACTATGTAACATACTTATCTTGTGTTATTTCATTGGAAATGCATTCCAAAAATTATTTAAGTCGGTACCAGTACATTGTATTCCAGGATAATACACCATTTCTTCTTCTAGAATAAATGTTGTGCAGAAACAAAGACAGATTTCTATGTGTATGATAGATTTTGCTATATCCATATGACCTGCATAAAGAAGGGAGGGGGGAACGTACAGCACAGAGAGCACTTTGATTTTCCCCATTTTGCTGTTAGATTGAAAGTAAAAATAATGTGGTGGTTTGGCAGTAACCCACTCCACTACACTTTGAAATAAACTATGCTAGGACTCAGATGGCTGGAAGTTAATAAATGAAGCTTTATATGTACAGCTTTGCACAATATGCAAGCACATCTTTACAATGTATAACAGATATTTACAGATATATACAATGAAAAGGTAACACAGAAACACCACACCCTTCACAGAGATCAAAATCCCTAAAAGGAGTTCTAACCACCCCTACCACCTTCCCCCCTTCCCCAGTCTTGTCTTGCCCTCTGTTTTATGCAGCAGATAGGCGAAGGTAGATCAGCCAGGGGGATTAGCAGCAGGAAAGAGGTTAGTGAAATGCAAAAGCAGCCACAACCCAAAGAAGTCTGACTTATCTATATTTGGGTTACAACTCTTAAAACATTATATTTTCTGTCTCAGTAAAGCTATGAGTGAAGTAGCATTATCAGTGATTTCCTTTCTCAGAGTATAGTCTAATTTATCATTCAGATCCTCCAATTAGTTCAAACCAGCACATGCATTTTCCTTGGAGTCTGTCTACTTGTCTCCATTCCGCTCATGCTACGTGGCAGGGGTCTCAGCCATGGCTTAGTAAGACAGCTGAGCTGGTCCATCATTTCTGAACTGCACTCCACAGAGAGCAGTCAGAACAGTTTTACTGCTCTTCATTGCAGCATCCAGCACCCAAATGACTAAACTAAGTGTTTTATATGGAACCTGATAAAGCTGTCCTTTAACATATCTGGTAGTCTTTATTGTTGGTAGAGATACACTCTCTACGTACAACAAATATGAATACAATGTGCAAATATTCAACAGCAGACAGAAATTGTCTGTGGTCTGTGTGAATATGTGGGAGCAGATACAAGGTACAACTGTATCTAAAGCTAAAATGCTACAGCCCTCTTTTT
>VWZI01000772.1:157478-169435 GCA_013396835.1 Psilopogon haemacephalus
TTTTGGATGGAGATATGTCTGAATTAGTTGAGTAGGATCATGGTAAGTAAGATCACAATTACTGTTCCTTACCCTCCACAACACAGACAAGTACAACATTCTGCAGGAAAGAAATAATACTAAACACAACCAAAAAAATCTGTACTAAAGAGAGTATACTTAAAAGGCAGAGCTAAAAGTCCCACAATGTGACATCAACAGAAAATTACAGAATCACAGAATATTAGAGGTTTTAAGGAGCGTCCAGAGATCATCGAGTCCAACCTACCTGCCAAAAGCAAGATCACCTAGGGTAGTCCTCACAGGAATGCATCCAGGCATATTTTGAAAGTCTCCAGAGAAGGACACTCCACAGCCTCTCTGGGCACCCTGTTCCATCACTGTAAAGAAGTACCTCTTTGTGTTGAGGTGAAACCTTTTATGTTCCAGTTTGTAGCCCTTGCTCCTTGTCTTACTACTATGCACCACCAAAAAGAGATTGGCCCCACCCACTTGACACCCACACTTCAGATGTTTGTATACATTGATCAGATCTCAGTCTTCTCCAGACTAAACAGCCCCAGGTATCCCAGTCTCTCTTCATAGGGTAGATGTCCCCCACTCATCCTCGTATCTCTCTATTGGACTCTCTCCAGCAGGTTCCTGTCTTTCTTGAACTGGGGAGCCCAAAACTGGACTCAGTATTCCAGATGTGGTGTCACTAGGGCAGAATAGACGGGGAGGACAACCTCCCTAAACCTGCTGGCCACACTTTTCCTGATGCTCCCAAGGATACAGTTGGTTCTGTTGGCCACAAGGGCACATTGCTGGCCCATGGAGATCTTGCTGTCCACCAGGACTCCAAAGAGCTTCTTTCCAGCAGGGCAGCCCCCAGCCTGTACTGGTGCCTGTTGTTATTCCTCCTGAGGTGCACTTGTCCTTATTGAACTTCATGAGGTTTGTGTTCACCCAGCTCTCCAGCCTGTCCAGATCTTGTTGAATGGCAGCAGAGCCTGACAGACTGTCAGCCACCCCCCAGTTTTGTATCATCATTGAACTTGCTGAGGATACACTCAACATCCAGGTTGTTGATAAAGATATTGAGAGAAACTGGACCCAGTACTGTTCCCTGGGGAAAACCACTGGCCCCAGGTCTCCAAGCTGACTGTGCCACTGATGACAGTCCTCTTACAAAAGTAAGAACGCAAATGTAGATAAGACAGAGCTGCTTGAGTCTGAGCTCTGGGCTGTTGGTCTCTCTCCCTGCCTTCCTGCTGGATCTGTGTAACCCAGCTAATCAGTTCCTGCTTCTAATCCCCCCTGGCATGTAAGACAGATACTAGGATAAGATTGGGTGGTGGGGGGAAGGCAGAAGGGTGGTTGGGAACCCCTCTTGGGGACTCTGATCTCTGGGAGGGATGTGGTGTTTCTGTATTACCTTTTAATTGTATATATCTGTAGTATATTGTAAGTATTTGCTCCTATATTGTGCAAAGCTGTAAATACAAAGCTTTATTCATTAACTTCCAGCTGGCTGAGTCTAGTCTGGGTGATTTCAAAAGTTGGGGAGGGGTGGGGGAGGATGGATTACTCCTGAACTTCCAGGCCAAGTAATTAAATTTTTCTTCCTGAAGAACTTACTTCCCATAAGAGTGCCATTGTTTTCATTCACTGTTAGCCCCTAGGAAGTGATGCATTATACGCATGTGGAGAACAGGGAAGTGATTTGAGATAGCCAGCACAGCTTCTCCAAGGACAATTCCTGCCTCACCAAGCTAGTGACTTTTTACAATGTCCACTACATCAGTGGACAAGGGAAGACCATTGGAGGTTATCTGCCTGGACTCTGAAAAGTCTTTGATGCAGTGCCCCACAACACACTTCTCTCTTAAGATGGAGAGATATGGATTCAAAGGAAGGACTGATCAGTGGATAAGGAATTGCTTGGGTGGTCACATCCAAAGGGTAGTGGTCAACAGCTCAATATTCATATGGAGATGGGTGAAAAGTGGTCTTCTTTGGGGGTCCATATTGGGACCAATGCTGTTCAATATCTTCATCACTGATGTAGACAGCAAGGCTGAATGCACCCTCAGCAAATTTGCTGGTGATCCCAAACTGGCTGGTGCAGTTGACATGACTGAGGGACTGTGGTGGTTTAGCAATTACCTGCCACCCCACCTTTTGATATAACCCAGACTAGGACTCAAATAGCTGGAAGCTGGTAAATGAAGCTTTAGGTTTACAGCAATGCTCAACATACAAGCAGCTATTTACAATGCATAACAGACATTTACAGATATGTACAGTGAAAAGGTAATACAGAAACACCACACCCCTTCCAGAGATCAACATCCCTAAGAGGGGTTTTCCAACCACCTCTACCACCTTTGCCCCCTTCCCCAATCTTATTTTGCCATCTGTTGATGCAGCAGATAGGCAGAGGTATATTAGCCAGGGGAATTAGCAGTAGGAAAGAGGTTAGTGGAATTATTGAGAATTAGCTACAAAGGCAGAGACAAAGGAACCATGCAAGAGGAGCAGCCACAGCCTCAGAGCAGTCTGAAACTGTCTGACTTATCTATATTTGGGTTACAGTTCTTAAAACAATTTTTTTTTTCTTTCTCAGTAGAGCTCTGAGGGAAGTAGCATCATCTGTTTTCCTCTCTCAGCCTATAGTCTAATTTCTCACTCAAATTCTCCAATTAGTTCAAACCAGCAGAGGGATTAGATGCCATCCAGAGGGACATATACAGGCTGGAGAAGTGGGCTCAGATGGACCTCATGAGGTTCAACAAGATGATGTGCAATGTCCTGCACCTGAGTGAGGACAATTCTAGGTAACAATACAAGCTGGGGTGTGATAAGATTGAGAGCAGCCCTACAGAAAAGAACTTGGGAGGCAGTAGTGCACAAGTTTAACCTGTGCCAGCAACATGCACTTGCAGCCCAGAGGGCAAACCATATCCTGGGCTGCATTGAAAGAAACATGGGCAGAACGTCAAGAGTGGTGATTCTGCCACTCTGATCTGCTGATACCTCACCTAGAGTACTGTGTCCAGCTCTGGAGTCCTCAAAACAGGAAGGGCATGGACCTTCTGAAGCAGGTCCAGAGGAGGGCCAGGAACATGACCAGAGGGCTGGAGCACCTTTACTACAAAGACAGACTGAGAGAGTTGGAGTTATTCAGCCTGAAAAGGAAAAGGCTTCAGGGAAACCTTATAGCAGCCTTCCAGTACCTGAAGGGAGCTTTCAAGAAAGCTGGGGAGGAACTCTTTACAAGGGCATGTAGTGATAGGATGAGAAGAACTGGGCTTAAGTTGCAAGAGGGTAGATTCAGACTGGATATTAGGAGGAAGTTCTTTACAATGAAGGTAGTGAAATACTGAAACAGGTTGCTTAGAGAGGTGGTGGAGGTCCCATCTCTGTAGACATTCAAGGTCAAACTTGATGGGCCTTTGAGAAACCTGATCTGGTTAAAGATGTCCCTGTTTACTGAAGGGGAGTTGGACATTCAAAACTCTTTTCTAACCTGACGTGTTCTATGATTCTGTTCTATAAGGACAGACTGAAAGAGTTGGGGCTGTTCAGTCTGGAGAAGAGAAGGCTCCGAGGTGACCTTAATGTGGCCCTCCAGTATCTGAAGGGTGCCTACAGAAAAGCTGGGGAGGGACTTTTTAGGCTATCAGGTAGTGACAGGATTAGGGGGAATGGAGCAAAGCTGGAGGTGAGGAGATTCAGACTGGACATGAAGAGGAAGTTCTTCACCATGAGAGTGGTGAAACTCTGGAATGAGACCCTGGTTGATGGTTGATGCCCCATCCCTGGAGGTGTTTAAGGCCAGGCTGGATGAGTTGGTGTCCAGCCTAATCTAGGGTAGGGTGTCCCTGGGCATGGCAGGGGTGTTGGAACTAGATGATCCTTGTGGTCCCTTCCAACCCTGACTGATTCTATGATTTCACTACAATTGTCCTAAATTTAAATCTAAAGTTCTCAGTTTTGCAACAGCAAGATAGTGGAATGGCTTATAGTATGCTGCCAGATCAGCCACTTTCACATACCAAGGTATACATGAATGCCAATGCTTGCTGGTGTCTTTTGAAAATGAATTTGTATAGGAGAAAAATAACTTCGGGGTTTTGTTTTTTTTCCTTTTTTTAAACACTTTTTTTGTTTCAAATAAGTTAATAAGTCACAAATTAAGTAATTTTACTTTGGATATTTATATCTCTATTTTATAAATTCAATAGAACAGTTTGGGTTGAAAGGGACCTTAAAGATCATCTAGTTCCTTTTGGACATTGAGCTGTTGACCACAACAGCTCAATGAGTGGAACCATCCAGCCAATTCCTTCTCCAGTGAGTGGTCCAATTTGGTGACCAGGATGTCATGTGGGACATTGTCAGATGGTTTACAGAATTCTATCAGTTGTTCTTCTCTTATCCATTGACGCTGTAATTCCATCAGAGAAAGCCACCAAGTTTGTCAGGCATGATTTGCCCTTGGTTGCAACAGAGTACCTCTTCTTCAATTTCCACATGCCTTAGCAAAGTCTTCAGGAAGATCTGCTTCATGATCTTACCAGCAACAGAGGTGAGCCTGACAGGCCTGTAGTTTCTGGGGTCTTCATTTTTTCCCCATTTGGAAGATGGGGGTTATGTTTCCCCTTTTCCAGTCAGAATTGAGTTGATCAGATGGCCATGACTTTTCAAATATGACAGGCAGTGGTTTGGAAACTTCATCTGCCAATTCCTTCAGGTCCCATGGGTGGGTCTCATCGACCCCCATGGACTTGTGCACCTTCTGGTTCCTTAGATGGTCTCGAACCTGATCTTCATTTACAGTGGGCAGATCTTTCTTTTCCCAATCCCAACCTGTGGTTTCTGGAGCTTGGACAGTGCAGCTAGAGCCCTTGCTGGCAAACACTGATGCAAAGTAGTCATTGAGCACCTCAGCATTCTCTGTATCTGTAACGATGAGATGTCATTTTTTTTCTTTTGGAGAGGCATCCTGTCTTCCCTAGCCTTATTTTTGTTACTGTCTATCTGTGCTTTTGCTTTCCTAACCTGATGTCTGTCTGCTCAGACACTTTCATTGTAGACTTACTATTTGGCTCATTCTCCCTTGCATTGGTTATAGACTCTCCTTTTTTTTTCCCGAGTTAGCCTCCTGGTGCTCTTGCCTACATTCTTCCTTTTTCAGATGCAACACTCCTGGGCTTGGAGGAGATGGTCCTTGAAGATTGGCCCTTGGGCCCTTCTTCACTTCAGGGCTTTATCCCATGACACTCTGGCAGGCAGATCTGTGAAAGGATGAAATCTGCTCTCTTTAAAGTCTGCTCTCTTGAAGTCCAGAGTAGTGAAATTGCTTCACACCCTCTGTGATCTCCCATACTAAAACCACTTTTTGCTTTATGCATTATTTTATGTGTTGGGGTTTTTTATGACAATAATAAGTACATTTCCAGCTTTAGGTGATGTGAAGTGATTACAGGGATTCAGTTTTCATTTAATCAATGACAATACAGAATTAGCAGTGAACGTAATGTGTTTGTTCACAGTCTGAGGAGGGGCATACCAAGAAGTTTATAATTTTCTAAGTATGAATTGAGGATTCCAGCTGTGCCAGGAACAATCTAGAAGTATGGCTTAATTGAACAGAAAGATATTGTGTATTACAATTTTCTCCCTTTAATCAGAAGATATTTTTGAATTTGTGCCATGAAAATTACAGTGAACTCAATGTCCAGTTTTGTTCTGGACATATATTTAAAGCTTGCCTTAGATCATGTTCAACAAAACCAAGGACATCAGAAACAATTGAAAATCCACTGAGATCATGAATATTTTCCCTCGGCACACCCCCGAATACAGTACTTTCAGTAGGTTTTAGTAAGTGATTTTGAAAGGCACCTGGACCAGATGGATACATGCACACATACAGAGGGAAAGAAAAGTAGCATTCTGCTATTCAATCAAGAGCAAGAAATGAGACCTTTACCTTCGAGCGTGTAAGGAAATTTGTAATAGCTTGAGGGGATCCATGTGGTAGTGAACAGATACATGAAGACACCAAAGGCAGTCTAGCTCATGGGCTTAAAATGTAGCTCCTGGGAAGACTTTCTAGTCCTACTTTGTGTTCCTCTGGTTCACTCAGTAATTTGGGAACTGTCGAAGCATATGGAGAAACCCACAAGCCTGGCAGTAAAAGGAGTGTCCACAGTGCATGTGTATACTCCTGTACTCAACCACAGGTTCCCTCTCCTCAACTCTTAAATGTGTTGGATAATTAAAATTAATGAGGATGATTGAGGTTCCGAGGGAAGAGAAATCAGAGGAATATCAGGCAAGAAACTGAAACAGAAGTCTGTAAGGAAGAAGGGTCAGATGGAGATTTATCTTCTTTGGCAAAAGGAGGAGGGCATCCTTCACAGTTTAAGTGAGTAAGGGAATAGGAAGAAAAACAAAGAAATAGTCGTAGAATCGTATAGTCATAGAATGGGTTTGGTCAGAAAGGACCCCCAAAGGTCATGTAGTCCAACCTCCCTGCAGTGAGCAGCAACATCCTCCATTAAATCAGGTAGCCCAGAGCCCCACTGAACCTGAGCTTGAGTATCTCCAGGGACGGGGCCTCAGCTACCTCCCTGGGAAATTTGTTCCAGTGTTCCAGTACCCATATGGTAAAGAACTTCCTCTTAACATCCAACCTAAATCTACTCTTCTCTAATTTAAAACCATTGCCCCGCGACCTATCACAACAGGCCTTTGTAAACAGCTGCTTTCCATGATTCTTGTAGGCCCCTTTCAGGCACTGTTAAGTCTCTGAATTAGTCACGGCAATTAACGAGGCAGGAATTACAAAAATATGTAGTTACTTTTATTTCTGAAAAGCTCCACCCACAAACTATATACAAACAAATTAAATTCGTTCGGGAAAATCTTCAGAAGAATACTTATGGGCAATTTAGTAATTTAGGTGAATCAGAAAATTGGAAAAGGTTTAGCCACAAAGTGGCTTCATCCCACTTATAAATAGGCAGCCTGGAGCCCTAGGGAAAGTCTGTTCTGCTCATGGTGGTAGAGTAGAATTTAGCAATAGTCCCTTGACTGCTTTGCGGCAGTGTTGGAACTGCTTGGCACATTCCCACCAATGGTGGTGGTTTGTGGCAGAGGCAGGTCCTTCCAGCAGGACATCAGAGTGCAGTGGTTTGAATGGGGAAACTGTGTGCTTTTTCTTCACCCTTCCCCATTATGCTCCTCAAAGTCTGCCTCAAGGTCCCACTAGGCAATGTCCCTTCTGGTAAACCTGAAGAACTTCAGTTTCCAGGTAGTTCAAGCCCAAAACACCAGGGCTAATCTGGTCTGAAGTGCAAGGCAGAGCAGAACACATTGTACAAGCCGAAAGGAGCAAAGCAGAGCACATTGTGTGAATGGAACAGCGAGGGAGAGCAGAGCAGCACATGTTGGAGCAGAACACCAACTGCTTGCAACTTGGCAAAATTTATATTATTTGCCCGAGTGTAACGGTTCCTGTGGTCACAGAGATTCACCAATCAGAATGGCACTTTTCCAAACTAATGATATTAGGTGAACCCTAAGGCTTGCTTACCCTTAATTGGACAAGACACTCACAAGTGCATAAACAGCTGTGGGTACCTGTTTATCACTTTGGGAGGAGACATAACGGTCCAAGCCTTTGTTTTCCTCCCACCTTTGCTTCCCCCATCAGCAGAATGGTGGGGCAAGCCAGGTCATGTTTTAGGCGTATTGGCCTTCTAGGACAGTCTCGGGGATTTTTCTCCACACTGAACAATCCTCCAGTCTGTCCTTGTAGAAGGCAGTGTGCCCAGTCCTTTGATAATTTCTGTGGCTCTCCTCTGGACCTATTACAGCACGTCCATGTCCTTATTCTGTTGAGGGTACCAGATACTCCCAAGTATGTGCGGGTACGCAGTACTCCAAGTGAGGTCTCACCAGGGCAGTGCAAAGTGGCAAAATCACCTCTCTCAATCTGCTGGCCATATTTCTTTTGATGTAGCCCAGGATGACATTGGCCTTCTGGGCTGCAGGTGTGAACTATTGACTCATGTCATCCACTAGAACTCCCAAAGAGAAAAATCATAATAATTGTTGAGGCAAGCTAATAGTAAAGTCAAATAAATGGGTAAGTCAAGTAAACAAGAGCAGGATATGCTTCAAAATCATAAAATTGTAGAATCATAGAATTGACAGGGATGGAAGGGACCTCAAGGATCTACTAGCTCCAGCCCCCCCGCCATGGACAGGGACACATCACGCTAGGTCAGGTTGCTGAGAACCCCATCTAGCATGGCCTTAATAAAAAAGAACAAAAGAGACAGTCTCTGCAAAGCGCTCTTAGTGGTAAACCCACACATGCAGCAGTAGATCTGCACACAAGCAGCCTTGTCTAATCCCCTGCAGAAAGAACTGGAGTGCCTGGGTATTATACTTGAAATTTTATATGAGAGGATTAATCTCTTGGTCCTTTTATGGGCAAAGCAAAACAGGACATTGATCATTTGTAACCCTAACGGGAAGCACATCAGAGATCAGAACACAAGAAATACATGAGATATCCTTTTCACATTTGTGAGTATTGTCCTAACAATGATTATAATTTAAAACAATCAAATTAGAGTTCCTTCTGTGAAAAACATAGATTTATTAAGGATTTCACATATACTGATTTAACATCTCAAAAGACTGTCAGAACCCTATATGAGACCATAAAATAGCAAAATGCTGTGAATATTTGATGGTTATTCAGAAAGACTGAGGGTATACCTTGGTTCATAGTGTAGACAAAGTATGCAACTGGAGTAGCAGAGTTAATGGGCCTACACTGTGCCACTGGTTAGCAAGTAGTATCTGTGTCTAAAGTGATTGTTAATCACTTCCAAAACTGGATGTGAAACTATAATGTTACATTAAATTGATGGAACAGTACTCCCAATGAACCCAATACCCTAATATTAAGTGAGATATGGTGTGTGTGAAGAGGAACCAGAATTAAGAGATTTTGTTTGGTTTACCAGTTTGGGCTTGGAATCAGAATTGCTGGAGAAGCCTAGCAGGAAAGGAAGCAGTAGCAACAGCCACATAGGTGGCAGACATTATTATAATACAACCCATTTGATGAATCTGGATACAGTTGGCATAATAAAGAGGACAAAGTGACCCAGTTGGATATTAATGTGCTACAAAACTTAATTTTGTTGTCATAAGAGTACAACTGAGGTACATTACTTCTACTATGTGGAAAAAAAAAATCATGACACAGTAACCACAAACCCTGCAGAATACTTTCAGCATCTACAAAGCTTCTGTTGAATCCTGTTGTCAAGCTTACATAAACTCAGTGAAAATGCACATGACTCAAGAAATGAACTCTTCATTTCACAACGAATATAGAAGCTGATTAGGCTTATATAAGTAAGCAGTTTACACACCAACACAACAAGATATATATGAGTTATCCTTTTCACATTTGAAACCATTGTCCTGGCAATGATTATAATTTAACACAACCAAATTAGAGTTCCTTCTGTGAAAAACATAGATTTCTTAAGGATTTTACATATACTGATTTAACATCTCAAAAGACTATAAGAACCCCATATGAGATTTTTGATTGTGAAAACTCCTTCATTCAAAGACTTCATTTCCAGTTTCTCATGAAGAAATCGGCAAACATAGCCTGACTATTGAAAATGTCTTGCCTGTGGTGATAGCCTACTTCTCAGAGTAGCTGTCTTTGAGACACATATATATCAATAAAATTAAGGAGGCAGAAGTTTAAAAAACAAAACCAAAATACAAATTTGAACTTTGAGTTATATCATGAAATGAAGGGAAATCTGAACATCATAGAAATTTGCTGTCTGAGAAATGCTTGCTATGAGTCTCCATAATCTGCTCAACTGAACACTCTGGGCTAGAGTCCCCAGTTCCAACATTCCCCAACAACAATGCCATTAGGTCTTCTAACAAATATTTGCTGGAGTAATTACCTGCATACATGCCCTGAGCAAAATACTGGTGTTCTACCTAGGAAATTGCAATGCAAAACTGAATAGTAGATTAAAAAAAATCACAACTATTTTATCAACATCACAAATTTCATTGAAAACAGAAGAGATGGAAGACTGTTCTTAGTCTATAAAGAAATAAATACTCAAATAAAGTCCAAATTGACATTTTCTCTGTCATATTGGACTCTCATGGTTATAGTCCTTTATTTTTTTTTTTAGTTAGTATCAGTCGCTAAAGTGTACACTCTTTATTCTCATTTATTGTGAGATGACAAAGATCAACACAGTATTGTATTACAAAACATAAACCGGGAGAAAAATACTATTCACTTTTCTTTTTTTCTGATTACATGTGCTGTCATAAAATGAATGTTTGATAGCAAGTAAAACATAGTACAATTACATTACCACTAAAGCAAGTTTTCACCAGTCTTATCTACAGGAGAAGGAGTATCTTGCTTTCCCCTAGTAATTTCATTGATCAATAGCTTATTTATCAGTTTGAAAATCCCCCAGTGCTTCTACAGTCTAATCAAGAGATACCATTGACTGCAACCGAAGCCAAAAACCCATTTGTCCTTTCTGAAGCCAGCCTTTTTACTTTGTAAGCCAAAAGTTGTGTCTGAGTTTTAGTGAGTTTATCCAAGTATAACAAAAATTTCTAATCATGAAACACTCAAACAGCCCCAAGAGTAGACAATTACTTGGAACTAGTCACTGACTGAGATGTTGCAGATGTCATGGAAAAGAAAGCTCATATATTTTTTCTTGAGCAGTCATGACATAAGCCACAGTCTTTATCGGCATCTTTGTCACCAACACTCTAATTATCTTTTGCCATACTTAGAACATTGCTACACTAAGTCTTAAAAAAGTTATTAGGCAGCATTGCGCCTACAGTTTTGGGCACAGTGGTTTAAAGTAACTTAATAAGCAGTAAAAGAGATCTGAAGAGATCATGTTCAGATCTGTTTATAGCCAGTTTCGATCTGAAAATGATCCAGACTATAGCAAGGAAATTCTTAATCATAATATATTTCGGTGATTTTAAAATTAATTTTATGTAGAATATGGGTTCTCTCTGCTGCACTGCACTATCTCCAGTCCTGTATCAAAACCAAGGTCCAGAAAATGAACACTGATTACACAGGCTCCATAATCACTCCTTTATTTTCTACTTACATAAAAAATGATTTTTTAAAGTTATTCTGCAGATCTGTTGTTTGTATGGGTACTACAGTTGCTGGCAGTAACTTTCATCACCCTTAGAAAGTAGAAACTATTGTACCCAGCTAAATGAAATTGAATTTCTAATTTAAAACAAAATATTGTGTTCTGTTTTGTTTTTTTTTTTTTCCAATACAGAACTGAAAAGCTGTAAATAAGAATGATATTTTTGGTGTCCTCTGACCTAAACTGTTCTATGAATCTGTGTTCGTCAGCCACTTAATTTGGCCAAGATTTTACCCATGATATATACCATGCAAGTAGAGTGTGAATAGTTCTGAAAATAGCAAAATGCTATGAATATTTGATGGTTATTCAGAAAGACTGAGGGTATACCTTGGTTCATAGTGTAGACAAAGTATGCAACCGGAGTAGCAGAGTTAATGGGCCTACACTGTGCCACTGGTTAGCAAGTAGTATCTGTGTCTAAAGTGATTGTTAATCACTTCCAAAACTGGACGTGAAACTATAATGTTACATTAAATTGATGGAACAGTACTCCCAATGAACCCAATACCCTAATATTAAGTGAGATATGGTGTGTGTGAAGAGGAACCAGAATTAAGAGATTTTGTTTGGTTTACCAGTTTGGGCTTGGAATCAGAATTGCTGGAGAAGCCTAGCAGGAAAGGAAGCAGTAGCAACAGCCACATAGGTGGCAGACATTATTATAATACAACCCATTTGATGAATCTGGAT
>VWZI01000772.1:176132-186161 GCA_013396835.1 Psilopogon haemacephalus
TTTGGAAAGAAAGAAAAAGTAAAACACACACCTATGAAACCAAAACAATACACACAAGGTTAATTTCAATCACATATAAACTTTTAACAAGGCTTATGTATAGCATTATAATGATTAGTGACAGCAATCATGCAACTTTATTGTTATGTAAAATTTACAAGACAAGCTAATGTATTTTTTTAACCTGAATAAAATAAACACCATAATCCATCCATTTGAGCATCTACTGTATGCTAAACATTTTATTTCTCCTTTACTCAAAATGAAATAGAATCATCACTTACAATGTTAGGTGCCATACTAAGTCACAAACAATTTTTCTTCTTAAAGAATCTTCATTTTTAATTATTCTTCTCTTAGGAAATTCATAGGATAAATCCTAGTCTATCAGCTGGCTTCATTTTTAGTGCATTACACCATGTCATAAGCAAAAACACTGCCTGTCATATGCTTGGGTTAAAGAAACTGCAAAGTGTTTAGTGTTTTGCAGATGCAAAACAGGACGAACATCATATAAAGAGTACACAGCTCTGTAATAAGCTTCAAGACTTCCAAGAAGGTATCTGTCAGCCTAAAAAAACAAGCAAAAAAGAAAAAAAAAGCTCAACTTGCAACAACAGCACATGGATTCTTTTATGGGACCAGTCTTAAGTCCAGTGAAGGCAACAGGAATCGCTTAGTTTGCTTATGTTGTCTTCAGTTTACTTTTTGTATTTTCAAGTGTACAAACATTAACATTCCACAAGAAGTGCATTCCTCTATAAGTATCTCTTTTCCAGAAGATTAAGACTGAAGTAGTTTGCACTTAGATTTTATTTGTGTCTTCTGATTTTTGACTGTTCCTGAATGTCTCAATCTTCCCAGTCCAGTCATTTTACAGTCCAATTTCTCTTGCAAGTCAGATTTGAACTACTAAAAGGTGAAAGGTAACTTCAAGGAGTTTTCCAGAAGACTGGAAAACCTTGCTTAGTGGCCAGCTGTTTGTGGTAGAGTGCCATAAGGAGATGGAAAATGATTAGTCACATCCCTGTGCTAGAGTAGGTGAAGAACATGTCACGTGATGCTTCACATGCCTTTCTCCATCTCTGTGTCTCACTCATTGTCTTCTGTTGTTCATGATCCAGTTATCTGGTCCTTGTCAGGTTTTTGGAGACATCTGAAAATCATGATCCTTATTAACATTCAGTTTCAGCTGTTAAGAACTCTTACCCTCTTAACGTTTTAAGTACAAAACCAGGTCTGCAAATTTCTATGAAATGGACAGATTCAGAGACGAATTACAGCTAGCTCTGCTTGTGATTCTTTAAGTCACCTCTATGTGACAAACAGCCTGGTGGACATGCAGAAGGAGACTATTACAAACAGCCCTCAGTGGTTACTCCTGGAACATGAACTTTGAACAAGCTGCAGCAAAAGCTTGTCTCAGAAGAGGCAGTACATGTAACTCTTTAGCATCAATAGCTGTGGGCTGCACAGACAATTGCAAATCAGTAAATTAAAAACATTTAGTGTATTTTAAATGTCATGGAACAGTCTTTTGGGAAAAAGAGAGACTTCCTATAATCTCTGGAAGGAAAGCAACTAAACAAACCAGAGAAAGAGATGGTCATATTGTTTTGAGCTTGACAATGTAACATATGTTTCTCTTTTGTGAAAGGCTGTTTAAAGAAGTTAGCTTCAAACTAAATTAAATGTGACAGTAGCTCTTTTTAGTTTTGTTTTGGTTTTTAAAAGATACTATGTTTTAGGTAAATGTGCTGATTTAAGGTTAATGAGACCATTTTGTATTGATTGTGGGCTATAGTCGTTTAGGCAGTTACTTGCCCCCCCCACCTTTTGTGAACCCCGGCTAAGACTCAAAAACACTGGAAGTTGATAAATGAAGTATTATATTTACAGCAATGCACAATATACAAGCAAATATTTACAAGGTATAACAGATATTTACAGATATATACAGTGAAAAGGTAATACAGACACCACACCCCTCCCAGAGGCCAAAATCTCCAAGAGAGGAGTAACCAACCNCTGGTTGTTTTGAGAACAGTTCTTAAAACAACTTTGTTTTCCTTTCCTCAGTAAAACTCAGTGAAGTGACACACTGTGTTTATCTCTCTCAGCCAATAGTCTAATTTCTCACTCAAATTCTCCACATAGCTCAAACCAACACATGGGCAATTGAAGAAGCGGAAATTATAAATTACATAGCCTTTATAATTTCCAAAAGCCCCACCCACAATCTGTGTGTAAATTCATTTAAGTTTGGGTTCTAATTCGGTCGGAAAAAGTCTTCACAAGGATGCCTTTTCTTGTAATTCAGGAAAAAGAGAAAAAATTGAAAGGTTTGGGCATGAAACAACTTTGCCCTACTTACAGATGGGTGACTGTCTCTTTCACGGCAGTATCCGGAGTCCAGTACCTGCCAGAGTCCAAGATCATTGTAGGCTCAGCTTTCACGAAGCCACGATCGCGAAGCAAGGCAGGGGAAAGCCGGGGTGCTCCGCGGTATTCCCACGAATGGCTGCAGTTTACCGTTAGAGGCAGGTCCTGGAGCAAGAAGCCAGGATGCTCCTCAAGGTCCGGCTCAAAGTCTGTACGAGGGTCGTGTCTCCAGGTCCATGTTCAGGTCTGTTCAGGTCCCAGTGCAGGTCCCAGTGTAGGTCCCAGTTCAAGTCTGAGTGAAGGTGCCAGTGAAGGTCCCATTAACCTTAAATAATATTCTAATGAGATAAATTGGATCATTGATTGTAAAAGAATAATAGAGTCTATATCATGCATTGGTTTGCTGAAAGGGATAAAAAGCCAAAATGTAAGTAATTTGTCCCTCTCTGCTCTGGGATGCTTCTCCCTTCACATCTCCTCTCTGCTCCAACCTTGACTAACCAGATAACAAGTAAGCTTTGTTGGTTGTCATTTCTGTCTGGGAAGGAAGACTGAGAGGGACTTTGAGCCCCTTCTGGGCAGTTTCTTTGTCCGGGAGGGAATTTGGATTTCTGAGTTATGTCTGTATTGCTAATTGTAAATACTTGTAAATACATTGTGTACATATACTTGCAAATTTTGCATTGCTGTAAATATAGCTTTATCTTACTTCCAAGCCATCTGAGCAGGTCTGGTAAACTTCAGTAGTGTGTGCATGAAAGATCCTAACTCACCACAGTAGAACTTGGACAAATTTGAGCAAAGGCAGTCCAGTCATAATTATCTATTTCCTCTTTTTCAAATCCCTGGATTTAATTTTCCTGTGAAATTCAGCACCCTGGGTAAGTCTTCACATTTTTTCCCCAAACTGCTGCATTGATGTTCACACAACTGCAAGGCAGCCAGTGACATATGAAAAGCAAGAACACTCTAAAGTTAATGTTCTCGACTATTGTATTACTCCTGAGCAGATGAAGTATACCTATTTCATAGACTTAAACATAATTTGGAAGAGTGACAGCGTGGTCAGTATATTAAGAAAAAAAAAAGTTTATAGTTTATAGATATCATAAACACTTGATATAAAAATACATTAATTTGCTATGTTGTGCATAAAAAGATTTATTTAGTCTCTAATAGTGATCTTTTTGTTCCCAAAGGACTTTTTGGAAATCTGTTTTTTTCGGTAGAAGTTTCCACAGTATTGTCAAGGGGAACATACAGCATAGGTGCTTATTATGAATGCAACAAATGAAATGTTATTACTGCAGATTTATAAGCTGATTGCATTTCATAAAAGAGCCACACAGGCTTCTTTGTGTTGCTAGAGGCATTACTACTGACTTGCTATTGCAGTTATATATACAATATGTTATTGTACAAACTGGCAGATTCCCATTGTACCTTCTCTACATTTTTGCAAGATGTTGGAATAATGAAACGTACCTCTCTACAGTTTCTGTCTGCCAATTTTGGTGGTCATTAGTGTTGTTTTCCCATGTTTGATATATGGTATCTTTTCCTGTACAAGAAAGGCCTTCAGATACTGTACCATATTCATTATCCTCTTTGCCTTTTTTTCCCCCTTTGTATTTCTGCAGTTCCTCATGTCCTCTGGCATCGGTTTAAAATAGTAGTTTTCTATTAAATATGACAGCTATACTCGGTTGGTGCCAAAATAAAATTTGGTAGTACAAAGTATGAATGACTGCACATGATTTTTCTGGAAGTACTCTGCTACTTTGAGATAGTTTTCCTGTTGTACTGGGATGAGTGATTTTACATGCAAGTCCCAATATACCTACCTGGAGCTACCTTCTTTGTTCTGCACATTATACATTGCTGCTATGTTAGAGGTAAGTATTGAAAAATAGTAGGCAAAATAATTTGTATACAAGCAAATCTGCATTTGGAAAACAAGTCGTATCGGTTCTTAGGAAAGCTCTAAAGACTTTAGATTTAGTGTGGATATGACTCCCACCTACCCACAGCCTATGTACCAGTTTTTGTCTGCTTAACCTTGGGTCTCAGGAATTCTTCATCAGACTGCAACATCAGATATTTTTTTTTTATTTTTCCCTTTCACTTATGGTATATTCAGGAAACTATGAAAATTTCTTCAAAATATTTTGCAAATATTATTTAGATATCTTGTAAAAATCCTTTTCTGTGCCTGTTTCTAACCAGTCTATCTCAGCATTACACAGGTTCAGGCCAAAATTACATACTAACTAAATTGAAGGTGAAGAGTCAGATTATTCCATCATACATCTGCCTTTTCATTTCCACAGGTATTATCTTCCATTTCTGTAGCACATAATGTAAACACCTATCTATATCTTAATTTTACACCAGAGAACTACTAAATACAATAAATGTTTTATTCTAAGACAGGTTTATAAAATAGAGCCACTCTGAAAATCTTACTTCATATTGGTGCTCATTTTTTTGTAAGTACAGAATGAAGCACTCCTCAGCAATCTGATTTTTCACATCTGCATCCCCCGGTATTTTGATTCCAGTGACCTTCCATCTACATGCAAGAAGCCTTCAAAACAAGTAGTACTATCCTATGAAAAAAGAGTTTTTATAAAAATCATAACAATGTCTCTGAGTGTAAAGTGTATTTTCTATGACTATATATCCATTATTTGCAAATCAGCCCATATTTAAAACATGTAATTTTAAGCAAAGTAGTCCTTACAGTAATTTTGCAGAATCTCTATTATTTCAAGAGAGAAATATCAGATACATTTTATTCTAATCTCACTTTCCCCAAAATTTCAACATAATTTCTAATGGTAATTAAAATCCAATGAAATTTTGTATCTTCCATTACCAAAAAAAAATTTTTTAAAAATTAGCCTAACTTCACATTTCTTGGGTAGTAGATACTGTGACTGCTCTATTGACACAAGGCAGTAACTCATCTTGTTCTTCAACAGGGCTCTGACTATACTTGCACAAAACATTTATTTTTGCAACACACAGCTATGCTGCCTGGACAACCTAATCTCTTTCCTGCAATCATGACTCTGTTCGTGTGGATTTTAGCTGGCAAATAATCTTGTTCTTTTGAACAAGACTGACATTGGCAATACAAGCCATGGAACACTGGCAGAGTATTTTGCCTATTCTTTATCCTGAATCTGTGTAACCCAAATTTTTAATATTTTTTAAGATCACAGAAACACAGAATCCTTATGGTTTAGTTTCAACAAGTCCATATAAAGTCCATTTCAAGTCCATATATTTAATATCATCAAATCCATGTCTAGATGTATTTTTAATGCATCCAGGAATGGGGATTCAACAACCTCCCTGGACAGTCTCATTCAGACTTTGATGACCCTTTTGGTATGGAATTTTATTCCTGATGTCTAGTCTCAGTCTCACCTGGAATAACTTCAAGCTATTTCTTCTTGTCCGACCAGTTGTGACCTGTGAAAGAGACCAACACCCACCTCTCTACAAATAGATAGTTGTAGAGAGCCATAAGGTCTTCTTTCAGCCTCCTTTTCTCTTGACTAAGCAACCCCAGCTCTCTCAGATGCTTCTCACAAGATTTATTCTCAAGACATTTCACCAATTTCATTGTCCTTCTCTGAACATACTCTAGCACCTCAATGTCTTTGTCGTAGTGAGTGTCACAAAACTGAATATAGTACTATAGGTACTCAGCAGTTCTGTGTACAATGGCACAATGAGCTTCCTCCATCTGCTGCCTTTGCCTCAGGAGGTGGCTCCTCCAATCTATCTCCCGCTTTCATTCCCTAATACTCCTTAGCATTTTCAATTTTGCCACCCATCTGAACAGACCATTCACCTCAACACACCACACACAGGTGCTGTCTCTGCTGCTTTGCGGTATAAGTGCTGGACTCAGACACTCCCTACAGCTGGGGGCCTGCACTGCCGCATGTTTGTGAGAGAGATCTGTCTAAATCCCCACATTCCTTCTGAAAACTGCTTTTGGCTAAGTGGTAGCCATGGCTAGGTCCTCTTCCTGGAAGGCAATGATCACCAGTTGAGTTTGCTTTTCAGTCCAGGAGAAAGGACCACTTACCACCAAATGAGCTTATTTCTTACACTGACAGTGCCCTTGCCCACATGTCCTTCATCACAAACTGCAACACTCTAGGCAATGCCCACTCACTGCTTGCTTGTGCACAGCCTGTTCACTGTGTTCCCAAGGGGCTTCTTTTATGAGGAATCCGTGGTCTGGGTGAGTTGCTGTTGAGCCTTGACAACCGATTTATCTCTGCCACTGGTAGTGCTGGCTCTGCAAACTCCACCTCAATATCTACTCACAGCTGCTGCCCCCCAGCTTTGAAAACCTCAAAAGAGCTCCTTCTGGTCCCTTTTTACTGTGGTTCACTTCCCCGGTGTGGACTTAACCTGCACTGCAGATGGCCTCCAGATAATTGCAGATCTTGGCTTTTTTTCATGTTTAATATTTATGTCATTTGTTGGTGTCCTTATCTTAACTGCCATGCTTAGCTTTGCAGCTGCAGATGTAGCCCCTGGAGCTCCTCACTGTTGCTGCCTTGCAGACTGGCTTCCTTGGGTGCTCAAGCAGAAATGGTCCAAAGAAATCAATCTGTCTAATTCTGCACTGAAGGAGTGCTCATGAAATGGATTGTTTCATGGTAGGTGAAAGGCTACAGACATGGCTCAACAACTGCTTAAGCAATAGTCAATAAATTTCATTAAGCTAATTGTTCTTTGAACCTTACCTTAAGTTCACTAGTATCACATCAATTATTTTTCAAGTTATATATTTTTCAAGGTATGTCAGAAAATCTCATCCAATGTATCTTTTTTTTTTTATGTCTTCATTATTGAAAAATTCTCCCAATTTCTGTGTTTGGGTGTGTTTCTTCATAATCACATGGCTTTACCTCCAAGTCATGGTAGTTATGCACTGAAAGAGAAGGGGAAAAATAGTAAGTTTCAAAATCAGGTTGTTTTATGGAAAGGACTGACACAATTTTATATTGGTTGTTCTAAAATTATGAAGTGACAATTACAGATTAGATTTACTTGCATTTACAGAACCTTACTTATGTTCTTTCTAAATTTGACAGAAGATGTGCTTAAATGGTGTGAAGTGTGATTGTCCAAGCCTCTGCACTGGCATCTAATTGAAATGTATACAGTGCAGCTTCTGGGTAAATGACACAATGCTTATTTCTAGCACTTTCCCCCTTTTGTTGATACATTTTTTGGTCCAGTTTTCTGCCTTCTACTCAGGAGAATTGGAATTACAAAAGAAATGGTGAGCAGTCAGTTACTCTCAGTGTGAAATCTTGCAGTTACAACAAGAAAAAAAAATGTGGTGACTTTGCCATAATATGAGAAGAGTACACAAAGTTATTTATCTGTCAACCTATCTGTAGTCAAAAAGTATCCATCAGATAGCAAATACTCATCTTCTAATTATAAAATAAGTTCTTAGGAATCTATTTCTTCATCATTCTATCGTACTCATCTGTCATTTGCTAAGTTTCTGTAATATTCCAGGCTTGACGTTGTCCGTTTTCTGTGTCTGTTTCTCTCAATTACTTTTCTACTGGCAGCTTTCATATACCAGATCATCCTTTGTTCTCCACTGAAAAGTCAGTGTTTCCCAAGTACAGTTTTCTGTATTGTATCATTGTTACTACTTTCAAATAGACTTCGCAGCACATCTCTTTGAGTTAAATCTTACAGTAATTCATAACCCAGTTAAAAAAAAACAAACAAGCCTTTAACTAGTCTGATAAAAGGAAGGATTCTCCTGTAAAATTACATATAAACAGGGCGGTAAAATGTGGAAAGTGTTTGCTGTAGTACAATTACTTCCTGCTTCAGAGACATCCTCCATTAAAACAGGTTGCCCAGGGATGGGGCCACAACCACCTCCCTGGGCAACCTGTTCCAGTGCTCCAGTACCCACAGGTAAAAAACCTGTTCATAACATCCAACTAAATGTACTCTTTTCTAGTTTGAAGCCATTATCCCTTGTCTTCATAAACAGTCCATCGTTCTTGTAAGCCCCCTTCAGGTACTGCAAAGTCACCATTAGGTCTCACTGCAGCCTTATCTTCTCCAGACTAAACAACCCCAGCTCCCTCAGCCTGTTTTTGTAGCAGATGTGCTCGAACCCCCCTGATCATTTTAGTAGCCCTCCTCAGGAGCTGCCCCAACAGGTCAATGTCCTTCCTATGAGGGCTCCAGACCTGGATGCAATATCCAGCCTTTTTGACATCAGCTTTGAAACAGGAATATTAACCCAGTGTATAGGCTCTTGTATAAACCACCATGTGGACTCTTGACAGTATGTGGTTTATTTTAATAGGCAGTGTTATTCAACCATGGTATTCAATAAGATAAAATTTGCTTTTGACTGTAACATCTAGTCACACACTGGTCTATGTATTTCATGTTTTAAAATAACATGGAAATTTGTAAAATTGTCACATTACATTAAACCCTCTGCTTGCTGTCACATTGTCGTTTTGCTGTTGTCAGCTGAAGTGACTGACACTATTCAGAAAGAGTTACATCCCAGAAACCTCACTTCAAGGCATGATACACTTTCATATGCCAGTGAAAGACAGAGTGAAGATCGTAGCTTTTACATAACGATTATGCCAAGGGCAGGAAAAAATCAGATACAGTCACACTTATTGTCATGTGTAATCCAGGCTGACCTCATAACAATTTCACCTCCAGAGTAACTCTCACTGGGATGTGATAACAAGTGGGGTTCTCAGCATCCTCAACAGTGCCCAGCCAATTATGGAGCCAGTACATCTGACATTGGCTGTATATTGAAAAAAGTACTGTACAGTACTGTACAGCAGTATGACTTTATCTGCTAGTAATTTCAGTAGACATTAAGCACTCAGGTCCTTAGAGAATATGGTCTCAACTAAAACACTTAATGACAACTGTCAAAAGAAGATTTACTTCCAAAGGCTAAGTGACTACCTGAAGCAGAAGTTGCCAGCACAAAGGGTAGTGCATTTTAGTTCATGAATAAGTTTTATGGGGAACAGCCCATCTGCCCTCCTCTTTCCATTCCTTTCTGCAGTCCTCTCAGTCCCACTGTCATAAGTCTATCATTTGCCCTGTTGCTTTATGTGCCATTTAATAACCATGGTAACAGTTCTACCTAAGAGTTCTACCTAAGCCTTCTAGGCTCATGGTCATAGAACACCTTTGCCAAGTGGATTAAAAATTATTTCAAAAGATTAACATTACCACTTTACAGATACTCTAAGCAGGACCACAAGCCTTGACCTACAGGCCACTGAAAGGCACTACAGAGTGGAAATCTGAGTGACTGTGTTCTGTATGATTTGAAGTAAAACATTGACGTAGCTGCTGAACTGCAGTTTTGTTCTTTGATGTGCTCCCTGCTACTCTCTCTATGTCTTTTTTTCTTAGTTCGGTTTTACCTTGGTTCATTAAAAAACATCACTGAACTATTGTGTTTGAATTCTGACTCAAACAGGCCACTTGGGGGTACTGTGCTGTAAAAGCCAAAAGAGCAAGCAACATAAAACAGGCAGACATAATCTGTGTTGGTTTGAGCTAATTGGAGAATTTGAGTGAGAAATT
>VWZI01000773.1:13942-26835 GCA_013396835.1 Psilopogon haemacephalus
ATTTCCTTTTAGAGCAGTAAGTCTGGTACTGGTAACCGCTTAGGTACGTTTCTGCTTTTCGCTGGCGTTGCGTTTCATTTAGTTGGCGTGTCTCCGTCCCTGCTGTTGTTACGGGGACAGCACGTTGTCTCCGCTCGCTGCACCCCTGCTCCTTTACCTCCTCTGTCTCGTTCAATGCGGACCTTTAATACCTCCCCTGGCAGCACCTGTGCGCTCATACCATGGATATTTGATTTTATTAGGCATGGGTATACAACGCTGTGTTAGGCATTTTGGCTGCATTTTTTTTTTTCCATGGTGCCCGGAGGAGAGCTGTGGGTCAGGGCACAGATGCAAATGTCCCCGTAGCTGATCCCGCCCCGCCAGACTCGAGCGTCGGAGCAGGCGGCACAAGAGACGCTTGGCAGGAGCTGAGATGTAGGCCCGGAGTTGCTGCATTCCCGCCCCACTCCTGCACCGCCCCATTCCTGCGGGCAAAGAAGGGGAATGCAGCGGACTCCAGAACAGAGCCGCCCCGAGGCGCGTAGTGCGGCACCAGGCGGAGCGGAGCCGAGAGGGGCGGGGCGGAGCGAGAGGTCCAGACGCGGTGCGAGGGCCAGGCGGTGCAACTTGGGGCGGTGCCGCTCCTCCCCTGACGTGAAGACGGGGGGGCGGCAGGAGGCGGGGCAGCGGCCGCGGGGCGCAGCCGCCTCCTTTCGAGGCCGGGATCGTCGCCCCGGGGGGGCCGGGGCCGCTGCCAATTGCGTAAGGGCGGCAGCCGGGGCGGGGAGCGGCGGGAGGTGGTGAGTAGCCGGACGGCCTCCCGCCGTGTCCGGGACGGGGAGGGCCATGCCGCCACCCTGAATGCGCGGCTGCGCCGGGCCCAGGTGAGTTGCACGCCTGACCGGGGCAGAGGCCGAGGCCGGGTCGAGGTCTGGGGACGAGTTTAGGCAGCGGCGGGAGGGAGCTGCTTGCGCGGGCGAGCTGTCGGGGTGCNCACGGCAGGTGCCGCGGTGGGGGCTGCGTCCGGGGTTTCATGTCTGTAGCCAGCGTTCCTGATCAGATGTTCCTGGAACTGCTCTGGGAGGCAAGTGACCATTCCCACGGCGGTAGCTCGCCTAGAGACGATCCTGATAGGCATTCCCCATATTAAGGGTTGCCGTTGATGGGCCCGGTAACTCGCAACCTGCATCACTTTCCCGGCGGCACGGAAAAAGCAGAGCGGGAGTTGTGCATCTGTCTTTCTAGTAAAAAACTGTGTGGGGCGAAAAACGCATTTGTGCTGCGTCTTATCTTAAATGAGGCACGTGTTCTGAGGATGCTATCCTTGTTTGTATTTTAAACGTGAATTAGGGATGCGGATTCTTTGAAAGGAAGGAGGTTCTATGATCTCGAATGGTTGTAGTAACATTGCCTGAGGCTTGACAAATACAGTGCAATAAAGTAGGTAAAGCAAATTATAGCGTGGCATCAATCACATTTTTATGAAGCGCAGAAAAAAAAAATGTTTGTGACCGCTTATCTGCATTACTTATGTAAAATGGCCCATGGGTAGCAGCAGAGAGGGGAGGTTCATCTTTGTTCTTAGGAATCTGTGGAGGTGCTTTGTCTGCATGGACCCTGTGCACTGCCTGCATAAATGAGAAATCTGCCTGCTGGTGTTTGTTGGGCCTGCTCCTCTTGCTCTCTGATACAGCATCCAGCAGATCATATGCTGGGTACTCAAGCTGGGCAAAGTGTTCAGAAGACTTTCTTAAATCACAAGTAATGTTTCTAGCTACAAAGAGATTCAAGAATAAAAAAGTGAAGGAGGGACTACAGGAGGACTTCTGTGAGATCTCTGCTAAAGTGACATTGCAGAAGTGTCTTCTGAAATTCAGCATCTGATCTGAACCATAACTCTGGCATGTGCAGTTTTGAGGTGTGGATTGATTTTTTTTTTTTTAAGTGATGTTTTTTTATTTATGAACACTAACACTTTAGCCCCATAGTATTCTGTGGGGAAAGTGGTGGTGAGGATTGGCTGTAAACTCTTACTCTCTTTATCAGGTTTATTGCTAATTGGTGGAGACACTAAGCGTAAGAGGCTTGTGACCCCTGTGTGGAAAAACTTGTTTTCAGCCAAGCCCTATGAAAACCACAAAAGGTTTCCTAGCTGTAACTGGTCCCATGACTGGAAGAGTTATCATTTGATGGCACAGTTCACATCTCTTACATATTGACAAACCAGAACAGGGGAACAGAAAGGTTGTTTTTATTTTAAGGTATGAATATAAAAATAGTTAGGGCATGAGGAGATCTACTAATCTTAGAAGCTTAAAGAGCAGCTTGATTTTTAAATTTTATTTTATTATTTTTAAACTCAGTTGGTTCATGTTTGAATATCTTGTACTTGAAAAAAGGTTAGGACGTTTTATTTCCTTGAGTAAAGATAAAATGCAGTGGAACAAGTGCTTTTCAGTCTGATCTAAAGACTTGAAAATGTTTTTAGATACTAATAGATGCCTGCATACCTGGGATGAACGGGACTAGAAATATTTTTTAATTGCAGTTAACTTCTTGATTGGCTTTTAATACTAAACATAGTAAGTGGCTTCTATATCATGTGTCCAGTGCATTGCAGAAAAATCTTTAATACAGTTTCAGCATAGTATTTTTGTGAATTTTGAAGTCAGTTCAGCTTCTTGCTGTGGAAGTCTTGTTTGCAGAAAATGAGTAGTGATCTACAAATTATTCTTCTTCCACGTGAGGAAAGCAAGATGGGTATTAGAAATGTGAATGATATTATTTAGTGACTCTGTTATGTTTATCTTGCCTGTTGAGTATGAGGTAGCCCTTTCTTTCCTTCCTCCCAGGAAAGCAGTGACACCCTCTACATGAGGATCAGAGCTCCACCTTCTCTTTGTTCTGTCTTGTGCAGAAGCTGGGGAGAAGGAACCTCTTCCCCTGTGTTTGCTAGAGGCTAACACTACAGCTTTCACAGCTCGTAGAGGTACACCTCTGCTACCCTTGCTCCACAGTTAAAGTAATTCCTGAAGCTGACAGGACACATCCTGTATCTCTGCAAGGAGGCTTGTCCCCATCGTGCTTTTAACAACTCCATTCTTCACCTTCTGTGCGCTCGCACTAATGTATGAAAAACTGCTGACAGATGGGAAAATTAATTATCAACTAGTAAATCTCACTTTCTGTATGTTAAAATTACATGGTGAAAGCATAGCCTGAACTCTATCACTGAAGCTCATTCTTTGCATTAGCAAGGCAGTTCTATAAAATCACCTGACTAGATGTCAAAATGTGATCAAAACTGGTATTTTAAGTTGCAGTTTCTTGTTTTGAATCAAATCATGATTAGACTTGATTCTTAGTTTTGCTGGAAAGAATTTTACTACTGATTCAATTGAGATTTTTTCTTGGCAGGATGGATGGAATGGTTAGTGGGTGTGTGTGTGTAGAAATCCTCAGAAATATTTCTTGGAATAGTAATACTGTGGAAGAAAATTGTGAGGGAGTAGAAAATTACTTACCTTGAAGAAAGATATGAGGGAGAAAAATGATGCATTTGCCAATATGGAAAGGAAATACTGAAGTTGTTGAAGAATGCGTACTTTGGAACTTGTAACTGGTTTCATTCCTTTGTTGTTGTGTAGGTTAACAAAAGGTAATGTACTAATAGCTCTTCTGTCTTTTGGAGTTAAGAAGAAAAAGGGGAAAAAAAACGGATAGAAAAAAGGGTAGACATGCAAAAGGACTTGCTGTACCTGGCAGAGTATTGCAGGACTTGCCTGTGGGATGTAAAGGTCTTGGAGTTTCCTAGAAAGGAATTTACCACAGTAATCCAAAATATGAAAGCAGACACCAGCTCAGCAGAGTGCATGCTTTATGGTGGCTTATAAGGCTTTGTTTTGCTTATTTTTGAAGACTTGCTTCTGTTTAAAGACATTCCAAATACTCTGATTTTTACAAAAGGAAAATGATGAAAAGTCTTATTTTCTAAAATTGAGCAATAGTTTTATGTTGTGTACACTAAGTCTCTGTACAGTATTCACCAAGGCCTCAACTTATGTAGCTCTGTGACTCCTGTGACACCTTAGAGGGTGTTGTACTCAAGCACAGAGTGAAGTTATCCTATGTTGGCTTAGCTATAAATTTTTGTTTTCACAAGTGTTACCTCTAAGGCTTTGGGCTCGGGATTTAAGAGGTAGTATTGCTGAATGGTGGGATTCCCAGTAGAAACATACAAAATCTTCTTGATTGGGATTTTCTTAAAGATTCTACTGTTGCTTAAACATAAATCCCAACCTTTGCACAATAAATTGAATACTGTCCATGATGCCAGTTACATTTTGCCTGTTGATGAAGTTAGCACAAGGGACAGAGACACCAAAGTGAAGAAGTAAACCAATCTTTCACTTAGGTATAAAACAGCAGAGGAACAAGTGAAATAATAAAACAGTAAGGATAAAATATGTCAAAGTAATGCACCTATTTCTACATAAGGTTAGCTATAGTGATTAAAAATTGCATCACTGACTGTCCTAATATTTTACCATCATCCAGATTCACAGTCACTAGGGACCCCCAGTTACAATGAGGATTTGGAGACCCTTTCCTGGCAATTGGGAGGTCCCCCATAGTGCAATTTAATCATAGATTGGGGTCACCAAAGCCACTGCAAGAGGGTCCAGCTTTTATACTGTTGAATAAACAGGTTTACATAACCAGACATTTTGCATTTGAGGTTTCATTTTCCTCTTAGATTTCTCCCACCGCCTGGCTAGGACCCAGGGAGGAACCAAGGAAGTTTCCTTATCTCTTTGGCTTCTTCCAAACAGGGACAGACACCTGGTTGTGTGGCCTTGACAGTCTTAAGAACAAGGAGAGTTGAATACATTCTCATAATGTTTTGTCCTCACTCATGATTATATTTTATCTAAGCTACATCTTTTGCTAATAGTTGTACATATTTCACTACCGAGAATATGTATTTCACTAATTACTGGATACTAATGATAATGCATACTTGACTATTGATTGAGAAGATCTAATAACTAATGTTTGGTTGATGTTCATCTAGATGTCAACTCTGGTTCAAGGTCTGTTGCTCAGGCCTCGGTCCTTTGCCGTATAGATGAATCACAACTTTCACAGTGTTTCTTTTACTAATGCAGTTTAAGATTCAGGTTTCAGGCATAAGGGCATTGCCTTTTGTCTTTCAGTTGGTTTCAGTTCATCAGTACTGCTTATGATTTGAAGCAATTACAGAAACTGCTGCCAATAAAATATAGTTTGTGTTGTTATTTACAGAAGTAGACAATTATTGAAGCAGTGATTAATCATAAGCAGTAATTAACTATTTTCATCACACAGGTGCCCTGCCCTTCTGCTGGAGGCCATCAATCCTATAGCAAAATGAAAACTGTTCTTACTTTCAGCTACTATTTACTAGTCTGGCATATTAATTGAGCCATTGAGTGTATTATGTCAATAGACAGTTGTAGTATCTCAGTTGAGAGGGGGTTTGGCTTTTATAGGAGGAGGTAATTTTGAAGAAACAGGGGCATAAGTTAAATGAGATCTTAAAGCATAGTTGCAATTATTAATTTTAAAATTATTATTAATAATCAAGATCTCGGGAAAATTTCCCTGGGGTTCTTTGGATGTTCGGTCGGCAAGGCTGTTGCACAAAATTGCTTATAAACACTGTGTTAAACAGTTTCAACAGCCTAAACAGTCAGAAACTGGAAAACAGGGAACCTGCTAACAGGAGAAAATCCTAACCCCGCCTAATACGAACACAGTAGGTATATAGAGTTCCCGGAGAGAGGAGGAGAAAGAGTTTGCTTTGCCACTGCTGTAGGCTGCGATGCACGCTGCAAACACGTGGCCGCTGTGAGAGAGGTGCAAAAGACGTCTGACCCCGACTAAAGGCAGCAACGAGAGCAATGGTTCTGTCACCCTCCCTTAAATACCGTATTTTGAAGGGTGAAACTGACCAATAGGCAGTAGCATCCATTGTTTTGGCCAATAGATTGAAAATCCTTCCCCCAGGAGCCGACCCCAACACTTGGAGGGGCAGCGTCGCAACACCTGGCTCAGTCACGTGCCGTGATCACGTGGCTTCCCTCCTGCGAACCGAACCGGCACCATTCGCTCAGCCCTGCTAACTCCCGCACCTTGTAACAGGAGGGGGAGAGACAGGAGTCTGAACTACTTTGGGCAGGATTTGTGTCCTACCAGGACAAGAAACCAACTTCTCTTCTGTGACCTTGTTGCTCTTAAAACTTACGTAAATTCTGCATGGTTTTGTGGTTTGGCCTTTGCTTTGTTTTGTTTTTTCTCTCATGAAGGAGACATCAACAGTTACATTAATTCTGACTGTATGGACTTGTGTCATATATCGTCTCAGTCATCCTTCTCCAGGCTGAAGAATCCTTTGGGAGTTCGAACAGCTAAGAGGTGCTTTTGTCACTGCTTTTTGGATGTAGATATGATTTGAAAGTCTTGGTTTAATTATCTTTGAACACAGACTCATTTAACTCGGCTGGTAAAAATGCAAGGCAACTCCAAAAGAATGTGAATATGTAACTACAGCAATTCAGCCTCTCAAGCAGTATTGTTTTCTTTTGTGTCTGTTGCACAATTAAACTGCAGAGACAATCATTCAAATAAGCAAATTAAGGATTGGCATACTATTTACTGAAGTTTGAGCTGAACTAAAAAACCAAAACACCGAAACCAACAAAAAAAAAGCAAAAAACCTCAAACCCAAAACCCAACAAAACCAACTATAAGAACTTGAGATATTTCCCTGAGAGGAAAACTGGGATGAAGAAAACCAGCCAAAATGAAGAAAGAAAGAAATGCATGTACTGATATGGAAGAGAGTGTATTATTGCTGCTTATTTATACTTTAAATACAGTTTCAGCATGACAACACCCAGATTATTTAGTGATTCTGTCAATACACTAAAGAGTTTCTTGAAGTATTTGTGCTAACTTATGTTGGCCAAAGCTAAATATGGGCTCTAACTCTTCTTTTCCACTGCCTACTGTATTCTATACTGTCATGTATACTTACAGGACTTATATGAGACCTAATGAGAAGAAAATACCTACCTCCTCTTGAATCGATTTCATGCTAGAACTCTGTTTCATCATTGATTCAAAGTAGACTCCAGACTGGTGTGTCCTGCCATTCCATAGGAATTTCTTGGCAGTGAAATCATAAGATGTAACTGTTTGGTTGGGATTTTTATTCTTCTGGGGACTACACATATTTATAGATACCACTTATTGATGTCAATACCAGAAGTAGTTTTTAAATTAATTTTTTTCCCCCCCTACCACTGTCTTCAGGTTCTGTAAGGTGGGTGCTGCAAATCTGTTGCTTTCACATGAAAACTGTTGACTTAGAGTTATTTATTTGCTTGTACTCAGATGGATGGCTGAGCTGAGTAAGACCTAAGTATTCTACAAATTAACCTTTGCAGCATCTGTACAAGTCTAGTAGCTGCTTTTTTTCCTCATGTTGCAGGCTTGGAGCCCATTAAGATGTGGCTTCCCACATCAAGGTAATGGTAGATGTGTGACTAGAACACATATTTCCACTCTTGATCTCTTAGGCAAATTAGTAATTCTTTCATTTCTGAAAATGAGAGAAATATTAACAATTATTCCATTCATGTTGCTTATTTCAGCACACATGCTGTATTTCTTAGTGTTCTCTCGTGAATACTCTGTAATTAAGTCACTGGTCAATTCACTTGTGTTAAACAATCAAACAACCAAATGATTTCTAAATAACAGTGGAGAGAAACTTGAAAAAAATTTCCTTGGTTTGTATATTATTTATAAAAAATAACTATCAAAATAAATAAACGGGGAAAAATTTGAAAGCACCAGGCAATATTTTAGATATACAGACTGCAGTTGGATACTGTGGCTTCTGGCTTATGTTTCTTTGTTTCTGTGGGCAAGACCTGAAGATGTTACAGATATAGAGCAGACTGAAAATAGCACTCTTTTGGGGTGGGTTAAGAAAACAAATGCTTGCAGGGTAATATTTGGTGTCCAGGAACTGGAACAGTCCAACACATCCCTGCATTTTCTGCAGTAGCATGTACTTCTGCATAACTAAGAAAAATCCCTGAATTTTGTACGTGAACTTTCAGAAGAGTTAGATGTTTTATCTGCTGCATCAGATGCTTTCCTGACAGTTACGTGAGTACAGTCAAGTGACTGCTGCAGAGTTCTGTGGATAAAGGATGAAAGCCCAGTTCCTCAATGGAGAGGTGAAACGTTTTTCTTGGACAAAAACTTGTTTTTCATCTGATCTTTTAGACTCATCCTTAGTGGATATCTACAAAATGTCTTCAGAAGAAGCTAGGAACTATATTTGTCACTCTCCTGTGTGCTGTAAGCCATGAAATCAAGGGGGTTGGTTGACATACTGTAATTTCATACGTGTCCCCACAGGCAAACTCATATTCCACAGGCTTCAAATTGCCTCTCATTATTTCTCACTAGTCTCTCTCCCCACCCCTCCCATACCTCTTTCCCAGCATTCTTTCAAATCCATAGATAATAACTATGTTGTTTTGTATATCTTTAGGTGATATGTAATTAAACATTCCCTACTTGTATATAGGTATGAAATTTTCTTCTGATTTGGACAGAGGCTTTGGTACTCAAAAGCTTCTGTTATATTTGCTAATGAAGATTTGTCTACAGATCTTGTCTTACACTGTGAATATTATTATATGCTTGCATTTCTGCATCTTGATCTGTGATACTTTGGAAAGATTAATTTTAGGAACTGTGGTACTCAGATGGAGAAATTTCCGCTGGTTGTATGTCATGTAATTTTGTGTGTTTTCTGTGTGCCAGAGAATTAAGTAGAAATCAGTAGTCACTACACAGGGAATGTAGAACATCTGGTGAAGTGTAACTTATTTTGCACTAAGTTTTATAGTTCTTGCCATGACTCTTATCTCTTTTCTCACTGACTGTTGCTGTTTGTCCTCTGATTTTTCTCCAGAAGCTCTAGGCAAGGAAGAACACTGTTGTGGCATGCAGCATACAATGCATGTAATGAAAGATACCTAGAGTTTTTAAATGTTTTAAAGTTAGATCGAATTTTTCAGCCTGTTGCAAACATTGTTGTGATGTCTATCAGTTACTTAACTGTATAAATGTTTTACTGTGCGTGTATTTTTTCCAGCTTTTGCACAAGTGGGTGGAAAAGTAGCAGACCTGTCCTAATAGGTCAGCATGTCCTACAGACATGCTATCTATTACTGTGGTGAGTATGTGCAATTTCAAAGCCAGGCAGTGGAAGAACATATGGAACCGTGTGGGAAAGTATGTGAGCACTGCATATGTCTACAGGGCACCACTAATTTTGCTAATTGTGTGGCTGAGATTTGTTGAACTGGGCATCTCTAAGGCACTTGAAACATTGTTCCAAAATTAGTGTCACTGCTGTAGTTGTCAGGCTTGGAGACTTGTAAAGGTCTCCATCTTTGTATTTTGGGAGTTTGGTTTATGCTGCTTTCTGTTCAGTAATTGCAGCTTGTTAGGAGCTTCTTAATACTGCTTATGCCTTTTCCTTCTCCTGGGTTTATTACTACCTTTTGATCTCATACCAGATGAGAAACTGTGCCAGGAAAGTGGCAGTAACCAATGTGTTCCCTCAACATGTGTGGCTTTCTCTCATCCTTCCTCGGTCTTTTCCTCAGTGGTGATTACATACTCTGAGACTAAATGGTGTGGTAATAGGCCAGCAGTACAGCTGGTGGTGTTTAATAGCCCAGAGAAACAGAAGTGGGTTTTCTTCTAGTTTCTCTTATTTTTAAGACTTGTAAAGTGTGTGTCTTTAAAATATACATTAAGTGGAGCGTTAATTTCTTTGTACTACATGGAAATAAGTGTACTTGATTTGCAAAATTTTGAGAAAGGGCATGGGAGTTTTCAAGTGCATTTGACCCATTTTGTTACACTAAGCATTTGACAGCAGAAGTCCAAAAATTAACTTGGTATATTTCTCATGATTTAAGTGGTATCAGGCGATGCTCTGAATTACTTAGTGGAAGCATCAGGTTTCCTTCCAGGAAACTAGCTCCCTACTGAGTAACAATTGAGCATGCTACTTGCTCCTAGTGCACTTTCATGGCTCAGGAGTTTAAGATGCTATCTGTTGGTTGTACAGTGCATATATTTCTAGTGAAGTAGTGAGAGAACTGGATAACTTCCAGTCTGTTCAGTGGTTCATTGCTGTCTGTCTGCTGGGATTTGCTGTCCAGAGACAGACTCATAGGTAATCACTGTTGTACTTAGATGCTGGACAAAATAAATGTTGTTGTTGTTATTAAGAAAGTTCAAGCTGAATTAACTGATGTGATGAGTATGAGAAATGCTTGCTTATGTTGTGGGAACAGGTGCATAAGCAGAAATCCTGATTGTGCGAAGTAGCATTATTCTTGCTAAAGAGTGACGTGCGAATGGTGTAGCCTTCTAGCAGGTGAGTGGCAATGAGTACATAGTGGGCTGAAGTGTCTGAGATGCTTTAGCATCTATGTTGCAAGCCTCCATAGTACTGGTGAGCTGGAAGCATACGTGTGTGCCCTGACTGAAACCTGTGGTGAATAATGCATTTGAAAATATTTTATAATACCTTTTTGAAGGCTGAAGGATGAAAAGTTTCAGAATACTGAGATAGCAGCCTCCCCAAATGCCATGGCAAATAGCACATTTATATGGATTGTATTCTGTATAATTCTGTTAGGGCAGGTGATCAGCTATATGTTGTGCAAGACCCTGACTTTCACTGAAATTGCCCTGAAGCAAGCTGTCAGGTAAAATACTGTGTCACTCAGCTGTAAAGTGGTGGTGTTCTTGTCTAGGACTGCACCATCAGATGGAGATGCCCAGATCATAAGCTCCTTTAGGAGACCAACTACTTATGTGGGCAAAAGAGATCCTGGTGTAAGGAACCAGTCATTTCTGATACATGCTTATTTGATTGTTCTTAATAAGGAACATAGTATAGGTACAGATCAAACAGAAATTACAAACCCTGAGTGGAGAAAGAAAAAGCATTACATGGAAAAATTCAGATGGATAAGTACTTGAAAGGAAATGTTGAGTTAACACAAGTAATTTATTTTTATCCTACATTTTCCTCAACCTGCATTTGTGCAACCAAGTGAATGCACACTCTAGGCTGTAACTGGCTATATAGCAAAATCTTATGCTTACATTTGTGTTATGCTTTCTGAAGACTTCCACAGAGTAGCAATATAAACAAGTCAGTAATTTGGATCAGATTAGCTGGCCAGGCCCAGTTGGTGTGCCTCAGGGATCAGTACTGGGTCCAGTCTTGTTTAACATCTTCATTGATGATCTGGATGAGGAGATTGAGTCCAGCATCAGTAAGTTTGCCGATGACACCAAGTTGGGAGCATGTGTCAATCTGTTATGAGGGCAGGAGGGCTCTGCAGAGGGACCTGGACAGGCAGGACAGATGGGTCCAGTCCAGTGCCATGAGTTTTAACAAGTCCAAGTGTTGGATTCTGGACTTGGACCACAACACCACCATGCAGTGCTACTGGCTGGGGACAGAGTGGCTGGAGAGCAGCAAGGGTGAGAGGGACCTGGGGGTACTGGTCAACAGCTGAACATGAGCCAGCAGTGTGCCCAGATGGCCAAGAAGACCAACATCATCCTTCCTTGTATCAGAAAGAGTGTGACCAGCAGGAACAGGGAGGTCATTCTGCCCCTGTTACTCAGCACTGATCAGGCCACATCTTGAGTACTGTGTGCAGTTCTGGGTCCCTCAGTTTAAGAAATGTATTGAGGTGCTTGAATATATCCAGAGAAGGGCAGCAAGGCTGGTGAGTGGGCTGGAGCACAGCCCAATAAGGAGCATGTGAGGGAAGTGGGGTTGTTCAGCCTGGAGAAGAGGAGGCTCAGGAGAGACTTCATTGCTGTCTATACCTACCTGGAAGGAGGTTGTAGCCAGGTGGGAGTTGGTCTCTTCTCCCAGGCAGCCAGTGACAGAACAAGAGGACACAGTCTCAAACTGTGCCAGAGCGGGTTTAGGCTGGACATTAAGAAGAAGTTTTTCACAGGGAGAGTGATTGCCCATTGGAATGGGCTGCCCAGGGAGGTGATAGAGTCACCATTCCTGGAGGTGCTTAAGAGGAGGCTGGATGAGGCCCTTAATGACATGGTCTAGTTTTAGATGATAGGTTGGACTCAGTGATCTTAGAGGTCTTTTCCAACGTGGTTAATTCTGTGATTCTGTGATCAATGTGTCTTAATTTTACAGAAAAGCTAGTTGCTGTTCTACAGGATAGCAAAGATCATTCAGGTAGAGGATGTCAAATAACAGAGGAAGAGGGAAAGAGGTGTTGAAATGGTTACTTGTTATGTAATGGAAAACTATATTGTATCACTTCTGATTACACTATTGCCTTAGGGCTTTTGTTTTTGTAATGGGTGACAGTGATTTTTTAGGTGCTTTTTTGGAATGGCTTATGTTTGCACATAAGGGTAGTTGAAAAACTTGTTAAAGACTTGTTGTGGGGTAGGTTTTACATAACCATTCTGGATTTAGCTATTGTAGTCGAGCAGTTACAAAATTGTTAACTCTGAGTCACATTATAAAGAACACTGTAGTAATTTTTGTCAGTGTGATAGACAAATGCTGTGTCTGAAAAGTTTTTAACCAGGAGTTGAAGGTCCAAACCATAGAAAAATATCTTCTAATATTTAATAAAAAAGTATACTCTAGTATTTTTTTCGACTAGACATAAATACTGCATCTGAATTAGTTGAAGAGCTCCTTCTGCTTTTAACACAGCTTCTAAAATATTGAAATAATTGAGCTTTCCATGCTATGAGATGACTGG
>VWZI01000773.1:28661-61112 GCA_013396835.1 Psilopogon haemacephalus
AACATATTGTAATCCTGTGTTCTGAAAGCTTGTCTTTTATTTTTTCCCTGTGTGTTTGTGTGTGCGTCTTCCAGTGACTTTATAACATGCAAGACACTGATGGCAGGGGGAATTCCCCTGCTTTCCTCCGGCCTCAGAACGGGAGCAGTCACAGGTCTTCTTCAGGTTATGTTCCGGGGAGAATTGCCCCTTTCCGACCCCCACCACCTTCACAGAGCCATGCTGCAGCTGAATTTACCTCTGCAAGACAAGAAGCACGGACAAGACTCCCGTCATTACCAGTGGATCAGCACCGCCACCAGGCAGAAGCCAACAGGCATAAAAATACCCTCATTTGCTTTGCCATTTCTAGTCTTTCACTTTTTGTTGCACTGGGGATTTTTTTGGGAATAGCATCAAAATATGCTCCAGATGGTAAGTTCTTTTGCAAACAAAACCGTCCTAAGAAGTTGCAGTCTTTGTCAGCAAAATTCAGTAATTCAGGAATAGTGTTAATTTACAAATTAAGTGCAAAAATAAGATGCTTACTGCGATTTTAATGTGGAGGGAAGCAATATCTGGGGGTTAAGCTCAGCTCCTTTTTCTGTTATTAACGTAATTTGTATATGCTCTTACTCTCATTTGATTTACTCACATGAAACAAAAAGAATATCAGTAAAGAGACTACTGGTGAAGGGGAAAGAAGCATGAATGTCGTGAATTGTAATTATTTTTTTCTGCAGAAAAGGTTGGTTGATATGCTCACAAATTGCAGTCAGAATGAAATGTTGCTTAAGCAGTGACTAACAAAAGAGTTAGCAAAAGAGACTAGCAAAAGAGTGTTAAAGCAAAAGCATTTTAAAATCTGTGAGAACTTAGACCAACAATAGTTTTGCTCATAAACAAGTTAGGCTAACTTTTTTTGATCCATTAGCCCTGATTCTTTCAGCACATCTTAGAAAACTGGGCAGCTTTCACGTCTCGAATGTCAGTGGTAACAAAGCATGAACAGGTGATGTGGTTAGCAGCTGATCTCTAAGTATACATCACTATGGCCAAATACTGCTAAAAGATGTTACTAGGTGTAGTTGCTAAAGGTTGATAGTATAGTTTGGAGCATGGATTGGTTTTTTGTTTACTTTTTATCAAGGCAGGAAAAAAAAAAAATCTGCCTTTTGGCTGTTGTAACACAACAGACATAGACTCCTCACTGTCTTTTGGCAGAGTTACTGAAAATATTCAGTTTGTCAAGTCAATGCAACACAGGCTGAACAGATTAGGTAATCAGTTGAGGATTTCAGTTGACAATATGAAATGAATATACACATCCAGCCAGAACACTTTTGGTGGTGGCTTGCTGAGATCTCTTCTTGAATGACACTACTAAGTTTTCTTAATAATAATTATGGGGGAAAAAGTTTTAAAAAAACCCGAAAAACCAAACAACCACCAAACTGAGGAATTAATAAATGGAAAGTTATTGCTATGTTGTGATCCAGATCTTTGGTAACAGTGGTATGTATCTGCAGTTGCAGCCAAGATCCAGGGAAGGCTTGAGGATGACTTAGGACTTAGCTGTTTGACTCTGACAAATACTTTGGAGGAGAAGGGACATTTCTGTTTTAATACCAAGACTTAACTAAAAGTTGCAGATTTTGATGATGGTTTTAGTGAAAGTGGGGTATTATGTGCTGTGGAATATATAAAGTAAGTCTCTTTATGCTTTAAAATATGAGAAGGTAAAGGAGATGGCTTATGTTTTTAAAAAATGAGTGATGTTTCAGTAGTTTTGCTTTCTCCACAGTAACTCACTCCAGAGACATTTTGCTGTGCAGATTTTTACACTGAATGCATGATCAGCATGTGGTTGGTAGATCACTGGGAATACTGAGGATGTTGCAGGAAGACTTGCTGTGATTTAGTAGAGGGACTTTTTTTTTTTTTTTCCCCCTTTGGTCTATGTTAACAGCTTACATAAGGGCCAAGGTGTAATCCAAGATTGTGGCAGTTTTCATTTTTGTTTTGTTTTGCCCGTGTTCCACTGCTTCTCGACATAAGTCCAGGCCATTTTTCAGCATTAATTCTTGCATTGTGTCTTTGTGAAGGTTCTTAGTATTATACTTAGAAAAGCTACTGCATGAACCCATAGAATCCTTTGGAAATCTTGACAAAGGAGAAACTCCTACAGACACCAAGAAATGTCTGGATGAAATTTTAATCTTGTAATAATATTGTTACACCTCCATCCCCAAAAGTTTTCCAACAGGTTGAAATGTTAATACTGTCAGATCCAGCCTAGCACGTGTAGTACTGCAGCCAGTACCACCAGCTCTAGCTAGGTATGTTCTTCTTAAGGGCTGATTGGAAATCCATATTGTTCACTTCTAATGGCTGTTTTAAAAGGCAGTGGAGGGAATCTGAGACTTAGTAGTAATTGTGTGTAAATCCTGAACCTCCGGTATGCCTTCCCCAAAGGGAAAATGATACTTACCTGCATTTCTGTTCCTGCCTGTCAGCTGGTTTCTTTTTTCCTCTTTGCTTTTATCGTCCTGTCAACGTTTTTTTTTTTCCTAAGGAGTCCTGTACACTGGAGATCAGGGAGAGCACTGGAAATGCAATTTCCTTCCCTGTTTCCAGGGGCTTGTGCAGCAGGGTCAGGATGACAAGCTGGGAAGGTTTTCAGGGAAAAATTCTGCTTGGCCTTTGCAACTGTCGACTGGAGCTTGCCCAGGGTAAACAAGGTACTTAGAAAATTTAGCTGCCAGACTGTGACAAACTTTTGCTGAACATAATATAACAGTGATAACTTTTTCCCAGAGGCCTTAAAAACTCCAGACTTGGTGGCTAAACAGGTAGAAAGAACTTTTTAGCTACGTCTTGAAGACCATTTCCTGCCTTTTCTCCTGCCAAATTTCATATACTTGCTCCAGCACATGGAATGTTCTAGAAGGTTTTTAATTTTTTTTTGGCAGGGTGTTTTTGTGGTTTGTTTTTTTTCCACTATTTGCTAAAATGTCACTTCCTCTCCCCCCTCAACTCTATTGGAAGCACTAAACCTTAAAGAGAGTTGACCCATTTTTGCAGAAGTGCTCTGAAACAAAGGCTTGACTTGAAAAATTTTCAACATGAGTGGTTAACCTTGGCAAGACTGTAACTACCTTATGTTTTCTGGTCTGTGCTTCTGTTTTCATTTAACCTTAACAGCAGAGGCAATGACTATGGTCTGTAAAAGCTAATCTCTGATTTTTGGAGGTAACATATGGTAAACTACTAAATATTTGATGTTTCCCTGCACCCCAGTGCAACTGCTAAGGAAGAATGTAAAACCATTTTTTTGCTGAGCACATCTGATCTGCTTATCAGAAAGCGGATCCACTGTGCTTGAGACCCATGTGTCATAGAGGTGTATCTATTTGTGATGTTGATGGCTTCCTTGTTGGATTATAATGTACAATAGGTTTAATTTTTTTTTTTTATTATTATTTTTTTTAGTTATTGTGCTGTTCCTTTTTTCTCTGACTCAACAGAAAATTTTACAGTTAGTAGATCATCTCTTCTATGAATCATGCTAAGCAGAAACCATTAGGTTGCTGACTCATGGTTTCCTCACAATCGCCCTTTGCTACCGGCCCGGAAATATGTGTTTCTTCACAGCGTTTATGTGCATGGTGTCTGGGGAAAGGGGTTAGTGACTGCATGAGTCAGGCAATAGGCTTGCGTTTGTCCAGAAAGTGCTCAGCAGTTCTGCTGGTCACAATACTTCTTTTGGATTTCCCTTGTATTAAATTTCGTTTTCTGAATCCTGTCTTAGGATTCCTCTGAAAGATTTTTTTTTTTGTTTTACTTTTATATTACTACCTTAATGTCTTTTGCCCTTAGAGAGTTCTGCTAATTTTTTCCCACTGGTAGTCAAATCTTAGTTTGTGTGGATTTCCTGAGTTGGAAAGGATTTGAAATGTTGAGAAGAGCACTTAAGTAAAACATTTCTGTCAGCAGAACCAGGGCTGGCTTGTGTTAAACTTGTGGATAGGTTTGACTTTCTTTAGTGTTTCCAAGAATGAACTATTGCTAATAGCTTTTTGCCCCTAGAGGTGCATTGTGGATATGTGGGGATTTTTCCCTAGAAGATAAGATGTCAAATGTCTTGTTTTGACTGTTGCTGTCATATGGTCTGGTACTCTGTGTATCTTGGCATCTTTTTGGTTGTCTTTTGCTTAAGAAAAATGTTTTCTGTCTGACTTTTCCTTGGATTTCTTTACCAAAAAAATGTACTTCCCATTCTGGTATGTCGATGCTTCTTAATATGGTAAAGATGTGTGTGTTGTAAATACTGTATTGCTGTAGCTTCATCTGAAACCTCGCAACACTATCACTCCTTGCTGCTTCCTTTTCCAGCTTCATAGTATGGTGTTATTGCTTGTGTAGTGTCAGACCCTCAGCAAGGTTTTACCAAAGACTGTGTGTGTCTCTGCTCTTGTGTGGTTTGTAGCCTGGTGTTTAAGCTGACTTTTTAAGGAGGGCAAACCTTGCATTTAGACCCAAGTTGTTACTAGTCAGGTTAGTCTGCTTTCCCAGGAAACTACTCTTATCAGCAACGTGTTGCACTAAATGTAGTAAGAATGCCTTGTCCCCTTTTTATTCTTTACCTGACAGCCTACACTGAAAGAGTGTTTTGCATGTTTAGAAGGAAGAAAGGATCAGTCTTTCTCACACAGAAGCAGAAGAGACTTTGAGGGAGATGAGATATTTAAACGCTCTACAGCAATGTTAGTTGGCCTTGGTAGTTGTCATGGGTCATTCAATACTTACTACAACTACCATGGATCTGGTATTTCCCGTTTAACCTGTACTCATCTTCTGCTGGTGATACAGAAAATCTCAAAAAATACCATAAGAGCTTTGAGAAGATTTCTTGTCAACCGTGTATGTTGACAGTTCAGTCTGTGGTCATCAGTAGTTTAATTCAGTATAGAAATTGTTTCCCACCCTTAACAGTTTAGCCATCTTTCAGGTACTTTTCTGGTTGCTCAAATACAAACAGCAGCATGAATGGCTGCAGTATTATAACCACAGAAGGAGGTGGGTATACTTTGTGGGTGATTGGTCTTGTTTGTCCTCATGCTGCCATGATTGAAGTAATAACACTTGTTTTTGAAACCTGAATTTCACATTTTATTGCAGAGAATTGTCCAGATCAGAATCCTCGTCTTAAAAACTGGAGCCCTGGAAAAGATCCTGAAAAGAGAATTTTTATCAGAAAGGGGGATTTGTTTCGTCTGAACTCAGATGCTACAGTACACTCTATAGTTATAGAGGATGGAGGTATGAAGCAGCAAGATGAACAACATACTTCAGCTTACTGCATAGTTTTAATTTCCGTGATACATGAAAAATGTCTTGGAATTTTTTGTATTGCGTGCTATTGATCTCTTCCCCTGCTTTTACTTTTCAGCCTGCTACCAGGACAGAGATATCATTAAAAAGATGAATTAACACTGCAGTCTTTTCAATTGATCATTGATGGGCTTTTCTGTAGGATATAGTCAGACAAGACTAGCATAGTAAACTACAAGATAGATTGCCTTCTGATGGTGACTGTGGTATGTTAGTAAGTCTATCAAAATGTCAGAAAGAAATTAGGCATAAACCAACCAAATTCTTGGAAAGATAAATCACAATTGGTAGGAGTTACTTTCCAAATGTTGTTTTTTATATACGTATGAGAATAAAATCTTAATTTAAGGGTGTGGAAGTCTGTAATTTCTGTGGTGTTCTTATCACAGAACTTGGTTCTTTGTGCCTATCTGAATTTCACTTTGATGTACAGAATTTTTTTTTTTTTCTACTGTAGGGTTACTCGTTTTTGGTGATGATAAAGAAGGTTCTAAAAATATTACTTTGAGAACTCGATTTATCCTGATAAAGGATGGTGGAATGCTTCATGTTGGAGCAGAGAAATGCCACTATAAATCCAAAGCAACTATTATTTTGTATGGGAAGTCAAATGAAGATGCTGATGTGCCAGAATTTGGCAAAAAATTTATTGGTGTGGGTCCTGAAGGAACACTGGAGTTGCACGGGCACCAGAAGTTATCATGGACTCTTCTGTCAAAGACTATATATTTCTCAGGGCTGGCCTACGGTCATTATACATTTAAAAAGAATTTCTCCAGAGGACTGAATGTGAGAATGATCAATCAGGACACAGCAGAGATTTTGGAAGTGCTGAAGTTTGATACTCATGAATATTCAGAAGAAAGCTTGAAGCTCCAGAACTTTCTTAAAACTGCAAGTCCTGGTCGCATTGTTGCTATTGCTGTAGGAGATTCGGCTGCTAAAAATCTACTAGAGGAAACCAGAACGATTATTCAAAATCTTCTGGGAAGTAAGTTTGTCAGAGGATTGAGTTACAGGTAAATAATTTATTTTTCTTTATTTTCCCTTTTGTGCTGAATAAAGATTAGATAGATGTTGCTGTCTGTGGGGTCTTGTTAGATTTTGGCAGTGTTTGTTCTTCAAGCCTTCAGAGGATCCTTCATGTTGTGTGCAGTACTGCAGTTACAGTGTTCAATGTGCAGTATTTTGATAGTGAAGAGACTGATAATAACAGGTATGTCTGTGACAGACTTTACTACTTGTAATTGTTGTCTTTCACTGTTCTTTATAGAGTGGTGGAACAGTAGAAGAGGTATAATAGGAATTATTTGGGAAGTTTCTAAGTGCTGTGCTGTGTTACTTATTTAGTTGTTGCAAATTACCTTTTTGCAGTGAATGTTCTGAACTTGGCTGTGCACTGTTCAAGGTTAGCAATATAAGTGAAAGAGATACCAAGTTTCCTAACTGTCTATTCTTAAGCTTTCATTAAGATAGTGTTGTATAACCTGTTTCTGTTTCCCAGTATTTTTCAGGAAATCAGTTGTTTAGTTTTTCCATTCTCTTCCTACTCCTCACTATCCCCTAGCATCTGGATTCCAGTTAATTTCCTCCCTCAGCTTTGGCAGGGCAGGCTGAGACGTCAGTTGAGATGGCATGTTCTGACCTCGGTTCCTGTCAGGAGGCTTTTGGTTTCAGTGGCTGTATAAGCATGTGGTCATGGTATGGAAAGTGCTTGCAATGCTGCCTCTGGAGCAGCTTGGTCAAAGGTGTTGAAACCTGGATGTCCTGTAATAAGTGCCACCTCCTGAAAGCAGTGAAGAACATCTAGCAATTGTTCAGGTTGCTGTGCAGTCAGCTCTCTTCTGCTTAGATATGTGGATTTCTGGTGTTCCCCTCTGCCTATAACCTCCATCCTGGTTTGTTCAAAACAAGGAACTTCTTCAGCGTGCAGCTAGGAAGAAGCAGCCTTTCTGCTTTGCTGATCCAATTCTTGTCTGCTTTAGTTAGTTGATAGGGGCTCTTTAAGCACGTAAAATTGGCTTTTCTGCTGTGGAAGATGGACAAAAAGCATTCCCATACTGCTCATTAAGGAAAAGCAGGGTTCTTCTGTTAAACCTGTAAAGCTAGTGAACAATGTTTCATCACGAAGGTGAACAGACTGTTGCATCCTTCTCCTCTTCTGCCTCATCCTGCAAAATGGCATGCATTGAAATATCATCTAGACATTTACTTTAAATTTTAGTATGTTAAATGTTCAGCATGTTCACTGCTTCTACTGAAAAACTGCCCCAGTATGTACAGTGTCACTAACCAGCATGAACAGGTTAACACTAAACAGTTTCATCTGCTTTTAATCCTAATCAATAAAGAATATCATGAGAAGACTGAAATAAAGGCAGTTGGATGAAAGAGAGTTCTACTATTTGCCTTTGAATCAATAATTAGCAACAGACTACTGTTGTTACTGACAATCCAGCTAGCTGACGTGGTTTTCATTTGGGGTGAATGATTCAGCTTTAATGATGCAAAGTTGTTCAGCTTTTTAGTACATGATCTTGACTGCTTCCTTTGCACACATAATTATGGCATTACAGAGTAGTAAAGGACAACAAAATAGTCTTGTTTTTTAACTTATTGGTGGCTTTCTATGCCACATGGTTTGTTTTTCATTTCCAAAGACTTGGATGCATTGAGCAAAGCCGTAGGAAGGGAAGAACATCCAAAACAGTACCCTGTTTTACACTGGTGTTTAGCTGAGTAAATGTCTAGCTGAGGGAAGGTTCAGTGAGGACAAAAAACAAAAATCCTTGTTCTCAGCCTTCAGAAATATCTAGCGATCTCTTGTGCGAAGATTGTGTAACAGTATGTGGTGCCTGTTATGTGTTAGCATCTTAAAATATTCAAAAGGTGTTGCCCATCCAGTAGTGTGATCACCAGCAGCTGTTACTGTGTCCATCGCATCCAGCTAGATGCACACACAGTCCCCTGGGACTCCTGGGTGCTGCTGTGAGATGCCCCATGCCACAGAGCAGCTGGCTGTGGCAGGAATGTCAGCATTGGCTCTTAGTCTTCCCCTGCGCTGACAAAAGCTGTTTGGGAGTAGAATCATCTTGCTTCTGTTGCTCATCTCTTTTGATTCACTTTTGGAAAAAGTGCATCTTTTTAGATGTTGTACTAAAAAGAAAAATCTGAGAGGCATCTGATTAAGAACTCCGGTATCTGCTAACTTGCATACAGAACATCCAATTATCTTAAACTGTGCTTCTTTTCAATAGAGTCTACACATTTTTCTTATGGATTTTTAAGGTGCATTTCCAAATTAATTTGGAAGAGCAGTCAAAAGGGTTATTTATGACTTCTGTGCTCCGTATCTTGTCTTTTACCTGTTTGTGAAGAGTTCATTCAGTATCAGTATACTTAAACATTTACTTCTGTTTTTCACAGGCAAGCCTGGGCTTTTGTTGGTGTCATAGGTGGTGGAAATTCTTCTTGTAATGAATCAGTGAGAAACTATGAAAATCACAGCACTGGTGGGAAAGCTCTTGCTCAGAAAGAGTTTTTCACAGTGGATGGTCAGAAGTTTGTTGTGAAAGCTTATAGCGAATGGAATGATGGTAGGAAAGCATTTTGTGAAATCCTGAAGTTCAGGAAGAAGTAAATGTCGTGTATGCTTTTTGCTAGAACTGTTACTTGCAATTTAAATTTCTGAGATTCTCTAAGTTCTTTGTTTTATTTTTCACTTGATGAAGATGAAATACGAGGACATAGTTCTTCAGTACAACCTATTTTCTCTATCTGTATACAGTATGTGAACAGTATAATGTTAAGTCTTCAATTTAAATATGTTTCAATAGAGATAAAGGATCTTGTAAAAGGCTGAAGTAGGCTTTTTAGTAGTTTATCACTCACATATATTTTAAATCTAAGCTTCTAAGATGGTGATTGTGGTTCTGAAGAGAAAACTTTATGGAAGCTGCTATTTGATGCTGAACTTTAGGCAGCCTTTCTCATACCAGGTGAAATCAGTAGTACAAAGAAGCCTGAAATGCCAACCACTTGTTTTTATACTTTATTTTTATATTTAAGATTACTGTGATATGAGTTTAGCTTTTTATGAGAAGTCATTTTTTTTCAGTTTGTAGGATTACTAGGCAATATTGCATTTGCCTCAGAAGATTTTTTTTTTTGGAGGTGGTTAGAATTTGTGTATTTGAGCTGCTTGTTACTACTCTTTTACTATTCATTTCAGCCATATGAGGATGCTATACGTATTTAAAAACAAATCCATCAAAATATGTATTTTACTTGCTGGTACTGTAGAGTTAGGATCAAGAATAATTAAGAATTGGTGAACATCCTTAAGTTTAAAACACAAGGGAGTGAACCAGCATGCTTGTGTGATTTAGGCTGCCAAACACTTATTGGTTGTGAATAAAAAGGAAGTCCTTACTTTGTTTTGCCAGGTCCTTGATTACAATTGTAGAGTTCTAAATGTCACAAAAGTGTCATTTGAAACAAGTAGTGATATCTGGACCTAGAAATTGTTGCCATATGATGTAGTTGATTTTGGTTGTTTTTAAATCACAGATTTTTTTTTTTCTCCTGCTATTTGTTTAGTCTTTTCCATTCCTTTTTTTTTTGTGAGATTGACCAAATAAGATTGTTGTAATGGTTTTTCAGAGCAGAATTGTACATTAGAAGGCTTTGGTGCTTGTAAAATCTCATACATTTCTTATTAGTATCATTTTCAGGTTGGTTTCATAGAAAGGCAAATATAATCTTACATCGTGTTTATTTTTTTTCTTTGATTAGGTGTCCCAATTTCAGGCTTCCAGGTAGAAGCTGTAGGTGGAGTGATACTGAATCTTCTGGATGATGTTAGTAGTTGGGAGGCTGGAGACCGAATTGTAGTCGCAAGTACAGATTATTCAATGTATCAGACAGAAGAATTCACCCTCCTCCCTTGCCCAGAGTGTACCAAGCATCAGGTCAAAGTGAAAGGTATGAGAGGAGTCACCATTTGAAAAATTCATGTGAAGTATTTATTCATGTGGATGATCTATTCAGCAGGAGCAGTAAGGAAGAACTTGTTCACCTGTATCTATTGGTTTGTTGACCTGTACAGGAATGTGTACTTCTCCTTGCTATGAAATTGCTCTGAGTAAGGTCAAGTTAGCTTACCACTCTATCTTTCTCCTTTCTTTCCAGTCTCATTGAATGTTTTAGTTTTCCTCCAAAAGCATTATGCTTGTTTAATTTTCTTGGTTCCTTTCTGTCTTGTCTGTAATTCTCTTTTATATGTGCTTTGAAGGCCGTTGTCATTACAGTTTCCCTTGCTATTAACACCCTTCCCTTCTTTGGAATTATCGTCATCCTATTGTTTTCTGCTGTTATCAGAAGGCGAGAAAGGGAAGAAAACCCAAAATGATAGTCTTTGAACCTGTTTGGGTGTTTTGTTTTGTTGGTTGTTTGGATTTGGTTTTTTTTAACTCTTCCCTTGCCTCAGTTTCTTCTCCACCTCCCTCCAACAAAATGGTTATGAAACAACAGGCACTTTGAAGCATCTGCTTACACAGGATATCCCTGAGTACTTGCAATCTGTTTTTTCCTTTGAGTGTGGTGCATGCAAAATGGTCATGGGTGTTGTTGACCATTTCCTTTTTTGTTATCTGAGTCATTCTGCTTGACTTCAGCAGAACCTCCCATGGGACCAGCTTCCTGGCTCTGTTGGCATCTGTGTTTTCTTCCTGTCACCCCACACCCTTCCTAGCCAGCACACTCATCCCTGTTAGTCCCTCAGCCTCAGGTCTTGAGCTTCCCCTCTTGCTCCCTTCTGGTGGGTTACTGTTTCATTGTGCAGCACAAACTGAGTAGTGTTATTCTTGTAGCATTAGTTTGCAACAACCAGTCAATGCTCTTCAGGATCTGGTTTTGTTCCCATTCACCTCTGTTCAGTGCAACTTCCTCTTCAAACTTCTCTTCTTTCTGCATTCTCAGAGGTTTTCTGTGAAAGCCCTCAGATTTCCCTGTTTCCACCATGTCTTAAGGAACTGCCAGTTTGAAATGCAATTTGCACCCAACAGCATCTGTTAGCAGGGATTGAATATGTGGTTTTGCATCATGAAGCCTTAGAGGTGAAAAAAGTGAATCTAATTTCAGTAGATTTAACTTGGGAGTTATGGAACAAAGTTTAAGAAGGTTGTCATCACCACTGAATAGTGTGTGTGCAAACTCAGAAGTCATTTACTGTGAAAGAGAAGCTTTTGAAGAATTTATTTTTTCCATGATGTACAGCATGACGTAGAATGCAAAACACTGTTTTAAATAATGCTATATATAGGGATAGGCTAGAAAGGAAAGACAGTGAGGTGGCCCTTTATGTCAGGGAGTGTTTTGATTGTATTGAGGTTAATGATGAGCATGATATGGTTCAGTGCTTATAGGTAAGAACCGGGAGGTGAGGCCAAGAAGGCAGATATCATGGTGGGTGCCTGTTGTAGATCACCCAACCAGGATAAAGAGACAGATAAGATGTTTGTCTCATGATCACTAGCCCCTGTTCTTGTGGGGGACTTCAGCTTCCCTAATGTTTAACTGAAATTCAATACAGGACAGAGGGAACATTCCTAGAGTGTGTGGGGGTTAAGTTCCTGACACAGCTGATGGCAGTGTCAGCTAGGGAGGGTGCCCTGATGGACCTGCTGTTTGTGAGCAGAGAAGAACTTATGGGTGATGTAATGTTTGGGGGGCAGCTTGAGCACAGCAATCATGAAATGATGGAGCTCTCAGTTGTTGAAGAGCTGCTGCCATAGAATTTCAGGGGGCATTCTTTGGTCTGTTTTGGAGACTGGTGAGCAGACTCTCCAGACAGTCACAAAGTGCCAAGAAATCCAGGCATGCTGCATACCGTTCAAGAGGGAAGCCTTAAAGGCACAGGAACAGGCCATGCCCATGTTCTGAAAGATGTGTTAGTGGGAGAGAAGGCGGCTGTGGCTGAATGGAAAGCTTTGACTGGAACTTGAGGACCAAATGAGAGTTTTTATGGTCATTGGAAGAAGAGGCAGGGAACTCAGGAATACAGTTGTTCTGTGGCTGTGCAGGGAGAAAATTAGAAGGGCTAAAACTCAGCTGGAAATTAATCTGACTTCAGCTGTTAGAGCAATAAATCATTCTACAAATGTATTAGCAACAAAAGGATTGCTAAGGAGAATCTCTGTCCTTTGTTGGGTTCACAGGTGAGCGTAGTGGTAAACGCTGAAGAAAAGATTGAAGTAGTCAAGACCTTCTTTGCCTCAGTCTTTAGTCATAAGACCAGCGGTCTGCTGGATACTCAGCCTCATGAGCTGAAAGATGTGAAAGGGAAGCAGGATGATGATCCCATTATTCAAGAGGCAATAGTGACCTGCTTCACTGCTTAGACATACACAAACCTGTGGTGCCACGTGGCACACAGCCAATGGTACTGAGAGCTGGCAGAGGTGCCTACCAAGCCACTTTCCATGATTTTACCAGCAATCCTGGCTACCTGGGGAGGTCCCAGCTGACTGGATATTAGAAAATGTGAACCCATTAACAAGAAGAGCCAGAAACAGGATCCAGGGAACTGTGTACCTGTCAGTCTTACCTCAGAGTTGGGGAAGATCCTAGAACAGGTCATCTTGAGTGCCATTAGACAGTATGTGCCAGGGCAACCAGATGATCTGGCCTGGCCAGCATAGGCTCATGAAAAACAGGTCTTACTTGGCAAACCTGATTTTCTTCTGCAAAAAGGCAACCTGATTAGTGGATGAGAAAAAAGGTGTGGGTGTTGTTTACCTGGACGTTAGTAAAGCATTTGATGCTGTCCCAAAGCATCCTCCTGGAGAAACTGTCTGCTCATGGCTTGGATGGGTGGATGCATTGCTGGGTTAAAAACTGACTGGATGACTGGGTCCAGAAAGTGGTGATGAATGGAGTTAAATCCAGTTGGTGGCCAGTCACAAGTGGTGTTCCCAAGAGTACAGTAGTGAAGCCATTTATCTTTTAATGTTTTTAGCAATGATCTGGAAGGGATTGAGTAAACTCAGTAAGTTTGCAAGTGGACACCACGTTGGGTAGGAGTGTTGATCTGCTCAAAGGTTGAAAGACTCTGCAGAGGGATCTGGATAGGCTGGATCAATCACCATGGTCAGTTGTATGAGGTTTAACAAAGCCGAGGGCCAGGTACTGCACTTGGGTCACAGCAACCCCATGCAATGTTGCTATGGCTTGGGGCTCAGTGTCTGGAAAGCTGCCTGGCAGAAAAGGACCTTCGGGGGGCTGGTTGACAGCCACCTAAGGCTGAGGGAAGAAATTACTGCTCTCTACCTGAAAACAGGTTGTTGTAAGTTGAGTATTGGTCTTGCCTTCTTAATATCAAGTGATAGAACAGGAGGAAATGGCCTCAAGTTGTGCTCGAGGAGGCTCATATTGGATATAAGAAAAAGTTTCTTAATTGAAAGAGTAGTCAGGCTACCCAGGGAGGTGGTGGAGTCAAAGTTGCTGAAGGTGTTCAGAAATCTTGTGAACATGTGCTGAGATTGAATGGCTGTGGTGTGGTAGGTCAGTGGTTGAACTCAATGGTCTTTAGAGGTCTTTTCGAAATGAAACAGTTCTATGATATTTTGTTTCTATATGTTTAAAAGATGTTAAAGGAGATGAACTGGCCTGTCTTGGTGTTCCTTCACCCTCAGTATTGTTTCAATACTGTTTCAAAAATCCCCAAACCACCCTTTATTCCATAAAGAATGAATTTTGTGTGAAATTACAAACATGACATGGTGAAGAACTCACCATCTTTTGAAATGACATTTTGTACTTTTTGCTAAAGTGTGGCTCCTTTGTTACAGGATAACATGACACACTTGTTTCATAGAAGGCCTAATTGTTCTTTCTTGGTTTGATTTATGTATGGTAGTCAAATACAGGGAAAATATATGTAAGCTCTCGAGGTAAGGAGTGTGGTCCCATTTACAGGCATCTGTTATCTTCTTAAATCATCAACAGCAGGTACAGAGCTAATACCTCTCTTAGTTCTGCTCCTGGTTCTACTTCATATTGTAGTAATGATCTCTTAAGACTTGTATCGTTTTGTGAGCTTTGAAGGGATGGTGATAGTTTATATTCAGGAAATCAATAAATGGGAAAAAATGAGGAAAAAAGAAAAACTGAACCAAACAGAAAACTAAAAATGATGAAAACCCCAAACAGTCTGTATCTGTTTCATAAAATATTTCTAAATACATTGGATGTATTTGAAACTTCCTTTGCTTTGTGTCTGTTCTATTTACAAACTATTGTAATGAAAGTAAGATGTACTTGCAAATACAATGTTGGTATTTATATAGGATTAATTGTCTCACTAAAATGAAAACTACACAGACAGCAAAAGCCAGAAGACCACGCAAAGGAATCAGAATGCATAGGTTTTGTTGCTACATTAGCTTGCTTATATAAAATGAGTTTGGTTTGATTTTTAATCAGTGGCAAACCTTTTTCCCTCTTTTGTTTTGCCTTTAAAAACTCTTTTTGGACAGAAAATCCTCAGTTCCCTCATGTAGGAGAAATTATTGATGGAGTCGACATGAGAGCAGAAGTTGGAGTTCTTACAAGGAACATCTTAATCAAGGGGGAGACAGAAAGTACCTGCTATCGTGAAAAGGAGTGTCAGTTCTTCAATTACGATACTTTTGGTGGCCATATCAAGGTCTGAAAAACATTTTTAAAATAGCTTTCTGTCATGTAAAGGCATATGAAGAACAAAGAGATAAAATCCATTCAAATTTAGTATTTAAAACTTGAAATTAATGCAGCTGTTTCCCATATTAGTTACTTCATTCTCAGCTTTCCCTAAAGTAGATTTAGCCCATCTAGACTTAGTCTGCAGAATTGGAGAAAGGAATATTCATGCATGAAATGTTGTATTCAGCATCTGATTATACATTGTATGGGAGAGATTAAACCTCAAAAGTGACATCCATGCACATGAATTCTGTGTTACTATACAATAAAGTTTGAGCTGTTTTCTGTCTTCTGTCCTTTCACTGCCATTCTCCTGCCTCAAATAATGAGCATTGCATTCCAGTGATCTATCTCATCTGAAATTGGACAGAAAGGAGCATGGAGAGGAAAGAAACTGAGTTGGACAGTGGTGCATTTCAATTAATTTTTTTGAAGAATCAAAAGTACGAAGGTTAAATAAAGGAAATGCTTTTGATTTCATTACCATAAACATAAAGAAAGATGAGGGAAAGCAGTAGCATAGAAACTAATGTTTAAACTTGAGTTAATTTCTAAGTTTAGATGAAATAACTAAGCAGCAGTGTATGTGGAGGAAGTTTCAGGCAAAATGTATTTGTGCTCATTACATAATGGTCACCGTTTAAATCTCTCTTTCTATTTACATATATATTTGGATGCAGATTTTATTTTTACAGTGGTGGGAAAGAAAATATGCCCTTTCCCTACTGTGTCACAGCTTTTATTTTGTGGAAGATCTGGGCTTAAGGCTGACTTTTGTGTTTAAGGTAACATAATGAATCAAGGTAACAGCAAGCTGTGAATCTTGCAAAGGATGACCCTGATTGCCACAATAGCGCAAATACGGCAGACCCTTTAGTTGTCTGTAGGGCAGAACAGAAAACAAACATTTTTAGTCATCCAACTTGGTAAACTGTTTCTAGGAGACTGTTCAGAGTAGCTGAGTGTCTGCTGCCAAACCTAGACTTTAGCACTAAAAGCATTTTCAGTGTATGGTAATCTTTAGTGCTCAAGCAGAGCCTAAGCACTAGCACTTGTTAATGGCCTTCAAGGGTTTTGATTATCCTGCTCACTGAGACAATAGCATAAAAGAAACTTAGTGGCTGTGGACAGAGGCATTGGTTTAAAGTTTTACAACTGCGTTAGTGCTTTTAAATTTCGAGAGATGGAGATCTCAGTGATGTCTGGTTTTGACCATCCCTCTTGTACTGGAGGCATACAAACCTTAGGAATTTTGTCAGGGGTAGGGGAGTGGTGTTTGAAGCCCACAATTTCATACAATTTCTTTACTTGGTAAAGAACTTCTGCTGAAGAGCTGGGCCCAGTTTTGGATTCCCATTGCAGAGATGATGCAGATGCAGTTGGGTGTGTCTAGAGAAGGTGGTGTGTGGGGATATGCAGTGATGCGTGAGGAAGAACTGAGAAAACAAGACTTGTCTGGAGTGGGGAAGGTGGAGAGGAGAGATCTTGCTACTGTCTTCAGGCACTGGGGAAGGCTTATCCCACAGCAGTTCTTGGAGTCATATCATGATAGAACAAGAGGCTTCAACAAGGCAAATTAGGCTCAGATAGCAGAGAAATGAAAGGGAAGAACCAACAGATGTGATATGAGCACCTCAGAGTGAAGGTATTCCCTGGGCAGTGTGCTGAGAAGCTGCCAAAGCTGACTGTGCTGAGCTGGTGGTTGGACCAGGTATCTCAGGTATAAATTCCTTGGAATCTGTATTATTCTCTGATTTTATACAGCTAAGCCTGTTCCAGGTGGGGTGTGCTGGTACAGCTTCAGTATAGACAAGCCTTTATGTGGGTGGGTTCTGCTTATTTGGACAGTACATTTTTACACGTCAAAAATATTTAACATGGCATCTAGTGAAGACCAAACAGTCATGTATGAAAACTGTCTAGTGACAATTGCTCTGTTTTAGCCACTTTAAGTTTAGCTTTTACACTTAAGAGAGCACAGTTTTGTAAGGCAGGACATAGAGCAAGACAGAAACAGTTGTTTTAACTTGTGTTGGAAACTGTGTACGGTGAATTTGTGTGAATCTGGGAAAGATCACATGCTAACTTAGATTTCCGTTGGTTAAAAGCAAATAGTTGGTTTTTCATTCTGGACATCTCATGATATTTTCAGATTTTGAAGAATTTTACATCTGTTCATCTCTCCTATGTGGAATTGAAGCAAATGGGCCAGCAGCAGATTGGAAGTTACCCTGTTCATTTTCACCTTTGTGGGGATGTGGATGAAAAAGGAGGTTATAATTTAAAGACTTACCTGGAAGGTCTTTCCATTCATCATTGTTTTTCCAGATGTGTGACTGTTCACGGAACCAATGGGTTGCTGGTAGGTGCAAGGAGTAAAACATACCTTGTTGAAATAAATGTTTATAAAGAACGTTTAGAGCAAAAATTGTCATCTCCATTCTTCATGTTTTGGGTTGATTCGGTTTGTTATTTTTGAACTGCAACTAATAAATTTAGAAGTGAAAACAGTAATTTATTTTTAACAGATCTCATCATTCTGTTTCCTTAATTTCTTCCAGGCAGCTAAGCTCTGAAGATATAGTAATGTGCTTGTAAGAGATAAATAAACTTGCTAGAATTCTCTGAACTGCTGATAACTGAAGCTTTGCTCTGCAGCTGTGCTGATATAGTAAAGCTAGATGGTACTTGTCAAATAAATCTCAGTAAATGTTACTGCTACTAGCATAATGAACTTGTATTTCTGCAGATAAAGGACACCATTGGCTATGACACACTAGGTCACTGTTTCTTCACAGAAGATGGCATTGAGCAGAGGAATACTTTTTTCAACAACCTTGGGCTAGTCACAAAACCAGGCACTCTTCTTCCTACAGACAGAAACAGCAGCATGTGTATTGGTATAAGGGATAAAGTGTATGGAAATTATGTCCCAGTGCCAGCCACAGACTGCATGTAAGTATTTCATGGTGAACAAGTAAAACCAAACCATCTGCAGCAGTTAAACCACTGATGATCTCTTGACAACATACAGATGGAAACATTTTTATGTATAATGTAATGTGTGCAAACATCTTAAATGTGGTTCACAGAGTAATAGAATAGAGAAGGGGGGGGAAAGAAATTTTCCTTAGTCTTCTAATACAGAGGAAAGAATGTTTTGTAAAAAGATTGTTTTTGCTTGTGATACTTGTTAAAAATACTTAGAGATTTTAATTCTAAGTAAAAGCATGCACATTCTCAAATTATCACTACTAGTTTTTCTTCATACTACTAATCTCTTCTAGAATTTTATTGAGACGGTTTATCATTTCATTAAGTATCTGAACAACTGTACTGAACTAAGAGAAGCATTTTTTTACTAATTTAATATGTGAAATGGTGACTGCAAACATCAGTTTAGCTTCTTCTTATGTGCTTGTTATAAAAGGGGAGGAGATAACTTTTTGATAATAACTTATTTCTACATAATATTTCAGGGCAGTTTCAACATTCTGGATTTCTCATCCCAATAATCATCTTATAAATAATGCAGCAGCAGGTTCGCAGGTGAGACATGTGGATATGATTCAACTTTAACTACTCATGCCAATGGTATTTGTAAAACCTGTAACATTTACACTGCTAAAGAGAAATATTTTTTTTTTGTTTATATTTGTTCTTTTTATGCTCAGCAGCACACTTATATTAGAACGGCAGAGTATGTTTAGGGCGGATATTTAAGAGATGCCAAAAATATTTGTTGTGGCTGTAACAGAGGAGATCTCTGCCTCTTGGTATTTAGTAGACCCAACAATAGTGTCAATGTGTGCATGAAGAAATAAATCCTTCTATTTCCAAAGAATTAGTCCATTCATATTAAGGCTTTGTATTTTCCTGTGGGTTGTCACAGGTTTATTGTGTGAATTCTGTGCAAGATTTGTCTAAATAGCCTGTTGTCATCAGAATGAAAAATCCCTACAAAAGATATATTCATTGTGCAAGAAACAGCTGAAACATTTTTATTGTCAGTCACTAATAATTTTTTCCCATCAGTGACTGACTTCTGAACCTTTTATTAGTGAAAATCTTTTCATAGCTGCTTCAAAGTGAAACAACTACTCAATGCATGGTGTGGAGAAGGGGACTGGAGTCTGTTGAGCTTCTGCATTGGATGTGCATGGTTTTGAGTGGATTTTTCTAGAAATCAGTGGGAGTGGTAAGCAAGAGAGGTGGTGGTTGTTGTAGCAAAGGTCTCAGTGCTGGAAGTGGAGTGTGTGTCAGTGTATTCCTAGGCACAAAATATATAATATACTGTTATTAAAAGAACAGCATTTAAAATATTTCAATTACTTGAAAAATATAGAGTGTATTAAAAAAGAGGAAAACTGTATTNTGAGGGGGTACACGCAAACTTTGGTTGACTATCTGCCACTAGGAAGGCTCTAGGCACTGCAAACCAAATCTCTTCTCTGTCTTAATTTTGCCTTCTTTGTGTTATTTCTTTACCTTGTTTTGTCATTGCATCAAGATTAAAGGAAACAGATTAAAACCTTCAGGGTCTTTTTTTCCTCTGAGTATCCTAGTAAACATCACTTCCTTGTGTTACAATAATGTGCTTGCTCAAAGCAAGTATTTGTGTATGTTACAAAGTTCTGCCACTCTGATACACTTTCCTTGCATGGATGTAAATACTGTAATGTAAAGGGACTACAGGTTATTTTATTTCAGAAAGAGGATACTTCAAGTTTATGGATACAACTCTGCACTGTAAAGCTTTTCCATATATAAATTATAATAATTCACAAGCAAAGAAAATAGTTCAATTGCTCCCCTCCCCACCTCCCGCATCCATTGTTGCACAATGAAATCTGTTGTAAGGGTGTATCAGCAATAGAAGTTTCTTTTGTTTTATCTATATATGGGATGGGGGAAGCTTTTTCATTTTTCTGAATGGTTGCAAATGCTTTAAAGAACTTTTAAGTTTATTAAACTTTTGTTGAAGCATCAGGATGTGTTTTGGATAAAAATTACTGATGTCTGCCAAGTGCAGAGCTGTATTTAATTATATGTGAAGTAAGATCTTGGTATTTTTATTAACGGAACATTCACATTTGCTTTGGAATTGCTAATCACCAGAAACGTCAAAGTGTGTCATCATTATGAATGGGACTATGTAGCTAAAAAGTAGAATTTCCAGGACTGTTTGGAAAAAGGAGGGTATTCTCACTAAAATGCGTGAAATCTTTCGAGCTGGAGTGAATTGACTTTGTGTTTCTTCAGCAGGACAATAATGACTGTTTTTCAGAGATGGAACACTCAGTGCACAATATTTCTTATCTCCTGTTTAACCCATTAATGTGCCTTACACAGTCACTTGCTGTGCAGATGCTGTTGTGACACCATCTCTTGTGAACCTGGCTATGACTGAAAGAGGAACTTTTACTGTTCTTATTCAGCAAATCCAGCTTCTTTAAGAGCAGGAATGTTGAAAAAGTGGAGAAAAGTAACAGATACTGAAATTATTACTGCATGTTACTGGCACACTGTTCTGATCTAGCCAGACCTCTTGATGTACTTTTTCCCCTTCTGAAAGCTCTTGTGGGTTTTTCAGCTGTGTCATTAAATTCTGATGTCAGAAGAGATGAACAAACCTTAGTCAGACTGTAAAAATGAGGAGGAGAGGAGAGGCTTTGAGTATTTTGCTGTAAATGGCATGACTTGGAGGGAAGGAAAAGAAACAAGGAACAAATAAAAATCTGAAATATAACTGAAATACAAAAATTACTTTAACTGACACTTTTCCAATTTGAAATGTCAGATGATAAGTGTGTGGTGTTACATGGCCTCACTGAGAAGCCAAACATTTTGTACTTCAAATTATTCAGTATAGCCTAATTTGCAAATTCTACTTTCTCACTGGGCAGTCGTTTGGATAATTTATTTTGAAAAATGTATTTCTTTGTGCACAGTTGTTTTGGGATATGTTCCTATCTATTTCTTCATTTAAAATACCCATGTTTGACTTTATATATGTTTATTTTGTAATTAGATGCGTTGGCAATGATGGTAGGATCAAACTTATGTATGTCATTCCTTCCTTACTTGCAGGATGCTGGAATATGGTATTTGTTCCACAGGGTTGCCACGGGAGATTCTCATAGTTTAGCCATTGAAACCAAGTCAGAGCTCACACCCCTGGGAATCTTCTATAACAACAGAGTCCATTCTAATTTTAAGGTACTATATTACCTCATTTAAAAAAAAATTTCTTTATTTGTATTTACTCTGTTAGGCATGCTGGGTTAGCAGTTATACTCAGTGATCTTGAAGGTCTTTTCCAACTTCCACAATTCTATGATTCTGTACTTGGTTTACATTTTAAACTGTTTAGGTGATGGATTTGTGCTGTGTTTGAGCTGCATGATTCTATCTAGGTATTGTAGAGTGGTATATAATCAACATATGTATAATTTCTTGTCACGTGTTTAATACCCATGTAAGATATCAACAGCTACAATCACTTTAAACTGCTAATGAAATATATTACTACTTAGTCACTGCTGGCATTGTTTTCTATGCTGAAGAAGGATGAGCCTTGAAGCATGAAAGTTTGTTACAGTTTTGATTCATCTAATAGCTTTCTCCAATAGCTGTGACTTGTTTTTCTGAGTCTGTAATGTACAGTAACTCAAGTGCTAGCACATGTTGATATTCTCTGACTAGAGATTAAAGGGTTTCTTTGTTAGAGGGTTCTCAGCCTAGATATAGACATTCAGTATTGCCTTATTAATTTGTTTTTTCCACAGTCAGCTTAAAACTGTATAAATTAATGTTTTCCTTCAGAATGTAGCTTCTCTGTGCATGGATGTATCTCTCTGTCTATATATATATATATGTGTGTGCATATATATAAAAAAAAAAAGATGGCATTTACAAGACCAATTAATGTTTGTTTGAAGTTAAATTCAGATTTACTATTGGATATTTTTTAAACCAGGTGAAACCGATTTTACTTAATAGTTGGGTATCTGGAATACCAAGAAATGATACACTGTTTTGTAGAAGTTGTGTTAATAGTGTGTTTGGAACTGTAGAATGATTGTTGAGATTGAAATTAAAACATGCTGAATATAGAAGTATATTGTAAGGAAAACTGTATGGCTTGTAGTATCTTTAAACAAGGGTATCAGTTTGTGTGCTAAAATTCAGTGTTAAAAGAGCATACTCCACTAGCAGGTCTCCGGATCTACTCATGTAAGAGTATTCAGTTTTACTAATAATTTGGATCATAGATGAAAATGGCTACAGGTGTTTACCTGCATAATTTAGGTTAAAGAACACAAATATGCACTTCAGCTTCTATTTTCTCAAGTAAATTATTTCGTACTGGATTATTGAGTTTCAAGTTGATGGTTGCTTGGGTGAAAATCAGCCTCAGTGGTGAAGGTAGTTTAGTTTTGAAGTGAAATGCAAACCATACAGGTTTAGGTTTTGTTTGATTTGTTTGGCTTCTTCAATTTGTGAGACTGTTTTGAATTCACCACAAGATTAACTTCCAGATTTTCCATTACAGCATCTAGAAACAAATGTAGAATCTTGAGTGATTAGAAGTATGAAGTAAACTTTAATGATTTCCTTTCCTTTTTCTCTTCCTTTTTATTTATTTTTTTTTTTAATTCTAGTGCCAGGCAATTGTTTTCCTCTTAGATAATATGTCAGTAAAGCCAAATGGAAAGTCTTGAGTTTCTGTTACATGTCCTGAATGAATTGGAATGTTTAAATTTTAGAAACTTAATGTTTGCTTTATCTTTAGTTTTGGGTAATATGGATTTTATTTCCTTACTTGTTTCAGGCTGGTTTATTTATTGATAAGGGTGTTAAAACAACTAATGCTAGCGTCGATGATCCCAGGGAATATCTTTGTTTGGACAACAACGCAAGGTAAAGAATATTGTGTTTCAAGTGAATGGAAAAAAAGGCAGAATTGTGAGATTGCTCTCACCTTGACTTAAGGAAGAACACTTTTTAAAACAATATAATTATTTATAAATAACCAAACAACAAGTTCATATATAGTGGTTTTTTTCCCCACTGTTGTGGGAAGCAGTGGAGTTTGGTGTGCTTTAAAGGAGATGGACATTTATTCTGAGCTGCCAGAGTAGTTCTCAGCCTTTAGAAGACATCATTTTAAACAGATTTTACTGTCATGCTTGAAGTATTTTCCGGAATTCCTGCTACAAGTAAAGTATTTTTTAAATTTTGAAAATGAGTTTTAAATAATTCTTAGAAAAAGTCTTAACAGAGAGTAGTAGTACAGAAACTTGCCTTTCTTACTGCTGAATCCTTCCTTCTGGACTTGGAGGTTATAGCTCAGTGTTGCAGTTTTACTGAAGGCTATTAGCAGAGGCAGTACAATCAACTTTGTCTTCTTTTGTTTAGGGTCTTGAAAAATTTTGGGTTGTATTGTGCCTGGTTAGTGTTGTCCTGGACTTCAAGTGACAGTGTATAACCCTGTGCATCAATGTTTTATTGTGACACCTAAGCATTAAGACTGAAAATACAGTTCATAATGTTATCTTTATTTCTGATTGACCTGTATTCAGGTTGAGGATAGTGAAGTTGCAGAAGCAGAGAGAAGTTTCCAGTTCTGGTGATACTCAAATGTTGTGTGATTTGAACTCACTAGTTTGAACTTTTGACAGAAAACCCATGTAACCTTTGTGGGTTACCTCAGTCAGGCAGTTAGGAGGAACATATTAGAGGCAAAACGCCCTGTGAGAATGCTTTGTTTGTTGACAGGGCATCAACAGAGAATAAGAGAAACTCAGTGCATGAGATGGGGTCATGTTTCACAGCACCCAAAGAAACAGTGAACCACTGTAACTGAGAGGCCACTACGTGAACACAACCTGAAGGGGTTTATATGTTGATTGAGAAGACTGAGACTGTCAAAACCAAAACCTTGACCTTTCTTGCCCTCTGGGATTGGGCAGGATAGATCCAAATTTTTGTACAAGTTGATGAGGATAAGGACATATATATTTCACACTCTTTCAGCCCAACATACATGACATACATAAAACAACAGTATTCTTACACTGATTTTTTGGGTTTTTATCTGTCACAGGTTCCGACCTCATCAAGATGCAGATCCTGAAAAGCCCCGAGTTGCTGCTGTTATTGACGGATTAATCTCTTTCAAAAACAATGATCATGGAGCCTGGGTCAGGGGAGGGGACATCCTCATTCAAAAGTCTGGGTAGGTATTGAGAAGCAAACAGCTGTGTGTTGTGAAGAAGTTTCCCCTAAAGCTTTGTTTATAAAAGAGCATTACAAAATGGTTATAAGAGAACACTAATGCTTAACTCAAGGAACTTTTTATATTTTGAACCACTTTCACACTATCCAACTACTTTAAATGAGACAAGTTTATATGTGGTTATTTAAGAACCTGCCTTACACATGAAAAAGAGTCTATGTAACAAGTCTAAAAATTGCTAGACAGTACCTTTGTACTGGGGATATTGATGGTTTCCCCTAAGCTCTCATATTGCTGCTTGAAATACATAGAAAATCACGTGACTTTTTTTAACAGCAACATTTCTATAGAAGCCATTATGTGGGTGGCTATTCTAAATTCCATTAACTGAAAAATTCAGGTTTTCTTCAGTACGTAGCAAAATGTGCTCTTACAGTACTTTATTGTATTATTCAGCAAACACAACTGAAGCTTTGAACTTTCTTGTAGGTTTGCAGACAATGGAATAGGTTTGACATTTGCGAGGTGAGTATTTTCTATTAACCACTTCTGCTTCTTCTAGCCTAGAGGCTTAGCACATAGGCATCCATCTACTAAAACTAATAGCAATACTTTCACAAGGCTACAGTTAAATACTGGGTCCCAGTTCTATTTCTGGTGGTGCAGATGATGTTCCAAAGGCTGTGAACTAACACAGCTCCCAAAGCTTGAACTTCAATTCAGTCTGTGCTTGGTTTATACCACGGTTTGCTGCATCTTCACCATAAGAGTTGAATACATGTATATCCGGGGGGATTTGGCATTATATGATGGCTTGGACAGTTTTGATTTTGATATATTCTGAACTTTTGAAACTAAGTAATGTAAAAGAAGGGGGATGAGCTTTCAGAGGGGATAGAGTCTTCTTTCTAATAAAAAATATTGAGCATCTTAGGTAGTAAGCTGGAATTTCTGCCATTGTGCTGCATGTTATGGCAGCTTCTACAGACCAGTTTTAGGACTGTGGAAATGAGCTGTAAAAGAAAGAGTGATGCACTACGAAAGAAGACAGACAGTTTAGTGCTCAGCTCTCTGCTGATGTTTGGATTAGCCTGTAATCCTGTTAATTATTAACTCTGCTGCTCTGTTGATTGTACACGAAGTCTAGACTGCTCTGCTTTTGGAGGACTGTTACAGTATTAAAAGTAGGACTGTGCCTTGTTATCTTCATATGCTGAAGAGTCTTGGCTAAAAGCTTATTTCTGATGTTGCTTTGTTAGTGATGGAAGCTTCCCAAATGATGAAGGTGCCAGCCAGAAGGTATCTGAATCATTGTTCATAGGTGAGAGCAAGAATTATGGGTTTCCGGGTGGCCAGAACAAATACATGGGAGCTGGAGGAATAGACAGCAAGGCACGCACTCTGCCTAGAAATCGGTGAGTAAGTTATGACTGAAGGAAGTAGAAATGGGACATGAAATGTTCTCTATATCAGATGTAAGTGTTCATGTCACTTGAGCTGTGAGAGGTTAGGACTCTGAAAGTGGCACACTCTCTTTGTGTTCATCTGCATCACTCTTGTATTTTGCTGAGTCAGTTTTCATCAGGTGTTACCACAGGTCACTATTGTGTAATTATCCTACTTTAATGAAACAGTCTTAACATTTGGGCCAGAAAGAGAGAAAGAGCAAGCTTTTTGGGTAATAGTATTTCAAGGATTAGTTTAGGACTAGAGACTACAGTATGTGACAAATAGCAAATTCTAACTGTGATCCTTTTCTCTCTGCCTTGTTACAATGCTTGTTCAATGTAGTGCCAAGTTTTTCTTTTGCCGCAGAGCAGGAAAGATGACTGAGGTAGACGTCAGCCACTTCGATTTTTTTTGCTGCGCATCCACATAGAGTAAAGCAGTTAATGTGGTGGTGATATATGCAGTGTTCGGCCTAGATGAGTAGAATCATAGAAAGCTGAGGTTGGAGGGGACCTCTGGAGGTAATCTTATAAAATCATAGAATGGTTTAGGTTGGAAGGGAATTGAAAGATCGTCTAGTTCCAACCCCCTGCCACAGACAGGGACACCTCCCACTAGAACAGGTTGCTCAAGACTTCATCCAACCTGGCCTTGAACCTAGAATCATAGAATCAGTCAGGGTTGGAAGGGACCACAAGGATCATCTAGTTCCAACCCCCCTGACATGGGCAGGGACAACCTACCCTAGATCAGGCTGCCCACAGCCTCATCCAGACTGGCCTTAAACACCTCCAGCAATGGGGCTTCAACCACCTTCCTGGGCAACCCATTCCAGGGTCTCACCACTCTCATGCTCAGCAGCTTCCTCCTCACCTCCAGTCTGAATCTCACACCTCCAGCTTTGCTCCATTCCCCCTAGTTCTGTCACTACCTGATAGCCTAAAAAGTCCCTCCCCAGCTTTTTTGTATGCCACCTTCAGATACTGGAAGGCCACATTAAGGTCACCTGGTAGCTTCCTCTTCTCCAGACTGCACAGCCCCAACTCTTCAGTCTGTCGTCATAGGAGAGGTGCTCCAGCCCTCTCATCATCCTCGTGGCCCTGCAACCTCTTCCAGTGTTTCACCACCCTCACTGTAAAGAACTTCTTCCTAACATCTGGTTTAAATCTCCCCTTTTCCAGTTTAAACCCATTACCCCTTGTCCTGTCATTACAAGACCTTTTAAATAGTCCTTGTCCAGCTCTCCTGTAGGTCCCCTTCAGATACAGGAAGATTACTACAAGCTCTCCTCGAAGCCTTTTTTTCTCCAGGCTGAGGAGCTCCAACTCTCATAGCCTGTCCTCAGAGGAGAGCTACTCCAACCCTCTGATCATCTTTGTGGCCCTCCTTTGGACTCACTCTAACAGTTCGATGTCATCCTTGTGTTGAGGGCTCCAGAACTGTACACAGTAGTCCAGGTGGGGTGTGAAAAGAGCAGAGTAAAGGGGATGAGCCACCTCCCTTGCCCTGCTGGCCATGCTTCTCTTGATGCAGCCAGCTTTGATTGTCCAGCTTCCCTGCTGATTGTATAGGACTGTGTTTGGACTGGTTTAGAATGTGTCTGGGGATGGAGATCACAACCTCACTGGGCAATCTGTGCCAGTACTTTGCCATCCTGAAAGTGAAAAACTTTCTTATTATGTGAGGAACCTCCTGTTTTTCAGCTTGTGCCTATTTCCCCCAGTCCTGTCATTGTGCACCACTGGAATGAGCCCAGCTCCATCCTCTTTACACCCTCCTGTCAGAGATTCGTGCACGTAGATGAGATTCTCAGTCTTCGCAGCTGCAGGCCGAACAGTCTAAGACATACCAATGCTTCCTTCTATGGGAGGTACTCTAGTGACTTAATCATCTTTGTGGCTCTTCATTGAACTCAACACAATAAGGTTCTGGACAAGAACCTTTAGATGTGGCTTCACAAGTGCTGAATAGATGGGAAGAATCACTTCCCGCAATCTGTTGGCAGCAGATCTGTTCTCTGAGGGCAGCCTGGGATACAATTTGCCCTATTGCACTATTGGCTTATGGTCAGCTTGGTTTCTGCCAGGACCTGTAGGTCCTTTTATATAGTGCATAGGGTTGTTCCTCCCTAGGTACACAACTATGCACTTCCTTGTGTTCACCTTTCTGAAGTTCCCATTACCCATTTCTCCAGCCTCTTCAGGTCTGTCTGAATGTCAGCACAACCCTCTGGTGTATCACCTGCTCCTCACAGTTTTGTTCCCTTTGCAAACTTGCCCAAACTATACTTGGTGCTGTCATCCAGATCTTGAACAGGATCAAACCTGATGCTGACCTCTGGAGTACACCACAGGTGACTTCATGCCACCACCCTCTGGGCCCCACCATTTAGCTAGTTTTAAATCCATCTCTGTCCTCTCATCCAACCTTCATTAAGATCTTATGGGAAACAGTGTCAAAGATCTTACTGAAATTTAGGTAGACATGTTCACTGCGCTCCACTCATGTCCTTAAAATGGTTTCTGGGATTAGCTGCTCTATCACCTTTCCAGGGATCAAGCTGAGACTTAGCAGCCTGCAGTTCTCTGGGTGCTCCTTGAAGTTAAAGTGGCTATTTGCTTTCCTCCAATCTACAATGATTTCTGCAAATTGCCATTATCAGTCAAAGTACAGGTGATTCTGTTCCCCACTTCCTCTACTCTGCCCTGGTGAAACCACATCTGGAGTATTCTGTCCATTTCTGGGCTCCCCAATACAGGAAAAGTGGGGATGCATGAGAGAGGGTCCAATGGAGTGCTATCAGGATGATTAAGGGACTGGAGCATCTCTCTTAGGAGAAAAGGCTGAGACATCTGGGGCTGTTTAAATACGAAAAAGAGCACTGGGAGGAGACCTTACAATGTTTATGAATATCTTCATGACACAAATACCAAGAAGGTACTCATCTCTTTTCAGCAGTGTCCTATGATGAGACAAGGGGCAGTGGATGCAAACAAGAACATAGGAAGTCCTACCTCAATATGAGGAAAAACCTTATTGTAAGGGTGATAGAGCACTGGAATAGGCTGCCCCAGGTTGTGGAGTCTCCCTTCTGTAGAAATTTTTTTAAACCCATCTGGATGCATTCCTGTGTAACCTGCCCTAGGTGATCCTGCTTTAGCAGGGGGGACTGGACTCTGTGATCTTCAGAGGTCCCTAAAATTCTGTGATTCTTCTGCTGTATTCGTGAATTGACAGTGATACCTCTTCTAACAAGAAAATGCAAAAGAGTGGGGGAGTTTTTAACTCACTAGTTAAGGAAATTCTTGTTTCTGCACTTTACTGAGATCTAACCTGTGAATAATTCTCTTAATGTTGCTTTCTTAATTCCTCAAGAAGGAAATGTCTTTATCATACAGATTCAGGCATATCATGATTTTTCTTACAGGATGCTATAAATATTTGCTTGCATTAACAGGACATTTCCTATCAGAGGCTTTCAAATTTATGATGGACCTATCCATCTTACCAAGTGCACCTTCAAAAACTTTGTGCCAACTCCAGACAGATATACCAGTGCAGTCGGATTCTTGATGAAAAATCAATGGCAGATGACACCGAAAAACAATATTTCTCTTGTGAAGTTTGGTCCCAATGTAAGTTTGCTACAAGTTTTGTTTTAGTCTTGCAAATAGTTTTTTTTCTTTTGTTGTTGTGTTTAAAACAGATATCCAAAGGCCCTAGGTCATCCTTTCCATATATGCCTATTCTAGAGTTTGTCCCTTGGCTGGAAGTCTCCCAGGGTGTGTCCTTTGCCTCCCAATCAAAAAACAATTTTCCAAGGGAGATGTAGAATACACTGCATTTATTTTTGTAAGGTTCATTCTCTTCTTATTGAGGGATTTCCAGTTGTAAATATTGACACTGTTTAGAAGCAAGAGCTGTCCTGAGCCTATTAGTAAAAATCAAAATGCCTGTTTTGAAAGATTCCATTGTCTTTGCCATAAGGATCTTACTGCTCTTTGTTGAATATCTGTGTGTCTGTGGGCATGCAAATATTAGTCTGTGCTTTTCCTGGAGAGGGGAATAGATGAATAAATACATGTTTGTTGCTACCAGGTGTCTTTGAAAGCCTTCTTTGGAAAACCTGGACCCTGGTTTGAAGAAGGAGATCTGGACGGTGACAAGAACTCAATATTTCATGACCTAGATGGTTCAGTGACTGACTATAGAGATACCTATGTTGGCAGAATGGATAACTACTTGATTCAACACCCCAAATGCATTAATGTTACAGAATGGAGTGGAGTGGTGTGCAGTGGGATGTATGCGCAGGCTAGTACTCTTGCATCTTTCTGTTTGGGGCAAATAATTTTAAAAAATGGGTGGCAAAGGGAATGTAAGAAATGTGAGCTATGTATATCAGGTTTCCTTCAGCACATGAGCAAGGAGTATGGTATTAGGTGCTGCAAACGTGTATGTATGATAGGAGTTTTGTATGTGGCTGTCTGCCAAAACATGTTGGATTGGAGGTATTTTCTTCCACTGAATTTCTGTGTATTTGGTTTTTAACAGAGTGAGTTTGAAGGAGAGTTTTATTTCTTTTTTTTTTCTTTTTTTTCTGCCCTCTCTCACTTTTGTGCTGTATTTGTTTGTTTGTAGTTTTTGTTGTGGGTTGTTTCCATTGGTAAAAAAACACCAGAATCTACAGTAGTTTTTCAAATAGTGCTCTTTTTTTTCGGGAGCTATTTGTATTGCATAACTCAGCATCACTTGGCTAATAATCTACTGTTTATTCTTTACTCTTTTCAGTTCCTTCTTGTAATATACAAATTTTCCTTTTTTCCCTTTCATCCGCCTTAATAATACACAGGTTTATGTCCAAACTTGGAATGGACAAAATCTTTCCATGACTATTGTACGAGATGAGTACCCAGCCAATCCCATGGTTCTTCGAGGTATTAACCAGAGAGCTGTCTTTCAACAATACCAGCCAGTAGTGATGCTTCAAAAGGGCTACACAATACATTGGAATGGAAAAGCTCCAAATGTCACCTATCTTTATCTCATTAACTTCAACAAGTATGTTTGTTTTCTTTCATGTCTTTGGTCATAAGGCAATAACCAAGGTAATGCACTGCAAAATTGGCATGTGTGAGCTTGCAGCTGTCAGCAAGGCTGGATCTTCAATTGGTTTGTTTGGACTTTTATTTTTGATGATTGCAAATACTAAAGCATCAAAGCAAAAGATGAAGCAGTAGACCTGCACCTAAAGATATTTTTTTTGTACAGTACAGTGTCTTTAAGGAAAGTACTTTGGAGAAGAAAATGTGCAAATAGTGAATTTGAGCAAAACTGGAGTTAAATAATTTAGCATACTTGATTTCGTTGTCAGCTGAACTTTTAAAATGTATAAAATCAAATATTACTGTAACATTCAATGAAGCACTTGTGTAAAGAGTGAAAGAAAGGTCTTCTGTTTGAGGGCTTGGAAATTTTTTTGTGTTCCTGGTTTTTTGGGAGTTTGAGTGGGCTGTTTGTGTGTTGTGATCTAAACTGTTCCTCCAGTGAATCATACATTCTATTTCATTTCAGAAATGACTGGATTCGTGTTGGTCTTTGTTATCAACCAAATACAGACTTTCTTATAGTAATGGAAACTTTTCAAAGGCGGTCATCTGCTCTGTCAAACAAGGTGGAGCGCTACGTGCCTGTAGCTTCAATGGCGGAGCTTCAAAAGAATCGATCAGACAACAAGTTTTACTTTGACAACACTACTGGGTAACTCTTTGTAATTTGACCCTGTTGGGAGGTGTGATTTAGTTGAAAAATACCCAGTTCAGTGGTCTTAGAAGCAGCTGATTGAAAAGCCTGCATAAGAGGAAAGCTATTGTGAAGGAGCTCCAAGTCACTTAATGTGACTCTGAATCTCCAAAACAGTGATTATCATTGAAATATTTTTTCTAAGACTACCACAGTTGCGACAGATATTTTCTCGTGCACATCTGTGGAAAATGTGGTATCTGGTGTATTGCGGAGCCGTGTCTTTCAGGAAGTAACTTCCAAATCACGGAAGAAAATTTACACCATCATGTTGCACTGAAAATTCTAGAAGCTTCTGGGAAGTTTGTTTCAAAAACACTCTAAGAATATATTTTGTGAAAACCCTCATCTGTTTCCAGCCTTTCTAAAATAGATAAGAGTCCTTGTCTCATTGAAAAGTATGTCTGAGAGGCCACTGAGATCTTTCTGAGAGACTTAAGGTACAGCCAGCTTTGAATAAATTAAGTCATAGAATCATACAATGGTTTAGGTTGGAAGAGACCTTAAAGATCATCCAGTTCCAACCCCTTGCCATAGGCAGGGATCCCACTAGATCAGGTCACTCCAGACCTCATCCAGCCTGGCCTTCAACGCATCCAGGGAGGGAGCAGAAACAACCTCCCTGGGCAACCTGTTCCAGTGCCTCACCACCCTCACTGTGAAGAATTTCGTTCTAACATCCTGTTCAAGTCTTCCCTCCGCCAATTTGAACCCATTCCCCCTCGTCTTGTCATTACAAGAACTTGTGAGTACTCCCTCCCCAGCCCTCCTGTAGGCACCCTTAAGATACTGGAAGGCCACTATAACGTCTCCTCGAAGCCTTCTCTTCTCCAGGCTGAAAAGCC
>VWZI01000775.1:6758-21431 GCA_013396835.1 Psilopogon haemacephalus
TCTCCTGGCAGCCTTCTCCTCTGCAGGCTGCAGAGCCCCAACTCTCTGTGCCTGTGCTCAGAGCAGAGCTGCTGCAGCCCTCTCAGCTGCATCTTGGTGGCCTCCTCTGCACTGGCTCCAAGCCTTGCATGTGCTGCTTGTGCTGGGGGCTGCAGAGCTGCAGACAGTGCTGCAGGTGGGGTGTGAGGAGAGCAGAGCCAAGGGGCACAATCCCCTCCCTTGCCCTGCTGCCCACAGCTGCTCTTGCTGCAGCCCAGCACACAGTTGCTGTCTGGGCTGCACTCCCACTGCAGCCTCAGCTTCAGCTTTGCACCAGCCCAGACCCCCAGGGCCTGTTCCTCAGGGCTGCTCTCAGCCATTCCCCACCCAGCCTGGAGCTGGCATTGCCAGACTGTGCTCATGTTCATCAAGGCAAGGGACAGGAAGGCTGTGGGCAGCCTGCTCTAGGGTAGGGTGTCCCTGGGCATGGCAGGGGGTTGAGACTGGATGCTCCTTGTGGTGCCTTCCAGCCCTGACTGATTCTAGGATTCTGTGATTCTGTGATTTTGTGTTTCAGTGATTTTGTGATTTTTGTGTAGCAGTGATTCTATGATTCAGTGATTTTGTGTTTCAGTGATTTTGTGATTCTGTGATTCAGTGATTTTGTTTCAGTGATTTTGTGTTTCAGTGATTCTGTGGTTTTTTGATTCCGTTTTTTTTGTGATTCAGTGATTTTGTGTTCCTGTGATTCTGTGATTCTGTGCCTCTTCCTGTGGCTCTGTCCTTGTGGTGCCTTCCAACCTTGACAGATTCTAGGATTCTGTGATTCAGTGATTTTGTGATTCAGTGATTCTGTGAATCAGTGTTTCAGTGATTCTGTGATTTTCTGACTCTGTGATTATTTTGTGTTTCAGTGATTCTAGGATTCTGTGATTCTGTGAATCAGTGTTTCAGTGATTCTGTGATTTTCTGACTCTGTGATTATTTTGTGTTTCAGTGATTCTAGGATTCTGTGATTCTGTGAATCAGTGTTTCAGTGATTCTGTGATTTTGTGACTCTTCCTGTGGCTCTCTCCTTGTGGTGCCTTCCAACCTTGACTGATTCTAGGATTCTGTGATTCTGTGACTCTTCCTGTGGCTCTGTCCTTGTGGTGCCTTCCAACCTTGACAGATTCTAGGATTCTGTGATTCAGTGATTTTGTGATTCAGTGATTCTGTGAATCAGTGTTTCAGTGATTCTGTGATTTTCTGACTCTGTGATTATTTTGTGTTTCAGTGATTCTAGGATTCAGTGATTCTGTGAATCAGTGTTTCAGTGATTCTGTGATTTTCTGACTCTGTGATTATTTTGTGTTTCAGTGATTCTAGGATTCTGTGATTCTGTGAATCAGTGTTTCAGTGATTCTGTGATTTTGTGACTCTTCCTGTGGCTCTCTCCTTGTGGTGCCTTCCAACCTTGACTGATTCTAGGATGCTAGGATTCTGTGATTCTGTGATTCTGTGAATCAGTGATTCAGTGATTCTGTGATTTTGTCATTCAGTGATTCTGTGATTCTGTGATTTTGTGTCTCAGTGATTTTGTCATTCAGTGATTCTGTGATTTGGTGTTTCAGTGACTCTGTGATTCTGTGATTTTGTGTTTCAGTGATTTGGTGTTTCAGTGATTCTGTGATTTTGTCATTCAGTGATTCTGTGATTCTGTGATTTTGTGTCTCAGTGATTTTGTCATTCAGTGATTCTGTGATTTGGTGTTTCAGTGACTCTGTGATTCTGTGATTTGGTGTTTCAGTGATTCTGTGATTTGGTGTTTCAGTGATTTGGTGTTTCAGTGATTCTGTGATTTGGTGTTTCAGTGATTTGGTGTTTCAGTGATTCTGTGATTTTGCCATTCAGTGATTCTGTGACTCTTCCTGTGGCTCTGTCCTTGCGGTGCCTTCCAACCCTGACTGATTCCAGGATTCCATGAAAGGCTTTCCAGCCACAGATTGAAATTGCTCTGCAGTTACTTGTGGAGCAAGGCTTCCCTTTCCCCCCACCTCACCTCCCCCTTCCTCTCCTGGCAGCCCTCAGCCAATATTTGAGATGCTAATAAAAAGCTCTTCTGCTCGCAGCTCGCCTGCCTGTGCCCCACTCCAGTGCAAGGTGTTCCTGGCGCTGCCTTCCCAGTGCTTCTCAGCTGGGCAGGCAGGATGAATGGGCAGAGCTCTTGGGGAGGAATGAAATGGCAACAGCAGCTCTGCCAAGAGCTCTGCAAACAGAGCAGGAGGATGACAAACGCCAGGCGCTGCGGGGTCGCCCAGCACGCTGACTTATTGCCTGTCAGGGCCTCTTCTTACATTTGTCCTTTCCCTCTGCTTGATAAATAAGGCTGCCCCTGAGCTCCCAGCCTGCAGCAGGAGCTGAGCAGTGGGCAGGGCTAATAAATCTCAGGGGCTGCCTTGCAGCCTCCCCTGGCAGCCCCATAGCTCACAGCTCCTCTGCTTGCTGCTGCCTTGCTGGCACAGAGCTCCACAGCTCTGACATCTTCCTTCCCTCAGCCCCCATGGACAGCTCCGTGTGGATGTGGCTGAAAGTCCTGCTGGGGAAGGCAGGGCAGGACTGGAGAGCATTGATGATGGGCAGGCTGCAGAGCTCTGCCCAGCCAACCTCAGGGCATTCAACAAGGCCAAGGGTAAGGTCCTGCCCCTGGCTGGGAGCAATCCCAAGCACAGCTCCAGGCTGGGTGGGGGATGGCTGAGAGCAGCCCTGAGGAACAGGACCTGGGGGTCTGGGGTGGGGAAAAGCTCTCAACTGGAGCTGGAACAGCCCTGAGGAACAGGACCTGGGGGTCTGGGGTGGGGAAAAGCTCTCAACTGGAGCTGGAGCAGCCCTGAGGAACAGGACCTGGGGGTCTGGGGTGGGGAAAAGCTCAACTGGAGCTGGAACAGCCCTGAGGAACAGGACCTAGGGGTCTGGGGTGGGGAAAAGCTCTCAACTGGAGCTGGAGCAGCCCTGAGGAACAGGACCTGGGGGTCTGGGGTAGTGCAAAGTTCAACATGAGCCAACAGTGTGCATATGCAGCTCAGAGAGCAACAGTCAGGGTGGGAAGGCACCACAAGGACAGAGCCACAGCAAGAGTCACAGAATCACTGAATCACAAAATCACAGAATCACTGAAACACAAAATCACTGAATCACAAAATCACAGAACCACAGAATCAGAATCCTAGAATCAGTCAGGGTCGGAAGGCAGCACAAGGATCAGGCAGTCCCAACCCCCTGCCATGCCCAGGGACACCCTACCCTAGAGCAGGCTGCCCACAGCCTGCCTGTCCCTTGCCTCGATGAACACGAGCACAGTCTGGCAATGCTGAGAGCAGCAAAGGCTGAGAGCCCTGGGGCTGAGAGCCTGCAGCAGAGCAGCCCCAGAGGGCAGCTGAGCTGAAGGAGCTGTGCGGAACAAGAAGCTGGGGCCAGACTCTGCTCAGTGGTGCCCAGGGACAGCACAAGGGGCAGAGGGCACAAACTGGCACCCAGGAGGTTCCCCCTGAAGAGGAGGAGAAAGTTGTTTGTTGTGAGGCTGCTGGAGGCCTGGAGCAGGCTGCCCAGAGAGGCTGTGGAGTCTCCTGCTCTAGAGCCTTCCCAAGCCCCCCCTGGATGTGTTGCTGTGTGCCTTGCCCTGGGTGATGCTGCTGTGGCAGGGCTTGTGCTGGATGCTCTCTGGAGCTTCCTCCCCAGCAGAAGTTGTGGAGTCTCCTGCTGTGGATCCTTCCCAAGCCCCCCCTGGCTGTGTTCCTGTGTGCCCTGTCCTGGGTGATGCTGCCTGGCAGGGGGTTGGATAGGCTGAGAGCCCTGGGGCTGGTTAGGCTGGAGAGGAGAAGGCTGAGAGGGGACCTGAGCAGTGTCTGTCACTAGCTGAGGGCTGGGGTCAGGATGAAGGTTCCAGGCTCACAGGATGTCAGGGGTTGGAAGGGCCTGAAGGAGCTCATCGAGCCCAACCCCCCTGCCAGAGCAGGACCATCCAATCTCAGAGGCTCACAGGATGTTAGGGGTTCCAAGCCCCCCCTGGATGTGTTCCTGAGTGCTCTGCCCTGGGTGATGCTGCTCTGGCAGGGTTTGGGCTGGCTGCTCTCTGCAGCTCCCTGCCAGCCCCTAACCTCCTGTGACTTTGTGCTTAGCTCTCATCTTCTCTCCATAGTATTTGAAACCCTCTTGCAGCTGCCTGACTGCTGAGGGACTTGCAGCCCACTCCCCTGCTGGCCCAAGGGACACAAACTCTTAAAGGCAGGACAGCAGAAAGGCAAATGGCAGGGAGAAGAGAAGGCTTCTGCTTTGCTGCTGCTTGCAGAGCCTTTTCCAGCTGGAAGAATGCATCAGAGGAAAGTTGTGCTGGAAGGAGAGCAGAGGAGCTGCTTTGTGCTGGGCTCCAGGGACCAGCAGGGCTCAGTCTCCTCAGCCCCTGCTTTTTAACTCCTCCTGCCTTTGATGCCTCATCTGATGCACAAACATTGCTCAGCCTCCTCTCAGCCTCAAGGTTTGTTTTCCAATGGCTAAGTAAATCCCAGCTTGCCTTTGAACCTTGCTGATTGTCAGCCAGAGCCTTTGCTCAGGTGGGGTTCTGCTGTCTGCAGGCACCTTGCAGGATCCAAGCACTCCTCTGTGGTCAAACAAAGCCTTGTTGGTAGAAAAAAAAAAGCTCTAGAGGCAGGAAAGGAGAACAGGAACTCGTAGAGAAAGTCCAAGGGAGGATGGGAAGAGGCTGAGGGGCCTGGAGCAGCTCTGAGAGGAGCAAAGGCTGAGAGCCTTGGGGCTGCAGCAAGACTTGGTCAAGCCAAGTCTCATTGATAGAAAAAAATAAAGGTTGAGAGGCAGGAAATGAGAACAGGAACTTGTAGAGAGAGCCCAAGGGAGGCTGGGAAGAGGCTGAGAGGAGCAAAGGCTGAGAGCCCTGGGGCTGCAGCAGGGCTCCATCTCCTCAGCCTTTGCTTTTTAACTCCTCCTGCCTTTGATGTCTCATCTGATGCACAAACATTGTTCAGCCTCCTCTCAGCCTCAAGGTTTGTTCTCCAATGGCTAAATAAACCCTCCAGAAAAATCCCAGCTTGCCTTTGCACCTTGCTGATTGGCAGCCAGAGCCTTTGCTCAGGTGAGGTTCTGCTATCTGCAAGCCCGTTGCAGGATCCATGAACTCCTCTTTGGGCAAGGGAAGCCTTGGTGATAGAAAAAAAAAAGGTCTAGAGGCAGGAAAGGAGAACAGGAACTCGTAGAGAGAGTCCAAGGGAGGCTGGGAAGAGGCTGAGGGGACTGAAGCAGCTCTCAGAGGAGCAAAGGCTGAGAGCCCTGGGGCTGAGAGCCTGCAGAAGAGCAGCTCCAGAGGGCAGCTGAGCAATGCTCAGCAAAAGCTGAAGGAGCTGTGGGGGGCAAGAGGCTGGGGCCAGGAGAAAGTTGTTTGTTGTGAGGCTGCTGGAGGCCTGGAGCAGGCTGCCCAGAGAGGCTGTGCAGTGTCCTTGTGTGCAGAGCTTCCAACCCCCCCTGGGCACTGTGCTGCTGGGCAAGCTGCTGTGGGTGCCCTGCTGGAGCAGGGGGCTTGGGCTGGCTGAGCTCCAGGGGTCCTTTTCAGTCCCCATCCTGCTGGGATTCTGGGATTCTGTATTTGCCACGAACATACTTGAGGGGCTAAGGATTTTGCTAAGTGGGTGCTAAGACAGCAAAGCTTCTGGGCCCCTCAATTGCAGAGAGATCACGGTTGAGGTGCTGAGAGAAGGGCAGCAAGGCTGGGGAGGGGCCTGGAGCACAGCCCCAAGAGGAGAGGCTGAGGGAGCTGGGGGTGTGCAGCCTGCAGAAGAGGAGGCTGAGGGCAGAGCTGATTGCTCTCTGCAGCTGGCTGCAGGGAAGGTGGTGGAGTCCCCATCCCTGGAGGTGTCCAAGCCAAGCCTGGATGGGCACTGAGTGCCATGGGCTGGTTGGTTGGGTAGGGCTGGGGGAGAGGTTGGGCTGGAGGAGCTTGGAGCTCTCTCCCAACCTGCCTGATTCTATCATTCTGTGATTTGTGGACTCTGATGGCATCCACAGAGTGCTGAGGACAGGTTCCCAAGCCAGGCCTGCTGGGGCTCTGCTGCCATCAGAGACTCCTCTGAGGCACAGTTTGATGATGGTTGGAGAGTGGCAGTGGTGCCAGCACACATCAGCTCATGATGCACTGCAGGAACATGGTGCTGCACAAGTCCTGCATGAGTTATGACCAGGTGGAGCTCAGGGGCAAAGCAGGGATAAAATGTGCCAGGTTGTGAAGGGGCAAGTGAGGTCCTGGGCCCTTGGTGACAGAGGGCCTTGCCATGAGGCTGATTTCACAGGATCACAGAACCTTAGAGGTTGGAAGAGACCTCCAGAGGTCATCCAGTCCAAGCTCCCTGCCCAAGCAGCATCACCCAGGGTAGTTCTCTCAGGAATACGTCCAGGTGGGTTTGGAAAGGCTCTAGAGAAGGAGACTCCACAACCTCTCTGGGCAGTCTGTTTGATTTAGTTGGGGCAATTAAGGTGGCAGGAGTTATAAAACCTGCAGTCATTGTATTTCCAACAGCCCTGCCCACAAACTCTCTCCAGAGCAGTTACATTTGGCTTCTAATTCAGTCAGGAAAATCTTAGGATAATCAGAAAATTGGAATAGGTTTAGCCACAAAATGTCTCTGCCCAGCTCCCAGACAGGCACTCTGGAGACCTGGGGACAATCTGTGCTGCTCATGGTGGTGGAGTAGAATTCAGAGCTGGTCCCTGGCTCCTTTGTGCCAGTGTTGGAGCTGCTTAGCATCTTAAGAGCCCTTGAGAGGCTTCCAGAACTTCCCAGGCTCCAGCTTGGTGCTGGGAAAGAGGCAGAGGAGCTCTGACCTGATCCTGGCTCCTCTTGCCATGGAGGTTTGCAGAGGTGCAGGCAGAGCTCTTGCAGCAGTGCAGAGAGCAGGGTGTGGGGGGCACTGCTCACCATGGCCTGAGGCACTCAATGCCTTCTGCTGGGAAACTTCAGGCACTGCAGTTTCCAGGCAGTTCAAGCCCAAAACATCAGGGCTAAGCAGGAGGCAGAGCAGCACAGGTTGGCCAAGTGAGAGCAGTGAGGCAGAGCAGAAGGTAGAGCAGAGCAGTACAGAGTGAGACAGAGGAGGGAGGCAGGAGCAGCACAGAGCAGCACAGAGTGAGGCAGAGCAGGGAGGCAGAGGCAGCACAGAGCAGCACAGACTGAGGCAGAGGCAGCACAGAGCAGCACAGAGCAGCACAGCTGCTTGCAGCTCAGCTCCATTGATATTCTTTGCCCTAGTGCAAAGGTTCTTTTGGCCACAGAGAGTCACCAATCCATGGCATTTGCCACACAGACCATGTTAGGTGAGCCCAGGGCTTGCTCACCCTTATTTGGGCAAGACACTCACAAGTACCTAAATACCCCTGGGTACCTGTTGATCACTTTGGGAGGGGCCATAATGGCCCAAACCTTTCTTTTCCTCCTGCCTTTAATTCCCCCATTAGCAGAAGGTGGGACAAGCCAGGACACGTTTTAGGCCTATTGGCAACATGGGTGCAAATCAGCCCCCCAAGGGTGTCAGCTCCTCAGCTCCTTGTGAATCACAGGGATGGGTGCTCAGTGTAGGCAGAAGAATCACAGAATCCTAGAATCAGTCAGGGTTGGAAGGCAGCACAAGGATCAGGCAGTCCCAACCCCCTGCCATGCCCAGGGACACCCTACCCTAGAGCAGGCTGCCCACAGCCTCTGCCAGCCTGGCCCCAAACACCTCCAGGGATCTGGCCCCAAACACCTCCCTGCAGGGGCAACCCATTCCAGCCTCTCACCTCTCTCATGCTCAGCAACTTCCTCCTCACCTCCAGCCTCAATTTCCTCACCTCCACTCTTGCTCCACCCCCCCCGCCTCCTGGCACTCCCTGACAGCCTCAAAAGTCCCTCCCCAGCTTTTCTGTAGCCCCCTTCAGATGCTGCAAGGCCACCAGAAGGTCCCCTGGGGGCCTCCTCTTCTGCAGCCTGCACAGCCCCAACTCTTTCAGGCTGTGCTCACAGCAGAGCTGCTGCAGCCCTCTGAGCATCCTCGGGGCCCTTCTCTGCACCCCTCCAGCATCTCCACATCCCTCCAGCATCTCCACATCCTTTGCTTCTTCCTGTCTGTGCTGATGCAGAGCAAGCCCTGACAGCTCCACTGCTGGAGCAGAAATGACAACCAGGATGACTCACTCCTGCCTGTCAGGAGCAGGTAAAGCCACAGGGGCAGCTGTGCCCTGCTCCTGCTTTGGAAGCAGCCTGCCCAGCCAGCTCCCAGCACCAGCAGTGATCCAAGGAGAGGAGCCTGCTCCTTCATTAATCAGCTTTCAGATTTGCCCGGGGCCTGCTTTAATTGATTTAGAGCAGAGCTTCAGTTCTCCAGAAATGGCAAATAAAGCAAATTTATCAAGTTTCACTCCAGCTTGTCAGTCTGCTTGCCAGGGCTTCCCTGGTTCCCTTCCCTTGGACACTTCTGTGACACTGCCACACTGCTACAGCAGCACTGCTGGCATCTGCAGGGGCAGAGGCAGCTGTGTGCTTCAGCCTGCACACTGCAGGGTCAGAGTGCAGGAGCAGAGGCAGCTGTGTGCTTCAGCCTGCACACTGCAGGGTCAGAGTGCAGGGGCAGAGGCAGCTGTGTGCTTCATCCTGCACACTGCAGGGTCAGAGTGCAGGGGCAGAGGCAGCTGTGTGCTTCAGCCTGCACACTTCAGGGTCAGAGTGCAGGGGCAGAGGCAGCTGTGTGCTTCAGCCTGCACACTGCAGGGTCAGAGTGCAGGAGCAGATGCAGCTGTGTGCTTCATCCTGCACACTGCAGGGTCAGAGTGCACGGGCAGAGGCAGCTGTGTGCTTCAGCCTGCACACTGCAGGGTCAGAGTGCAGGNGCAGCCCTCTGAGCATCCTCGGGGCCCTTCTCTGCACCCCTCCAGCATCTCCACATCCCTCCAGCATCTCCACATCCTTTGCTTCTTCCTGTCTGTGCTGATGCAGAGCAAGCCCTGACAGCTCCACTGCTGGAGCAGAAATGACAACCAGGATGACTCACTCCTGCCTGTCAGGAGCAGGTAAAGCCACAGGGGCAGCTGTGCCCTGCTCCTGCTTTGGAAGCAGCCTGCCCAGCCAGCTCCCAGCACCAGCAGTGATCCAAGGAGAGGAGCCTGCTCCTTCATTAATCAGCTTTCAGATTTGCCCGGGGCCTGCTTTAATTGATTTAGAGCAGAGCTTCAGTTCTCCAGAAATGGCAAATAAAGCAAATTTATCAAGTTTCACTCCAGCTTGTCAGTCTGCTTGCCAGGGCTTCCCTGGTTCCCTTCCCTTGGACACTTCTGTGACACTGCCACACTGCTACAGCAGCACTGCTGGCATCTGCAGGGGCAGAGGCAGCTGTGTGCTTCAGCCTGCACACTGCAGGGTCAGAGTGCAGGAGCAGAGGCAGCTGTGTCCTTCAGCCTGCACACTGCAGGGTCAGAGTGCAGGGGCAGAGGCAGCTGTGTGCTTCAGCCTGCATCCAAACATCTATAACTCATTCACAAGCAGCACATGCAAGTTTTGGAGCCAGTGGAGAGGAGGCCACCAAGATGCAGCTGAGAGGGCTGCAGCAGCTCTGCTCTGAGCACAGGCACAGAGAGTTGGGGCTCTGCAGCCTGCACAGGAGAAGGCTGCCAGGAGACTTTCCTATATCTGAACGGGGCCTACAGGAGGGCTGGGGAGGAACTAACCACAAGGTTTTGTGATGACAGGAGGAGGAGGAATGGGTTGAAAGTGGTGGAAGGGAGACTGAAACTGGATTTGAGGAGGAAGTTGTTTGCAGTGAGGGTGGTGAGACACTGGCACAGGTTGCCCAGGGAGGTTGTGGCTGCTCCTTCCCTGGAGTTGTTCAGCACCAGGCTGCATGAAGCCTTGAGTGACCTGTTCCAGTGGGAGGTGTCCCTGCCTATGGCACAGGGGGGCTGGAACTGGCTGAGCTTTGAGCTCCCTTCCAACCTAACCCATTCTATGATTCTATGGAAGGCTTCTGCAAGCTTGGCCCAGGCTGCCCAGGGCAGTGCTGCAGTGCCCATCCCTGGAGGGCTCCCAGCAGCTGTGGTGCTGGTGCTGAGGGGCAGTGCTGAGTGGGGCAGGGCTGGGGGCAGGGCTGGGCTGCCTAAGCTGGGAGGGCTCTGCCCACCCAATGTATTGTGTCAGAGGACAGCAAAAAGAGCAGCCCCACAGCACCAAAGGCTGTGGCTCCCTGGCAGGATGTTGTCTGCACAGGTCCCCTGCCAGGTGGGGAAGGAAGCTACAGAGTTTTTTTATTTTAGCTAGGTTAGGGTTGAGGAGCAGCAGCAGCAGCTGAGATTTAAGCTGCATTTTGGGAATCAGAGCCTTGAAGCATCCATTCAGCTGCTCTGAAAGGTAACTTTGATAATGTGACCCATAAAGCTTTCCTGAAAGTTCACATCTCTCTTCTTTTTTTTTTTTTTTCCCTCCTCCTTTTTTTACCTCTGCTGCAGCCTCTGAACATAAAACTCAACCATTTGCTCCTTCAGTGTGCACAATCCTTTGCCATAAATGTCAGCAAGTGAAATTTCCTCGATGCTGCAACACGAGCAGCAAACCTCACCCTAAATCACAGAGGCAGAGAGTAAATCCCTTGGGCAAAACCCTCCCAGCTTAGGCAGCCCAGCCCTGCCCCCAGCCCTGCCCCACTCAGCACTGCCCCTCAGCACCAGCACCACAGCTGCTGGGAGCCCTCCAGGGATGGGCACTGCAGCACTGCCCTGGGCAGCCTGGGCCAAGCTTGCAGAAGCCTTGCAGGGCACAAAGAGTTGCTGAGCTGCAGCCTGAGCCTGCCCTGGGGCAGCTCCAAACCATTGTCTCTGCTGCTGTGCCTTGGCCCCAAGGAGCAGAGGCTGCCCCCTCCTCACTGCCCCCTCCCTGCAGGCAGCTGCACAGAGCAAGGAGCTCTGCCCTCAGCCTGCTCTGCTCCAGCCTCAGCACCCCCACAGCTCCCTCAGCCCCTGCTCCCCCCCAGCTGCTCCAGGCCCTTCTCCAGCCTGCCTGCCCTGCTCTGGCCAGGCTCCAGCCCCTCCATGGCCTCCCTGCAGTCAGGGGCCCAGAGCTGAGCACAGCACTCCAGGGGTGGCCTCAGCAGTGCTGAGCACAGGGGGATGGGCACCTCCTGGCCCTGCTGCCCACCCTGCTGCTGACCCCAGCCACGATGCCACTGCCCTGCTTGCCCACCTGGGCACTGCTGCCTCATGCTCACTCAGCATCCTCTGGTCCCTCTCCCAGCTGCAGCTTTCTACCCACACATCCCCAGCTTTGTGCAGCTCTCTCTGGATGCCCTCACAGCCTGCAGCTGCCTCAGCCAAGCCTTCCAGCTCGGTGCCATCAGCAATCCTGCTGAGCAGCCTCTGTCCCCGTTGACAAATCCTCTTTCATCTGAACTCAGTGCTCCACAAAACCACTCCCCTCAGCCCCCCAGCACAAGCACCTGTAGCACTCCCTGCAAAGAATTAATCCAATCCAAGGCAGTGCTCAAGATGAGCTCTCAGCAGGGCAGAGCAGAGGCAAAGGAGAAGCTCCCTGCAGCTGCTGGACACACTCTGCCTAATGCCCCCCAGGACCCCCTTGGCCCTCTTGGCCCCCAGGGCACATTGCTGTGCCATGGATCTTCTCCCCCAGCACTCTCAGCTCCCTCTCCTTGGGGCTGTGCTCCAGGCCCCTCCCCAGCCTTGCTGCCCTTCTCTCAGCACCTTCCAGCACCTCAACCTTCATCTCTCTGCCATGGAGGCAACCAGAGCTGGACACAGCACTCAAGGTGTGTGCTGAGCAGTGCTGAGCACAGGGGCACAAGCACTGCCCTGCTCCTGCTGCCCACACTGCTCCTCAGCCAGCCCACCATGCCCTTGCCCAAATTGCCCACCTGGGCACACTGCTGCCTCCTCTTCAGCTGCCCCCCAGCACCCCCAGCTCCTCTCTGCCTGCCTGCTCTCACCCACTCTGTCCCCATCCTGCAGAGGTTCTGCAGCTGGCTGTGGGTCAGGTTTTTTGTCTTTCTCAAAGTTCTGCCCCAGCTCCCTCTGCTCTTTGTCTCTCAGACACGTGTGCAGCTCTCTGCATTTTGCTCTTGCTTGGGTTTTTCTTTCTCCATTTATTATTTCTACAGTTTCATTTTCTTCTTCTTTCCCCCCCCCTCTCCCCCTGCCCCCCTTCATTTCTAGGGAGTCTTCTCCTCCTCTATCAAGCTGTAGTGCTCAGATTGTTTTCCAACAGGGGAAGCAAGAAATAAAAATAACAAAAACCCAAAACCCAAACCCCCACCAAATATTCTCTTGCTCTCCTAGCAGGCAGACACCTGTGCTGGGGTGATGGATGAGCTGGGTGCTGGCAGCCTCTCTTTATTAGCCAAGCTTTGCTCTTCCACCTGTGGCTGTGCCTTGCCTCTCCCATTAATGTGCAGCCCTTGGGGTCTGGCAAGGTGACCTGGGAGTCACTGCCTGCAGCTGCCTCTTGCTGCTGGTAGCATTTTCTTGGGTGTCTGTGCTGTGCAGGGTGCCTGTGCTTGGCTGCTCAGCTGCTCAGCAGCTGCCTCTGCTCCCCGGAGCTCACCCTTCAGGGCAGGGCTGCAACCTGCAAAGTAATTCACAGAGTGCCCAGGGCTGGGAGGGACCCTCCAAGAGCATCCTGCCCCAAGCCCTGCAGGCAGCAGGACAGCTCCAGCCAGAGCAGGCTGCAGAGGGACACAGCAAGGCTGAGCTTGGCTGGCTGCAGGGATGGGGCCTCCAGCACAGCCCTGGGCAGCCTGTGCCAGCCTCTCCCCACCCTCCCTGCCCACAGCTCCCTCCTGATGCCCAACCTAACCCTGCCCTGCTGCACTGCCAAACCATTGCCCTGGGCCTGTCCCCACAGCCCCTTCTCAGCACTCCCTCCCCAGCCTGCCTGCAGCTGCCCTGCCCAGATTGCAATGCAGCTCTGAGCTCTGCCTGCAGCCTTCTCCTCTGCAGCCTGCACAGCCCCAACTCTGCCAGCCTGTGCCCACAGCAGAGCTGCTCCTGCCCTCTCAGCACCTTGGAGGCCTCCTCTGGCCCCTCTCCAGGGGTCAGCTCCAGGTCTCTCTGGGCTTGGGGTCCCAGAGCTGTCCCCAGCCCTGCAGCTGAGGTGTCCCCAGAGCAGAGCAGAGGGGCAGGATCCCCTCTCTGCAGCTCTGCCCACACTGCTCTGGATCCAGCCCAGGCTGCCACTACCCTGCTCGTTCTTACAGCTTCCATCCCATGCTGCTTACCTCTTCATATCAACCTTCCACCTCCACTGAGGAAAAGGGCTAACAGGAGGAGACTTCAGATTTGCAGTCCAGCTGAGCTCAGGAGAAGATTGGGCACTTCACAGCAGAAGTTCTGTGATGTGGTTCTTACTGTGCCAAAAACTTTGGATCTCAGGATGTGAGGGGTTGGAAGGGACCCAAAGAGCTCCTCCAGTCCAAGCCCCCTGCCAGAGCAGGAGCATCCAAGCCAGCTCAGGGCACACAGCAACACATCCAGACAGAGTCTGCAAAGGCTCCACACAAGGAGACTCCACAACCTCTCTGGGCAGCCTGTGCCACTGCTCTGGGACCCACCCAGGCAAGAAGTTGCCTCTGGTGTGCAGCTGCAACCTCCTGTGCTGCAGCTTCCATCCATTGCTCCTTGGCCTATGGCAGGGAGCAGTGAGCAGAGCCTGTCCCCCCCCTCCTCACAGGAGAGGTCAGACTGAAATTCAGCTGACACACTCACACTGACAACTACATTTTTAAAGGAGTATGAAAAGTTCACAGCTGGTTGACCTCTTCTGCCTCTGGTACTGCCATTCCTCAGCATGTGCCTTGCACTTTCTGCCCCCACATCAACCCAGGGCAAGGGCAGCCTGCATTTCCCTCCCTCCCACTACTCACCATGGGTAAAGTTTTGGTTTGCATTCAAACCTCTGTGCTCATTAAGCTGCTTAAATGAGATCTTAGAGAATCCCAGCAGGGTGGGGGTGGGAAGGAGCTCTGGAGCTCAGCCAGCCCAAGCCCCCTGCTCCAGCAGGGCACCCACAGCAGCTTGCCCAGCAGCACAGTGCCCAGGGGGGGTTGGAAGCTCTGCACACAAGGACACTGCACAGCCTCTCTGGGCAGCCTGCTCCAGGCCTCCAGCAGCCTCACAACAAACAACTTTCTCCTTCTCTTCCCTTTGCATCCCACTGCATCCCATTGCACCCCCCCCAGCTCCCCACATGCCCCATGCTGGGCCTCTGCCTTTGGCCATGCTGGACCTGCAGCACTTCCCTCTGAGCACCAGTCCAGGCCTTGATTAGGTCATCTCTGTGCAGAGCCAGGCAGAGATCTTTTATTTAACAGGCACCCAAACAGAATCCTCTGCTCAGGCAGCCATGGGAAGTGCTCATCATGCCCAGTAGGTTCCTTGGCTCTTGCCTGATTTCCTTCCCTCCTCTGGCCTGGGTACAGAGCTGGGCCCTGCTGCCTTCCCCTTAAGGCAGGCTGCTGCTGCAGTCACCCCCCTGTACCCCATTCCACCCTCCCATTGCACTCCCCATTGAATCACACCAGTGCACCCCATTGCACCACCCCATTGCACTCCTCTGAACCCCACTGCACCCCATTGCACCACCCCATTGCACCACCCCATTGCACCCCATTGCACTCCTCTGAACCCCAC
>VWZI01000776.1:0-68935 GCA_013396835.1 Psilopogon haemacephalus
GGAGTATTGGCATGCATTAAAATTATGCTTGCCTGAACTCCAGAATGTGTAGTGCTTTTCCAATCGGAAGCTGTGTATGCAAAGGATGGTGAGATAAAAGATGACTTCTAGGCCCTAACAGTATCTGTTGCTTTCTGCTTTCACCAGCTCTCTAATATACAGGATTAAAGAACAGTATTGTTCGCTACAAACTAATTGATTCCTTGACTGTCAGGAATTTATATTCATTCAAGCACTATTCATTCTAGGTGGCATTGATATTCTCATAATTTTAGATATATCTAGGGTGAAATATAATACAGTCATATCAGAAAATCACAGAATGGTGTGGGTTGGAAAGGACCTTAAAGAGCATCAAGTTCCAACACACCTTCCATGGGCAGGGACACCTCCCACTAGACCAGGTTGCTCAAGACCCTGTCCAACCTGTGCTTGAACACTTCCATATGCTAACATTATGAAGTGCTCTATTTGAAACTAGCTATGTTTCATTTGCTTGCTTTTCTTTCATCTTCTTGGCTTTGCAACTGTTATTAAAAACAAGGAAAGAAGGGGGAAAGATGAGTAAGGGTGAGAAATTACATTTGCATGCCATAAACTGAGCACTTGAAAGTTNAACACTCTGTGGAGACAGACTGAATTTTAACTCAGTGAAAGATTAGGTCATAGAGTGGCTTTTAGTCACTTTGCATTAAGAAAGTGTAATTCTGTCCCTATTTTACACTGCTCATGACGGAGATGAAAACGCAGAGTTGAAATGTTTGATGATGTTGCTCTAATTCAGTCAAGTGGCTTGCCACTTAGCATTTACAAATAGTTTCTTAACCAGTATAGAAACAGGAAGGCTGCACAAAATGGAACAGGTTGCCCAGGGGTGTGGTTGAGGCCACTGGAGGTGTTTAAGGCCAGGCTGGCAGAGGCTCTGTCCAGACTAATCTAGGGTAGGGTGTCCCTGCCCATGGCAGGGGGGTTGGAACAAGATGATCCTTGTGGTCCCTTCCAACCCTGACTGATTCTATGATTCTATGTGCAGTAAGCAAAATCAAGCTGCAGGATTCTCTGAATTTCCCTCTGTCAGTGCTTTTGTGTTTGTGTTTGGTGGCATCCTCTCAGAGCAGATAACTGCTAGAAAACTAGTCCTTGAAAACTAGATTCAGTTCTTCTTTTGGTAAAAGTGCCAAGGACTTTACAATTAGTTAAATTTCATAAGAAAAAGGCCTGATGTATGTATATATGTTGTATGTACGTATATCTGTTGTCTCAGATCCAGCACAAACAATATACATGGTGCCCTCTAATTATCATGTGTTCATTTTCAAGTCTTTGTAGAGGGCCAGTAACAATCACTCCCTGAAATATTGGTAAATTCCTTTGTGCTTTGACTAGAACATTCTCCTGTGTATTCCCTTTTCTCAGATGATATGAGTTTGCTGAGAATTGTCCTCATCTGAGATTTGTGAACTGCTGTTCAGGAAATTGCCACTGATTACCCAAACAAAAAGATGGGGGGTGTGTATTTGGTTTAAGCTAGCCCCCCTGAGCTCAAAAGCCCAATAAAAACTCAATTTTATTTGGAAGTAAAAAAAAAAAAAAAAAAAAGTAAAAACTTCAACAAAGGCAAAGGTTTTTTTACAGAGGGTGGGAAAAGAGGGGAACCAGAATACAGGGTATGGAGAATGAGGGGAGTTACAGATGGTAAGAGGAAAAGAGATCAAAATACACAAAATAGAAATACAACCCGTGGAAATGGAAGCTGAGTCCAAACACTGGAATTGATGATTTGATGTTGGATGAAGCAGGATGCAGTATTTTTGTGATGAAATGGAGTTAGTTAGAGTTCCAAAGATAAAATGGTGGTATTCCTCCATGTGTTTGCTGAGGAGCATGTGATGCTCAGCAGCAAGGCAGCGAGGAGTTGGCCAGGCAGGCAGGGTGAGAGAGAAAGAGAAGACAAGATGTCCTCCTCTTCTTGTCGCAGTCCTCGGCAGGAAGTGGGAGAGGGCTAAACATGATAGCTGGGAGAAGGTCAGACCATCCTCCCAGGGAGGAGTCAGAAGGCTCCAGATGGGCTTGACCCTTGACAAGGTACCTTATAAAGGTCTAATGCGGGTGGAAAGCTTTCTGGCCCTGTACATGTGGTAGGCTTCCCTTCATATACCACAATTTAGTTGCTCTCCTCGAGGATGTGTTCAAGGCCAGGCTGGATGAGGTCTTGAGCAACCTGTTCTACTAGGAGGTGTTCTAGTAGGGGGTTGGAACTGGATGATCTTTAAGGTCTCTTCCAACCTAAACCATTCTATGACTTTTTTTTTTCCTGTAGTCCATTATTATGAGGCTAAAAATGTGGGGGAATACTCAGATTAAAATATCAGCCAAATCGTCATGTAACTGTGTAGTAGTTAAGCAGTGGAAGAAGCTGCCAGGAAGGTTTTGCCATCTACATTCCTTTTTTCACCGTAGGCTAGTCTTCTTTACTAAAGATGGTGTTAGGTAATTTATCCTGATGAACTGGGCAAGAAAAAACAAAACTGAACAATAGCTGATTCTGCTTTTCATCTGAAATGATCCTATCAACTGTGCTATTTTGTAGAAATCAATAGTTGATCTGTTAGGTGAATAAAACCCAATCAACAGATAACATATAAATAAAGCTACATCACACTGAACTGGGTCAAACTGCCATTGGAAGTGGGTCAAGCCTTTAGGAATCCTTCCCTGCTGTTGATTATAATGAGTGCACAAGGTTTTAAAACCAGCTTACTGGTTTAATCAGCAGTAGCTTGTGGTGTGATGAATTACTACTGGGTATATAAATACTTTAATTAAGAGATGCTTTATAAAGATGATGTAGTTGTACTATTGTAAACTCTGAGCAAAGTTCTGAGTCCTGGAACATTAAATTGATTAGGCATTGAGGACTTCTGGCATCTTGCACAACCAAATTTATAATCTGATAGACAATGAGAGAGACCTCATGCTTCATATGGATTAAATATTCATCTGGGGTGATATCTTAATTTTTAAGGTATTGTTCTGCAGCCTACTTTGATCTCATTGTATATAATAAAGAAGCTGAACCAATAATAATAGTAACAGTATCCAATTACAGAATATATGTTTTTGAGGCATATGAAGTACAAATCTTTATTTCCTTGAAGGAATGCAAGATATGCCAGACATGTGAAATTATGCTGCAGTGCCTTCTCACAGGTGTACACATGCAAATGCCTGCCTAGAATTTAGTGTCTGCAAATGTGCCTGTACAATTAATCACTAGTAATTTTCGATTTTATTTGGTTTTGACACATGCACAAACTAACTCTCTTTGCCAGGTGAAAATCATCTTATGAGTTTGGATGATGAATTTGTTTTATTCATTAACTGAATATTATACAGGTCATTTAAAGAGATTTTAATTGGTTTCTTTATTATACAGAATGAAGGGTTTAGATACTCAGAGCTGTTCTTGAACTCCTTGCATGCCCGTATTTACGCCAGCATTTGTCTGCTTTGGACTCATACTAAAACATGGTATATTTGAGCTCTAATACTTGGAAAACTAGATATTTTTCTTAGGGTTTTGGCTGGTCTGCAGTCCCCCAAAAGCACCCTGTTGGGCACATCTTTGCACGAGACATCCCCATGCATAGAGGGCGGAGCAACAATATGAAAGATCTGTAGATTTGGTTCTATCCTCTGCTGGAAGTAAAGCAGGGATTTGCATCAAAACCTCTCTTTGTTCCAAAGTTACTGAAATGCTCCTGAGATATATCTGGGGTGAGTATCTAAGTCTAGGAGATATGTGTCCTGTTAATTATTCCTCTATTTGTGTTTCACCTTGATGCCTAGTTCTTTATAACCCTGTCATTGAATCTCCTGGCCAACACAACTGAGAACAGAAGTGGAATTTCCATAACGTGTATTTCCACATAGACTTTTGAAGAACAGGAAATACTAAACAAATAGCTTAACTGGCTAAAACAGTAGGAAATTTCAAGAAACAACCTAAGCCCAAATATATCAGTGCAACAGCAGTCATCTTTGGATGACAAGAGAGATATGGACATGCTGGAGCATGTCCAGAGAAGGGCCATGAGGATGCTCAGAGGGCTGCAGCACCTCTGCTGTAAGCACAGACTGAAAGAGTTGGGGCTGTTCAGTTTGGAGAAGAGAAGGTTCCCAGGTGACCTTCTTGTGGCCTTCCAGTATCTGAAGGGGGCCTACAGAAAACCTGGGGAGGGACTTTTTAGGCTCTCAGGCAGTGACAGGACTAGGGGGAATGGAGCAAAGCTGGAGGTGGGCTTCAGAACTGGGCACAATACTTATACTGATGCAATATTTATTGAAGTATGGACAGATGAATCTCACTAAGTGTTCTTCTAACTAGTAAGCAGTGTAGTAGCTATGAAGGGAAGGAATTAACTAAGTAATAACCACCTAAATCAAGCTCAGTTCACTGCTGTTCTGTAGATTTTAAATCTTCAGTCACTTGTATAATAAAGCTTAAATAACCACGTTCTGACTCTCAGTGTTTACTGGCTTTAAATAATCACAAAAAAATGTGCTGCTGAAGAGTAAATCAAACAAAATTAAAGATGTAAATTTGGGAACTCAGCATCCTCACTGAGAAAACTCAAGCTACTATTTTTCAGTAATGTCAATTATTATTAAATTAAGATTAAATTAATTTTAGATCCCCCTCTACAATGTAATTTGGTGAATGAAGCAAATGCAAAGAATAATTCCTCAGAGCAGGACTGGTAGGAATTTCACCCTAAATTAGTTGTTCTAGCAGCACGAGGGTAAAAATGAGGCCTTGACATTTGAGCTACACATCTGTTGCACTTCCTACCATCTCCATGATGATTGGGAGGATCCATCCACAATTGAAAAGGAATTTTGTACAGATAAGGCTTCAGCCTTCAGGCTGATTTAAAGGTGGTTGCAAATAAGAATTGCTTTTGAAAAATGGAGCAAATTAGTTTTAATAGTAGATAATGGAGTAGGAAATGATTTTGAATGTGTACCTGAACAATGCAGTTGGGTTAGAGACTGAACAGCCTGTGAAATAGGGAGACTTTCTTGTGTGTGGTAGTTAATGTGTCTTCAGCAGAAGGCTCCTGTCTAAACAGTCATGTGGGATGTGGCACCTCGTGCTAACAAGTTCAGTGCAGAATGAACTTTAAGAGCACAGAAATAGAAATCCCTGACTTTTGGAAATTTTGTGGGCTCCCTGAAACACCTCTCTCATTGCTTGTTGACTTGGACAGCTGTGGCAAACCTTCCTCTTGTCGTGCCTGGTGTTCAGTGCAGTGAGGAAGTTTGGTATCTGAGTAGCTGGTACAGACAGAACTGACTACAGATGGAGCTAACTCCTGCATCACTCTTCTTAAATTTCTAATCAACACAATATATTGATGATCACGGCTCTGCAGCCAAATAAAATTACACTGTATTTTACTATAAATACATAATTTAAATACTGAAACACCATTCTTTCATTTTCATTAGCATTTATTAAATCTTCTTAAATGTAGTAAACCTGTTTAATATCTTAGAAAGGAATCTAAGTATTCTTAAACATATGTTTTGCATGTTTTGGCTTTGCTTGGCAATCAAATAAAGTTGCAAGGAATTAGAAATATAAGTTGATTTCACTAATTCACAGTTTATTTCTATCAAAGCCACAGTATTGAGATACATTGCTATTTGATTTAGAGTTACTCCCTTAACAGTGGCTTTAAAACTCTTTATTTGTGATTGTGACAAAATCTATAGTACTATAATTTTAGAATAATATCATTTGGGCTGGCATACTATTAGCAAAAATTAGTCTCAATAATTCTGCACAACTTGGTCTTCAAGAGGCTTATTTCCTTTCCAATACAGAACTAAATTAGTCATACACAGATTCCTCTAAGAAAATATCTCACGCAAGAAGCAGAGAAATTCAAGATTCTTCAAATGGATTTTTACCAAATTATGTGTATAGTGCTCTCTTGATTATTAAATTACACTCTGTGCTAGGTCAAGATATAGAATAAATGATTATCATTTGTTTTAAGTGAAAGGGAATTAGATAATGAAGAAGCATATTACTAGGTTTCAGATAGCAGGTAATTTTGTGTTTAAGCTACTGCAATGAAAGGTTTGGATGGGGTGTAAAGGAGGAGGCTTTTATTAAGAAATTGGACCACTTCAAAACAGACTTACTCCATTTCTTTTATTTAAATCAGTAGGCAGTTTTCCCACAAAACCAGTATTAATTATTGAAGGTAACAATGTGCAAGCTGGATCACAGGACTTAGGTTTTGCTTTCAGTTGTATGTAGTTTCTGCAGTAAATGTTTTACAACATCTCCTGTAAAAACCTTCCAAGATATGGAAAACCTCACTGAAAGAAGCAATGGATGACCTGAGTTAAACAAAACCATAACTGTTTTATACGCTATCAAAAATGCAGTATGCATTTATACTTTCTGTCTGCTTCTTCATTTTGCAGGGGAAATTCAATAGCACACATTTATGAACAAAAATCAAACCGAGCAGGTGCACTGTTATGATTGGCAAATTGCTGCTTTTGAATTGGATGTGGTTGAAGGAGACTCTTTGGGCCTTTCTTTTGGAAGCCTTTAAAATGATAGTGATATGCCCAAAATGACTGACTAGTTTTAAGGAATTTAAACTTTCCAGATAGAAGAAGATTTAGGATTTCATGACAGGTTAAAATACCTGTAAATAATATTTCTTGTGGGGGGCATACAAAGATTATGAATCTACATGTCTGTTTCTCAGGGCTCTGATTTCTCCAAGGTTAGCTGCTGTAACTTTCAGTAATGAAGAATTGTGAGGTAGTGTCCTTATCCTTCTGCTCTCTTTACACCTCCCACCACTTGTGCCTTTTGGTCACTGTGCTCAGCATGGTTACATTACCTGACCCCTGAGCTTTGTGTATCCTGGAGTTGTACCTGTCTTTGCCTGCTCTCTGGTCTCCCTGTGGTCTCTCTGTCAGTCTTGCAAAATATATTTCAGCCATATAATCCTGCTGAAATTTAAAGACAATTCATGAGAAAAAAAAAAAAAGACATTTTCTTGCAGACTAAGTTTTTTTGTTGTCTTAAAGATTATTATAACTAGGGATAGTTGAGGTACGCTGCCATATAAATATGATAGTTTGGGTGTTTTGATTGGAGGGTGTGTCAAAGTGCCCCAGAGATTTAGTATTCTGACGATGAGCGTGAACTGGAAATGGCTGCTGTTGATAGCTGGTCCAGAATTGTTCATAAAATTTTCATCATAATTCCACCATCCCTCCCACATGCATGCACAGGAAATACCAGAAGTCCCATGATGTGCTGGTCTATGAATAAAACAGCAGCTTCAAAGTGTGCCAGAAACACTACAAACACTCTGCACAGGAAAGAAGTAAACTAAGTGATGCAGCAGGTCAGCAAGGTCTGAATAAGTGTTTCAGAAGTGTGAATCTCTTTCACCTTGGTTGCGTGAATTGCAACACTGTTAGCCTCTACAGCTCAGGTACCAAAAACATCTGCACAAAAAGTCTGTCTCCTGGAGCTGGCTAGGGGAGTTACAGAGTATTTTTTGTTAAAGTAAGAAGCTTCCATTTCTAGGAACGTATCTGCTGCTGTGTGCCAGAAATTATTCAGCAGAGCAAGAGAAAGCAAGCTACAGTTCAGTGTTGGTGCTGTACACAGGAAACAGGGGCTCTGCCAAACAGTGCTCTTCCATGAATGGCATGGTTGAAAAGGAGCCAGTGACAACTCCTGCAGCAAGACCAGAGCAGCAGAGGATGCCACACGAACGCTTTTCAGCAGCTGTGCTTTACCCCTCCATGTTTACACAGGCTTCTGATGTCATGAGGAGTAATGTGGTCTAGTTGAGTGAAAAAGTGATTTAAGCAGGATGGGCTTTTGGCACAGGCAAAACTCTGTCTTAGCATGCATTGTGACATGCAACACATGCCATAAATTCTGCTCCCTTTGTTGCACCTTCTCTTTCCTGGTCCTAGTTCTACCAAACCAGGACATCTCCATTTCTCAGAGAATATCAGAAGGTGCTAGATGCTGAGACAGTAACGTTGTTGAGGTGAGGAGGGAATCAGGAATAAGGAAAGAACTGTAACTGGAATTTGAGGGGCCCAGGCTTCCAAATGTCCAAATGATGATCCAGGCACTGGTGTCACACAAGAAATGTGACTGCTTTCTAGGTTATATCTCATATGTTTCCGGCTTCTGTGTGCTCATGAGTTTTGACCTTTATTACCTTACAACCCATTGCTCTTGCTTAAATCAAAGCTGCTTAAATCTAGAAGCAAGAAAATGTGCTGGATTTTTCTGTATCTACCCAAAACGAGTGGAGGTGAAACAACATTTTTACACCTTATACTAAAAAGAGGTTAGTAAGAGTATTTCACTTGCACTACAGGCTCCCACTAATCTGTAAAGGTTGTTGCAGAAGCAACTATGTACAAGAAGATGAAGAGACATAAACTGTATCTAAGTTTAAGCAGAATTTTCTCAATATAATACTGAGGCATTTAAGATTTGAAGGGTTAAAAATGTATGGTCAAATAGATAAAGTAGTTGCTTTTCATAATTCTGCTATGTGACACACCTGACATAGATCATGATTCTGCTCTGTTCATTCTTTTTTTACTGCATTTTCCTGAAATATTTTATAATTTAAATTTCCATTGAGAGCTGTAACTAGTGAGAGATTGGTAGCAGTTGCTTAGATACACTGCGCACTGTGAGACCTATTGGCTTCAAGTGAGAATTTAATCCCCTTCTCACAGTTTAATCACTGTAGCTTTGGCTTTCCGACTTGTAACAGATAAAGTTCATAGGACGACGGACTTTTATAGATAGCTTACAGATTTTCAATTTTTTTTTTGTTGTTTTAAACTATTTTGGGCAGTTTCCACCTTCAGAATTCCTCTTGCTTTCGTGCACCAAACAAATTCCAGCTTTCTTCGTTTATCAAAATTCGTCTGTGATTTTGAGGCAAAAGGCAAAACTTTATGCTACAACAGGGAGACAAATATTCTTCATGTTTGAAACACTAGATTTTGTCAAGATTTTCTTCCAATGGAAATGAAAATCTAATGACACTAGTTTTATACAGGGGCTCTCCAGTTTTGTGCATCTTCAGAGGTTATTTGTCTCGGCTTTTACACCCAAGCAATTGTAACCTCTCTATTGTTCTTCAGTGTCATGCTACAATACGGTGATACATGAAAAAAAAACCAAATAAAATAACAACAGCACTTCTGCTTTTCTAGTTTTAATAATCTTTTTAAGAATTTTTGCCTTGTATTATATTTTCATTCCTGCCAGCATAAATCATAGAATGGTTTAGTTTGGAAGGGACCTCAAACCTCATCCAGTTCCAACCCCCTGCCATAGACAAGGACACCTCCCACTAGAACAGGTCACTCAAGGCCTTATCCAGCCTGGCCTTGAACACCTCCAGGGAAGGAGCAACCACAGCCTCCCTGGGCAACATGTGCCAATGTCTCACCACCTTCACTGTAAAGAACTTCCTCCTAACTTCCAGTTTCAATCTCCCCTCTGCCAGTTTAAACCCATTACCATTTGTCCTATCATTACAAGACCTTGTCAATAGTCCCTCCCCAGCCCTCCTGTAGCTCACTTCAGATCCTGGAAGGCTGCTCCAAGGTCTCCTGGAAGCCTTCTCTTCTCCAGGCTGCAGAGCCCCAACTCTCTCAGCCTGTCCTCATAGAAGAGCTGCTGCAGCTCTCTGAGCATCTTGGTGGCCTCCTCTGGACTCTCTCCAGCAGTTCCATGTCCTTCCCATGCTGGGGGTTCCAGAACTGCACACAGTACTCCAGGTGGGGTCTGACGAGAGCAGAGTAAAGGGGCAGAATCACCTTCCTTGCCCTGCTGGCCACACTTCTCTTGATTCAGCCCAGGACACAGTTGGCTGTCTGAGATGCACACACACACACACTGCCAGCTCTGGCCTTTTCTAACAAGTTAGCGTTCAAACTAAAATCATCATTGCTGTATGCTGTCAGTTTTGGAGGTGGAACAGATTCTTTCCAGTTACGAATGTTTTGTCAAACTGTTTCCTTTCCATACCTAGAAGCTCAATTTTTATTCTGGAAACTCTTTGAAGAGTGTGTTTAATGTTATTCACAAAACCAAAGCTATGCTTACTCATAAATGCTTGTGTGCTCTGGCTGTACTTTGCCAGGCAACTTTATTTCAGAGATGCCTGTCAGGTGTATTGTATAACTGCTCTATATTAATTATTAAATCCTTCATTATTTAGAGCAATTATAATTTAATGGCTGTAGATTTCCATGGGAGGTTTAACCTCTTAGTTCAGGTGTGCTTTCTGTAGCTGCTCATATGCCAGATGAATAAACAAAAGGAAAAATAATTTAAGATTTAAAATGAACCAGTGCAATATTGAAGAATAATGTATTTTAAGAAACTTTTGAAGCAATCATTAAAGATAAAATTAGAGGCTATAATTTCAAAACATGTGTATCAGGGTGGGTTACATTCTGATGTGATTGTTACTATCATCTTACATTTCAAAATAAGCCTCTTTGTGACATACAGTGCACAAACACATCTGGAAAACAAGGGCATCAAATAGAAATTCTTAAAGTGAGAAAGAAGATTGGAGAGGCCTAAAAGGCTGGGCTGATACACAGAACATGTCAAGTGCTATGAAGACTGAGTAAGGCATGGTCATTTTTTTTTCTAGCTGCTGACATTTCATACAGAGATTTAATTTCTTATACTGCCCTTGAGCACGGGGCTGGGACACAGCCTTAACCACCTGCATGCCTTGGCCAGTACCCCAGGCTGTAGGTTCCTCACACATGTGCTTATATTGTCACAGCACCATTCCTCCTGCTGGGTGCTACAAGCTTTCTAAGCTTCTCAGATATCCTCTTTTGGGTCAAAAAAGACAGGCTTGAAACACAAATTTCTCAGCAGCCACTTCTGCCTGTAGCAACACTCAAAGCAGCACTCTCAAACACACTTTTCTCATCCTATGAATCCTGCAATTCTTGGGTTAGATGTGCATCCTGGGCATGTGTAGCATTTCTTGTTTTCTCACTCCCTGGTGTGCCAGCCTTAAATGTAGCAGTGTCAAGCCTGTCCCTAATGGGAAGCCTACCTCCCTGAGGACAGGGAAATACAATTTGTGGTCCCATGTGGCTCTAAGCCCTGAGAGAGTCTTCTGCAGGCATTGCTGGTTGTCATGGGAGGACTAGAGCTTGAAACACTCTATGTGGCCTTCAATGACTATGAGCAATGACTCTTTTCATCTCAGCAGTGGAAGCTGGAAGAGTGATCTAGGGGAATATTATTACTTGGTTGCCTTTAAATTCTCCCCTATATCTCACTTACAGATGCAGGTTGTTAGGCAAGTGGGCTTTTTATTGCTCTCTAAATATTTCTGCTGGAATTCTTCCCCTGCTCTTTCTGAATAAACTACCTGGAATAAACAAGACTGGATGAGGAAAAAATGGCTTTTTGCACAGGAAAAAAAAATAACCCTGGCAGTTGCCGTACAAATGACAAGATAGGAAAGAGCACAGAGTTTGCAGCTTTGTATAAATGGGCTCAGCTCTGCCTCAGCTGTTTTATTTTATATCTTAGGATGAGGACGGTGGGAATTCTGCCTTTGGCTTTGACCCCGAGTCATGAAGAAGATATTCAAAGCTCTTTGTGTGCTACAGTGTTTTCACAGGCCACCTGGTATAATGGCAAGAGTGGATATTCAAGGACATAGTGAGTGGTGCAGATCCAACACTGATAATATGCACAACAGCTGTTGCTCTCTTGCCATCTCAGGCACAGTTATTGTGGCACTGCAGCCTTTAAATAATGCACTCTTGATTCTGAAAAAGTTTAAGGATACAGTAGGTAAGGAAGAAGACAGAGCATCTCATTTTCTGACCTCTCTGCTGGAGCAGACCAGGCACGCATAGCCTGATGTGAGGTTGCTCAGCATGTGCTCGCCTCCCAGGGCAAGGGAAGCACAACCCTGACAGATGGTGAGGGAAGACCCTAATGATATAATCATAGGTATGCATCCAAATGTGTGATAATGGAGCTTTTGTTTTGTCCCTGTGTTGTATGAGATTACCAGAAGCAGGCATGCCTTGCTAACGGGAGGGAAAGCAACCACATTGTAAGCCACTCAATTACTTCATCATATGGTTGCAATAGCTAACATGCTGTTCTGGTCCCCTTCTCAGGCCAAGCATGCATCTTCTGTGATAGGAGACATTTTTGTTTCTGTCATGTTATTCATTTAAGTTTGGTTATCATGTAAGCTAGAAAGCTTCACCCAACCTTTGGAAGGAGAACTGCATCACGCAGCTTTTCCTGTATGTGTAAACATCCCCCAAAGACACAATGGCAGACTTGGCAGCACTGTTCAGGTCAGCTAAAGCTGTCTACAGACTGGAGCTCCTGCCAATGGTTCTGCTGTGTATCACCACCCTGACAAAAAAAAAAAAAAAAAGCCTGTCTGGGGAAAGAGGAAGCCATACCAGGTTTTCTAAGTAACTGCTTTGCTTGTTTGTTTTGTGGTTGGTTTTGAGGGTGTGAGTGAGTTTTGTTTTGTTTTGTTTTTCCTTTTGTTTGGTTGGCTGCTTTTTGGGTTGTTGGTTTTATTTGTTTTCCCCAATATGTAAATATTAAAAAGTACTTCACATCAAAATGATTCAAAAATTCAGTTAGAAAAGTAATGATTTAGGTAAATGTAGTGAACCATTTCTTTGGGGCATCAGCAAGAAAACAAAACTAAATGGTAGGGTGTTAAACATACTGGAGGAGGAAAAGGTCACTCTAATCTTGTCTGATTCAACTCGAGTATGCAGCTGGGCTAGAGTCAAGGAAATACAGGTCCTCAGGACTGTCTTCCCTGTGAGGACATTTCCTGGTGGTGGCCAGTCACATCTTCTGTCAGGTTTGCATGGAAAACTTAACTGCTGAGCCAGCAGATGGAAGCCAGAATTAGGCTACTGTCTTGGGTATCTTGTTTTTTAGCTATAGACAAACTTTAACCTGACTCAGAAAAGACTGACAGTAGTGCCAGGTGTTTTTTCCCTAGATGACACTGCTTGGCGAATGTGACTTAAGTTCATGAGTAACTTCTGGCTTAACTTGAAAAAAAAAAAAAAAAAGTTCTCTGGCAATTTGATAATGGTTCAAATCTTTCTTTTGATGGACCTTCCTGATAGTGCTTACTGTGCCTGGTCAGACTCAGTTTCCAGGGCACCAGGAAGATAATAACTGCATTTACTCCCTTTGGATAAGAGATCTGAAAACACTACTGCTCTGTTATCTTGAGTTTCTTTGGAAGTCTCATAGGTTGTCAAAATGAGTATGCTGCTGTCCTATGGTTTCCTGTCCCTTATCTTTGAATTAGTGCAGTATCATGATATATCTCAAATTGTGCCTTTACCTTCTCTGACATTTCAGCAGACTGAAATCAAACTCAGTAGGCAAGAAAACATGATCACAGTTTCTCTCCCTGGCACCTCCATCTCCTGCACAGTCCTGGTTTCAGTTGTCCCTCTCCCTGTCCCAGAGAGGCTCTGACAGATGAAGCTGCTGCTGGGCCCTGGGCTGCTGCCAGTGGGACTTCTCTGCACATCAATTGGCAACCGTGTCCAAACCTGTCATTGCCTTGATGTCCCTTCGAACCTGGGAAGCTCCTGGAAAGTGTCCTGGGAAGCCAGCCCAAACCTGTGCATCTGCACGAGTTGATTTCCTAGCACACCCACTGCAGAAAATAAACTAGTGTATGAGATTAAAGGTACTTACAGGCACACAACAAGTAATAAAGTTGTATTATTATTTAGTAATTGAGAAAATCCCTTCTCCTGCTGGCCGCCTGGGCAGTCGTGTTTCCCACTCTAAATATTGAACCAAGAAAAACACACTGGTTTTAGATTCTGCTAGGGACAGATGCTGCCAAGTGAAATTAGTATCTATTTTTGTTTGTAGACCATGTTACTTATAGATAAATATTTATATTTTAAAACACATATATGCTTGCACTCTGAGGTACTGTTCGAATTCAAAGAATAATTTGCTTTGGCAAATAAACTACCATAATGATGACAATTTTTCTTCTCTGCAAAGTTAACCAACTCATAAAAGAGGACAGACAATAGAATAGGAAACCTCTTCACTAGATTGAGATGTTGCAGTTATTGAACATGAATAAATCCTAAAATATAATCATGCTATACCTATTTGAATATTCCTTAGTGTCTCTTATCTGCCTTGATGGAGCTGAAGGTAATTCAAATTACTGACATATGTTTCAGTGGCTGTGCCGCTTGGTTACGATTCTCAGTTAGGATTTTATGATAGAAGTATTAAACCCAAAAGTTTGATCTCATGAACAACCTTATTTCAAACTGCCAAGGAATATATTAAGCATCCTAAGAAACAGAAATTTCTTTTTGGCAGAAATAACATAACCTCTGTACACTTGCCTCATCACAGTAGCCATTATACTCCATGGATAAACTGCTTTCATTATTGTCTATGTGTTTATACCTTTCTCAGTTTTGTCAGTGAAAAGTATAAGGAAGGTGTTCACAATTCAGACTTTAAGAAGAAAAAGTTTTTAAATCAAAGTCAATATTTTTTATTTCATCATATAGCTCTTCAATGCATGATATATGAATATCAGAGATAGTCAGGTATTAAATCCACATGAATTGTGTTCCTACATTTCTGTGCAGAGCTAGAGTCCAGTCTAAGAAGGAAAATAGGAGATGGCACTAAAATCATGAAGGGAAGAAATAAAGTGAAAAACAATCAGTAAAACTAATTTTTATAAGCTTTAAAAAATGCAGATGCTTGAACTTTTAATGGAAAAGTCTTCTTGGGCTATAAAACAACTAGATTTATTTTATGAGTTCAGGATGTTTAATGGCATTTTATGTGCTTCTTGCTGTATCCTGTTAGATAATATAGTGAAATAAGCCCAAGGTTAAGACTTCTTAGCTTTTATCCTGACTCTAAGGCTGACATGCACTGTTTGGCCTTTGTCTGGTTTAACCTTTCTGTCTGTTTTGCTTTATGGACACATGCAAGATAGTGCTTGAGAACTGGCCATGAAGAGTAATTACCACTTTCTATGTATACTGCTTTTGTAGCTCAGGATTTCCTGGATGTTTGTGCATTGGTATCCAGGATTTCAGAAATAAAACACTAAACAAGAACTTCAAATGAAGGAAATATTTATGCAAGAGTTAAAGATTATGTTAATGCTTCTTTGAGCAAACCAGATTTTTAACTGTAATAACAAGGCTATGGCTATTCAAATCCTTGCAAAGGTAACATATTTTTCTTCCTTAATTCTTTATTTTCTGGCAACTTCTGCTGAGGAATAATCTTCTGTCTGACCTGACATTTTCTTCCTTATTTGAACTGTGATTCTTAATTTCAGCATTTCTGTCTTTAAACAAAGAAATGGTTACCTACAAGTGGATAGAAAGTAATGAAAAAAGCTTTGCTCATTCATTATGTATAAGCTTCTCTTTTTGATTTTTTTTTTTTTAATTGGAATCTTTCATCTTGTATTGGTTATAGCTGATGTATGATAAGGATAACCGAAAATCATCCTGGTCCTATTTGACAAGGATATATTGCAGAAGTTAAGATTACATTAATTTGCTAAGAGTTTCTGCAAGATCCACAACTTGAAATGTTTCTGTATTTATTCTGAAGAAAATTAGCTTTCAGGATGCCTGATTTGATTCAGCAGTGTAAAGGCATCTGTGATACATTGTTATTTTGTGAATCAGCTTTCCAAATGGGTGAGACAAAGGTAAGACAGGTTAGAAAAGATTTTGCAGGTAATTTGGAAATATGGAAAGTGTTCTCATACCTGCCATCACTTTTCAGTCTCCAGTTTAGATTTTTCACTACTTGTGTTTGGTCTGTCTTCTTTCCTGGGACTTGTTTTCTGAATAACCTTGATCAGAGGATTGCTGTTGCTCCCAGCAGCACATTAGCTCCCCAGGAGCTTTTGCAGTAGGCAGCAGAGGGAATGAGAAAGAAACCCTGTCACAGAGGAATGATTGCTAGCTGACTGACAGTTTAAAGTGCTGAAGTAAAACCTTCAACCTTTAAAAGGGAATGTGACCAGAAGCCAAGTTGGAAAAAGACAAGCCACAGGACACCATAATGCAACGTGTCCATACACCCTTCATTCTGCCTCTGGACTGAACCTGTCAATGTAGTGTCAATAGCTTGTGAATTGTGAACATGCAGACAGGTTAGATGTGTCTTGGAAAGTGTGACTGCAGTGTCGTGGGTTTTTTAATTAATATATAGGACATTTATTTGAAATTTGAAATTTAAATACTTCCAATTTGAAGTGTAATTCTATTCCTAGAGATCTTTAAGCATTTCAGTTGTGTCTGGTCCATGCTCAGTTTCACCTGTTGCTACCCAGTTGGGCATTTTCTGATGCATAAATATTCCCCAGCAGTCCTGTTGGTCTGCAATGCATGGGTGAGGAATAATCTGCTAGAGCAAAATGTTTCTCTTGTTAAACAAGGCTTAGTAATATTGGATCCTGAGATAGGCTGCTGAGTGTTAAATCTGCAGCAAGATTTTCTAGCGTACTAAGCATCTGATCATTCCCACTCAATTGTGACAGGTTAAGCAAGAGGGGCAGCTGACAAAGAGCGGGAGAAGAGATTGTTAAAGTGCTGGTAAAGGAAGGTTTTTAGGGAGTACAGTGATGATTTCCTCACTGGAGAAGAAGGAGCTATATATAAAAAAAAAAAAAAACTTTGAAAAACTTTTCAAGCAGAAGGAACCGTGGTGGCAGCGCCTTATCCAGAGATGATTTTCAGGACGAACTAAGACTTAGATATTGCATACATCTACAGCTCTGTCTTTTTTTCTGCTGCTTCTAAATTGGGGATAGCCTAAGTGTCCTTTAGATGACAACCCTCAGTGTCCCTCATCTAGAAAATAGTCCATAGTGACTGAATTAAAATTATTTTAAAATTCAGCTTATATTTGTTGGAAAGTGAATATTCGTCACTTGCATGTTTTTTGTTGTATTTAGCATGGAATTAGCAAAGTCCTGCATCTGGGTTGGGGCAATCCCAAGCACCAGTATAGGCTGGGCAGTAACTGGCTGGAGACCAGCCCTGAAGAAAAGGACTTGGGGATGTTGGTGGGTGAGAAGCTCAATATGAGCCATTAGTGTGCATTTGCAGCCCAGAAACCCAACTGTATCCTAGGCTGCATCAACAGAAGTGTGGCCAGCAGGTTGAGGGAGGTAATTCTCCCCCTCTACTCCACTCTGGTGAGACCTCTCCTGGGGTACTGCATCTGGTTCTGGAGCCAATATTACAAGAAATATATGAATGTGTTGAAATGTGTCCAGTGTTCTATGAAATAGCAGATGAGATTAACAGTAAAATTTTAGCTCCAGTCAGTGTTGACTTTAATTACATAGCGTTGTATGTTTTGCAGTCAAGGTACTTATGAGTTGCTAATTCCTAGTCAGAATAGCAGATTAAATTCCCAGCATATTTATTGAGTACCCAATGTGCTGCATACTGACTGCACCCAGCCACAGTGACTCCCCTAGGAAGTACTTCACTAGGCAAGATGTCCTAGTTGTTAAATGAGAGTGGAATGTGTGATTTAGTCATGTCTGTTCATGCAGCAAAATCCTGCATAGTGTAAACCAATACATAAGTGTATGGTCTTTAAGCTAGAGATGCATGTGCCTGGTAATAATTCTGATTATATAAATGGGTTTTCAAAATATTTTGTGGTTCTTTAAAGAATCAGAAAGATTTCTTTTAATGATGGTAGCTGCCTGGCATTCTGCTTTAATAATTCATGCACTTCAGGCATCTTTCTTTTCCTTTTGATGTACTGTCAGAAAACAAAAAGGAGGCGAAATCAGTTAAATAATAAAGAACATGTGAAGTTTCATAATCAATTTCTCTTCGTTTCTCTGCAGAAAGAAAAGAAGTGAAGGTGGGAGAGTACAATGCTGTGGCTGATGAACTGGAAATTATGAACAACAGCATCAGGTTCCAAGGTAGGACTGAAAAATGGAAAGAGGAAAAGGGATGATATGGGTTAGCTGTGTGTGGTTTGTAAGGCTGCATGCTGGTTTAGGATTATTAATATTAAAAAGCTGTATAAAGAGAAAGGAAACTGAGTTGTTCTTGTAAAAATAGCAGGATACTTCCAAACAGAAAATCACAATGTTCTCATGTTTTATACTTGTTCTGATTCCCATGATCAAGAGAAATCCAAATGTATATGTGTACACAAATGTTCTTTGATATTTCAACAAGCTACAAATGTAGCTTCTATTTCATCTCCACTAATCAATAATGTTCTAATATCATTCCCATTTCCTGCTCCCACCTGAGGGATACCCTTCTGAACTATGCTTGCACACCCAAAGGAGGTGGTTGTTTTCCTTTGGGAGGTGTCTGTTAGACAGTTAGAAGACAGGGTTTCAAAATGCCAAGGTTAACCTTGAGATAGCCCACGTGAAACAGGCTCAGAGAGGGTCAGCAGTACTCCCAAGGTGCCCAGCAGGCAGGTAGCCTGTGTTGCTGTATCTCCTGACACTTTTGATCCCTTACTGCTCCAAAGTTAATATGAAGTCTTTCCTCTGCCCTCAAAGCAGTTGGAGTGCAAGCATATCCACAGCTTTCTAAGCATATGATCATGGCAGCCAGGTATCAGCTGAAATTAGTTTTAAGGATCTCTCTTGTTGAATATAGGGATGTGCATTATTTTTTAAAGCTAATAATTAAGACTTAATTTCAAGGTCTGCTATAGTGCAATTCAGTAATGGAAAGTAAAGTCAGCTCCATGACATCTGTGTGGTTTCCCCTGGGAGCAGTGGATGAATATCAAGCTGTTGCATCCCATGCTCTGCTGCTTCTGTCTTCAGTGTCCCAGCCCACAAGGTTTATGTGAGCATGAGTGAAGTTTCACTCTAGTGATCTAATCCATTAATAAGATCCTTTGCTGGACTTCAAAGAGCACAGCTACATGGACTTCTGAATCTGAAAATGAGGATTTGGAAGTGAAGAACATAGGAACTGTCCCACTAGTCAGCATCTGGTACCCAGTGATTATCTTTGCTGCGTGGATGGTGTAGTTAAATATTGATTCAATAAGATTAATTTCCACAGAATATATGCAGGATCAACCAAGTTACAGGAGGCAGGTTTTGTTCATAATTCTGTGCCATTATGGACATTAAGTGCTGGGAACAATTCTCTGTTCAGAGTTTCTTCTCCAGGATCTAGTTCTGACCATATTTAGTGTTCCTTCCACCCATGTCCTGTCTTCCATTTGTCTAAAGATTCATTACATGACTCAAAGGAACCTTCTCCATTACCCACCTTAACTTTTCATTCAGACAGTCATGTATTTGATGTGGAGGACACTTCCAGGCAGTATAAACAAGCCTAATAACTTTAAGTATTTGAAATGAAGAGTGGTAAATATAGAATCATAGAATCAGTCAGGGACACTCCACCCTAGATCAGGCTGGACAGAGCCTCATCCAACCTGGCCTTAAACACCTCCAGGGAAGTTTTCTACTCATTGCTCTGTCTCTTGTTTCAGAAAAAAACGTAATCTATAATGATAACATTTACAGTCACAGTACACATTTTAGCATTTATCTATGCTTTAAAATGAGGATACTGAGCATGTATTTTGTGGGGTTCTGCATTACAATTTTGGAGTAATTTTCATTCCTCCAAACATGTGTACCTCTTTCAGAAACACAAGCTTTCTTGTCAGTCAGTGTGACTAATATATGGCTGTCTAAGTCAATAATTTCATTATCTACTGATGTGGTTCACAGTTGCTAAAATCATTAACTCAAGAGGCAAATTTTCTTACAGAAATTCTACGTCTGGCTGAGCTTTAGCTTTTTTTTTCCTGTTTTAATTCTAGGACTTGAGCCCCCAAAGGACAAAACAATTATACAAGAGGAGCTACACAAGATCTCCCTGCCTCTCTACAGCATCCTCTCTGCCCTCACCATCCTAGGAATGATTATGGCCAGTGCTTTCTTGTTCTTTAACATCAAAAACAGAAATCAGAAGTAAGACATTCATGTTACTTCTTTCATACTTAAATGCCACACTTGTAGAGTCTGTCATATATATATTTAAGGAACATGTTAAAACTGTGGAAAGATGATATTTAAAACCGTTTAGATGAAATCACTGTGTAATATATTCACACTGAAAAAGATTGGCTATTTGTTAAGCCAAGTTCATTTACACTGTTTGGAAAGTGTAATTTTTTATTTTTTTTTTAGGTTTATATTTGTCTGTCTGCTTTAACATTGACCCTAGATAATTAATCCATCAGTAAAACAGGAAGTCTTTGTAATAAACATTTGAAAACCTGAAACAATGCTAGACTTTATAAAACATAAAATAGTCTGCATGCCTATAGATTTCATGGAGTTCTTCAAGAAAGGATGTGTTTGCTTAGTTACAAAAAATTACTCTTTATAGCCTAAGAGTAATCTTTTCTTCTTTAATGCACTCTCACCTTTTGTCCATAGACTAATAAAGATGTCCAGTCCATACATGAACAACCTCATTATCCTTGGAGGGATGCTTTCTTATGCATCTATTTTTCTTTTTGGTCTTGATGGATCCTTTGTCTCTGAAAAGACATTCGAGACACTTTGCACAGTAAGTAATTCCATATATTCTAGTTGAAGATAGTCTTTTCAGGAAGCTCTGCATTAAATGCAGGCAGGAAAGTTTGATAGTTGGATGTCTCATTCCATTTAACTCATTTAAAATAATGCTTTTAGTTCTTTCCTGAGATATATTGTGGGACCGAATCCTGAAACATGCACAGATCTGTATCATCATAGTAGCAGTAATAAAAAAAAAGTTGTTGTTCTTGGTGGTTTTTAAAATTATTATTATTATTGAAAGATTCAATTGAATTGGGATTTAGATTTAGACTAAATGAGTAGATGTACTTTCTTAGTTTGAGATCATATATATTATATGAAGTGGACTTTTTAAAAAGTGATATTTTAACATGGCAACTAGCAATATATGTTTTCTTTAGAGATTTCATGTTATTTTAGAATTTGTGGCTGCTACTTGTCCAGGTCTTTTTACTCAGTCTTTTTGGCTTAGTCTCCAAGTATTTCTACTACTATTTCCAGGCTACACAAGATCCATATATTCTAGTTTAATCAAAACAAGCAACTCTGAAACCAAATTAAATGCGTCCACCTAGAAGTTTGTAATGACTTAATAGCTCACTGTAATATGCAGCCTGATTTATAAAGGCCATTTAAACAAAAAGGGAAGAACTTCACTTTAAAGATATTCCTTCCAAACCCAGTACAAACAATATTTACATATATAAAATATATTCTCCTCAAAGAAATCCAAAAACTATTCTTGATACATTACTGAAGAATACCAGACTTACTCAGGACTTATCCTCATTATGCTTTTGATCCTCCTTCAGATCTCTATAAAAATGCAGTTCACAGCACTGGAACTTTGCTTTTGAATAATAGTTCAAAGCACAGAAGCTGGATACTAGTTGGTGCTTGTGCATCCCAATATTTCAACTGCAGTATTCCATGCTGACTAGAACCATTGGAGGAGTGAAATATCAAGTGTCTTGTTCAGTTGTGCCATTTTAAAACACAGGAGAACTCTTTAGTACATACCACAATGCACTAGAAGAAATAATGTATGTGAAGATACAGGATTTTCTGTGAAAAGTCTTAGCTTCCTTAATTGGACCTGAACACAGCTGTATTTTAGACACCTAAACATTAGCAGCAAAAGAAAAGAGAAGGAAAGAATACCGTGTTCTGCAATGAGAGTGCCCATTCTCTATACAGCTTTTAAAAAGAGGTGCCTCAAAGAATTCAAAAGGATAATCCTGTGCAGCTCTCCTGAACTATTATACATCTCTCTGAATGCACAGGGGAAGTGGAAAATGCCAGCATCTATTTTTTTATCCAGCAATTATGCCCTCTTTTTGTGAAACGGCTTCTAATGGAGCAGAAGTGTAATTAGGAAGCCATTTGTTGGTATCAATCCCCATTCTTTTCTCAGCCTCTGTTGCAGAAGAATCTAGTGGCAGGAGGGGCACATTTTAGGTTTTGCTGCCTGCTCAACCTTGAGGAGCTTGTAATCAGAATTCCTGACTTCAGTGGCAGGCTGTAAACCATTGTACAATTTGGCTCCAAACCTCCTCTGGAAGGAGCCAAGCACCACTGAACAGAAGGAAAGAAAGTAGGAACTAGAGGTACTTAACAGGTTTCCAGCCAGATTTAGCTGTATAAAATTAAATTAAAACCTTCTTTAAATGTGAAACAGCTCAGTGTTATTTCCAAAAAAAAAAAAGGAACCAACATCCAAAATCCTGTGCCTCTTTGTGACCTAGAACATTTCTACTCTCTGATTTTTCTTGTACTTGCATCTGAAAATATAAGCCCTTCTCTCATATTCTAAATGCAATAAAATATGAGGGCCATTTTCTTCTCTCTTTTTTTTCCCCCTTAATTTTGACATGTCATGTGATGTTGTCTCTTTTTCTGTCTGCAGAAGAGGTGAAGATCTGGACAGGCACTTGAGTACAATAACTGATTTACTTAACTGACCAATAAAAGTGTGAGGGAAAATACTGTGTTCTTAAAGCCAGACTTTGATTAAGAAGAATTGCCACATGCCTTAAAGAGAGATTCTTTTTACCTTTTTTTTTTTTTTTTAACATAGTTAAAAGTTATATTAACCATGCAGATACTGTGAGATTTCTCCCCATGTTCTCAACCCAGTACAGAAGCATTTCTGATTGTGCTTTCATGTGCCTGACTACTGATTTAGCTTATGAATGCCAGCTCCGTCAGTGACTGCTATTAGACTCATAGATGAAAGAAACCCTTCTACAGCAATGCATCAGGAATTTTCTTTCTAACTTCCTGCTTATTAAACCAATTTTTTATATTAAAACTTCTTCACAGTTTGTGCTTCTACTAAAAAATCTTCATTACATAGCCACCATTGACTGTGGTAATGCACTTTCCTTGTATTTAGAAAGCTCTGAATTAATGCTGGCAGTCTAATAAATATGGGAGACAAATACATTTTTCTGTTCAGTCAGTCTCCTTTCTCCTCAAAACTTGTGCTGGGTATAGCATGTACATTTGGCTCCATGTCATGCACATGTGCATGTACATGTAGCTCCATATCATAAATATCCATATCTCCATATGGATAATATGCTTAGTTTCATAAGGAAGACTTACAGATACTGGTTCTTATAGGATCCGGCTGGTGCAAAGCTCTTTTGATCATCTGTTTCCCTGGAAATGCAAAAGTTTGATTACCCATTCTAGTTACATTAGAGATTAGTATAAAATTCCCATTTTATGCAAGACTGTGGCTTAGTCTAGGCTGGACAAAGCTCTAGACAGCCTGATCTAGTATGAGATGGGGGGTTGGAACTAGATGATCCTTGTGGTCCCCTCCAACCCTCACTGATTCCATGATTTTTCCAAGTAACTAGTGATAAGACAAGAGGAAATGGCCTCAAACTGTGGCAAGGGAGGTCTAGGTTGGGTATTAGGAAAAAAAATCATTATTGAGAGAGTGGTCAGGCATTGAATTAAGCTATCCAGGGAAGTGGTGGAGTCACCTTCATCCTTGGAGGTGTTCAAAGAGCAGGGAGACATGGTATAGTGGGCATGGTGATGCTTAGTGGCGTGAGTTGATGGTAATACTTGATGAACTTAGAGGTCTTTTCCAACTTTAATCAATTCTATGAGTCTCTTGGGAAACCCTGAACCTGCACAAGGTGACAACTGCAAGGTGCTATAAAAGTGGAGAGACATCCTTAATACCACATCAGGAAAACAGAGGCTGCAGTGAGGAGCAGGGAGGAAAAGCCAGATTAAGGAATGGGTTCCTAATGTTGGGGCCAGGATGGAGGGTGATAGTGGACAATTAGCTAAAACTGAAAGTTGTGGAGCTGGCTGAGAGCAACTCTGGAAACAGGGACTTGCTTGTGAAGGTAAAGCAGATGTATGAACCTTTTGTCCATTTATTTATTTCTACTTTTTCTCCTCTTATCAATTCAAGTTTTCTCCATTTAACTATTCAGGGGAGGACTAAAAGAGAAGTATCCAGGCATCACCATCTCAAAGGTGTGGGTGTACTATGGGCAAGAGCTACTTGGATTAGGTCCTGTGCTACCAAATCTAGACTTCATACTTGGTTAGTCGTTGTCTTGCGTACCCTATATGCTCTTTGGGCATTGTCATGGGTCATGGGGACTTTTCCCCTCGTTTGGACTTTATATTTTCCTAATTATTTTCCTCAAATTGTTAAATTTCAGCCAGGATTTTTAAAAAGCAAGAGACAGAGGCTAAGCCCTACTGAACTGCAAGAGGATTTGGACCTCTAATCCACTACTTTGTCTCTGGAAGCCATAGCCATTGTTTGTATTTTTAGTCTGGCCTTTTTCATTTTGCATGTATTCTTTAGCTTATTTCCCATCTAATTGTTTAGCTGTTAATTTTAATCTTCCTTACTGTGTAATCAGTTCCATAATTGTTCTCACTGTCATTCAGTCTGAGACTGTTCTATTTAATTCAGGGGCAATTCTGTTACTGAGTTTAACAAAAGCCTGATCAGCTTCTATTTCAGTCAGAGACATTTCTTAGGGGCAAAAAATGTAGTAGAGACAAAAGTTACAAGGCTGCATAGGTCTTTGAAGCAAAAATATTTCATACACTGAGGGAAATATACCACAGCCTTGCAAGAGATTTATTAAGGTAATATTTTTAGAATATTTTTTCCTTTTCTTCAGTAAGACAACAGACAAAGTTTAAATCTCCATTACAGAATCAGGAGAAATTGTAATATCTTTTACACTACCCATGAAAAAATGGCCTGAAATATATTAAGAAATCACTACAGGAGATCTCACAGCATGTGAAGAACCACTGTATGTAATTTATGTGGAAACAGCAGGGTTCAATTCTCTAATGTTATTGCCACTTAGGTTTTACAAGAGCTGTGCCAGTGCTACACACATTCTAAAGAATGAGTTAAGTTATAAACATGTGTCAAAAAATATTTTAGATAAATGAGAAAAGAATAATTCAAACAGATGAACTCGTTCTTCGTGGCCTGCCAGTGCTCACACTGGGGATTTTGCCATGGTTAATAGAAGCAGGCTCAAGCCCCAAGTTGAGGTGACACATTTTTGTTCACTGTAATTATCCTTTATATCCCCAGTTTGCCATGAAAAATAGAAGGTGCTTAATTTTCAGCTCATGAGTAGTCCACAGAAATCAACAGAACTGTCTACTTAAAGCTAATTGTGCTCTCCGGGGCTAAACCCACAGTGTGATTTATTCTCACGTTTGCTGCTTTTAAGTGCCTGAGCCTAACACCAAGGTGCAATGAAGATGCTCAGCACTAACTCTAGGCTGCAGCCTAACAGTTGTGAGCACTGCAGCTTCCAACTTGCAGCACATACAAAACGGGCTAATTATCGACATTCCTAAAATTAATCAGTCTGACTCTCATAACCTAAGCTGGAGAGTGTCTGGAGTGTTAAGTTCTTAAGAAAGAAAGATTTGGAAGTTTTTTATTTAAAAGAGACCATTACAGTTAAGGTCTTGAGATAGCAAAAATGAAGCTTTCAAGATTCTTAAAACTCTGCAGGAACATAATCTAAATGTTTTGCTAACTGGAGAAGAAATTGTTAAAGAACCAAGCTGGTTCATTATTCCATTCAAATAACTGTTATGAAGGGTGGGGGCAAAGTCACCTGGAGAATTGATAAGAAGTTTGTAGGTTTTTTTATGCCACATATGTGTTTTGGGTTTAAGCTAGCCACCCCTGAGCCCAAAAGCCCAATAAGTACTCAATTTGATTTGGAAGTAAAAAAATATATATATATAAAACTTTAACAATAAGCAGAAGGTGTGAGGAAAGGGAAACCAGAATGCAGGGTATGAGGAATGAGGGAAATTACAGAGGCTGGGAAAAAAGGAAACCAAAAAATACAGGGTAGGAATAAAAGGAGAGGTATTACAGATGGTAGAAGGAAAAGGGGTCAAAATACACAAAACAGAAATACAACCCATGGAAGGCAATTGAATCCAAATGCTTGGATGGATGATTTGATGTTGGATGAAGCAGAATGCAGGCTTTTTTATGAAGAAAAGTAGTTAGTCCAAGTTCCAAAGGTAAAACGGTTGCTATCCCCACATGTTGGCTGGAGAGCATAGAATCATAGAATGGTCTAGGTTGGAAGAGACTTCAAAGATCATCCAGTTCCAACCCCCTGCCACAGGCAAGGACACCTCCCACTAGATCAGGTCACTCAAGACCTCATCCAGCCTGGCCTTGAACACATCCAGGGAGGGAGCAGACACAACCTCCCTGGGCAACCTGTTCCACCCTCACTGTGAAGAATTTCTTCCTAACATCCCGTTGAAATCTCCCCTCCACCAATTTGAACCCATGTGGTCTGGCAGCAGAACAGGGAGGAGTTGGCCAGGTAGGCAGGATGAGAGAGATAGAGAGAAGACAACATGTCTCCCCTTTTATAGCAAGTCCTTGGCAGGAAATCGGAGTGGGCTAAACCATGACACCTGGGAGCAGGTCAGATCACTCTCTGGGAGGAGTCAGAAGGCACCAGGTGGCTTAACCTGTTACAATGTGGAAATTCTTCATGCTGATATTTAGTTTTCTTTATTCTTCATTCCGAGTCTTTAATCTCATCTTCTTCTTGTTTTCTTGATTCTAGCAAACTGTATTAGTGTAGCAAATTTAAAGCTGCAATACACATAAAAAAAAAGAGAATGTGTATTATATTAAGTTCACAAGATTACCTTCTTTTTTTCTCTTTTTTTTTTTTTTCCCATTTCTTTGTTGATTTGGGGTGGGGTTTTTTGTTTGTTTGTTGAATTTAAGAGGTGTGGAATACATCACTTCCTTCTTTGAAATGTTTATTAATATTTTCCTTAGCTTAGTACCTTCCCAGGCAGTCTTTGTCAGTTCATCACTGTGTGGTCTTCTGAATGCACATGCAGCGTGGTCAAATATAGGCAAGTAATGGAATTTCTTCAGGAGTGAAACTTTACCCCTTTCATCAGTTCAGCCCATTTTCTAAAATAACCTTATTTTGTAATTTTCAAAAATAGAATTGTAATTATGTTAAAATAAATAAATTAAAATAATAATTATTGTTAATCTGAAAGTTAACAGCACCTAAAATAGTGAGGGGTTTGTACCTTTCATTCTTAGAGGAAGTAAACAAGAAGAGAGCTTTACTTTTTTGTTCAGGATGTTTCTGATGCTTTCACCACTTACTAATTTCCCATCACTAACTCATTTGCAATTAGATGGCTTCTGTTAATAAATGAGTTGTAAAATCAAGTAACTTGATAGGTCTGTCACATGGATATAAATAGTAGCAACTTTACCATTCATGTAACAAGATGATGGGAAAGGTGCAGATAGCTTTGTGTGAGGAGATTAAATAGCAGCTAGCCAGCTAAAACTCGAGGTTTAGAGGAAATAGGATGCAAATGGAAGTAACTTTATATGAGGCTGTTATACTATCACTGCTTATTATAGGATGGAAAGATAGTCTCACTTAAAAAAATAAAATATCTCCAGCAGCTTGTTGGATAGGTTTAAAACAGACATATTTTGCTGCAAAGGGAAGTTGAAAAGAAATGCTTCTACAAGAGCATCTTGTTAAAATGCAGTGACTCTGTAGCTGAACCTTACAATATTTGTTTACACACCTTACAGCATTTATTTCAACATTAATATTTGACAAAGGTGGATTTTTATTGGTTTTAAAGAAATGCCCTGTCTGTTCCAAGTCTGGAAAATTGCTCAGAATGGTCTTTAACTTCGTAGAGACACTTTTAGTGCTTCATGGTTGTCAACTGAGATGCCCACAAAATAAATGATTTTTGTGTTTTTCAGTTGTCACAAACAATGGGAAGAGCTTCTGTCAAGTAATTCATAAAAAGCACAAATTCTAATCATGGGTGCATACAGAGTGTGCTCAAAAATAGACCCTAACCCAAAATAGTGGAGGAAAAATAGACCTAGGAACTTGCATTTTAATGTCTGTGTAGACATAGAATCATAGAATGATTTAAAACCTTCCACCATAAAAGAATTACTGATCATGTTCATGGCATAAGATGATCATGGTGTAACATCATGGTCACACTCTCTAGTTATTGCTGTTATTTTCATCATGTTCTTTCAAATGAGTGGAATTTGGAGGTATAATGCACTTAAGACTATAAATGGAGAGATTATATGAATTCAAGAAGCTGTTGCTGTTACGTAATTTTTTTTGCTTCACTGGCTGCCTCTGTGAATTATAGCAGACAAATTCCAGGTAATTTTCTTCAAAATTAAAAATTAACTTTCATCTGAAACTTACCATCTCATTCCCAGCAACAATGATCCCATTTTGACAAAATCTCCTGGTATTTTTAAGCTAGAATATTTCCAGTGTAGCCAACAGTTGTGTTAAACTAATTTGCACAATTCAGATCAAGAATACATAAATCTTCTTGATCCAAACACACTAGAAATACCATTTTTTCCCTGAATATTGGGTTAGAAACACATTGTGAGAGTAATTGAATTTTTTACTATTCCAAAGAAGCAATTACTGTTTCAGTGAGAACAAAACATGGAGTCTTACTAGGGACATGAAAATACCATGTATCCATTTGACAAATATAGCACTGAACTGTACACAAAAGAACCAAGTACTTATTAATAGCAGCAAAAAGATTGAATGCTAAGTATGGTTATCACAGCTCAGTTAATGTGCAGTCAAAGATTTAACTGGCTAATATGAACATGTTGATATGAACCAGATTTTTAAATCACTCAGAGTTGCTTTAACTGGGGTTTTGCTGAAGTTATTAGCATAATGCATGATAAGGGGTTACAAGGAAGGACTTTAAAATATTTAAGTTAGAATAATACTTTACTGACCTTAATAGGTATTCCTTTATTCTTTTTGAGTGGTTTATGGTTTGTTTTTTCAATGCTGAATTGAAGAATGCCACAAAGTGGCAAAACTCAACATGGTTTGACTCAGTCACAGTCCTTGTACTGGTGAACTGGGTCAATATCAGCAACGCTACAGAGTAAACCACAAAATTAGATGACAGTTAAATGTTAGTAAATGCACACAAATTTCTAAACAGTCTTTTAGACACAATCCCAGGTGCTGAGTTACATGCAGGCGTTTCCTGCTTGCAGGACATGGGTTTACCATCACAGCCTTTCCTCTGGGGGTGCAGGTTCTCATGCATACGCCTGTCCTGCAGGAGGTCTAAACTCTTTTCATTTGTGCATATCTCTTCAAACAAGTAATGCTTATGCCAGTGAGACAGCATTTGCCAAATTCACAATTGCACATTCAAGGTGTGTGTCCCTCCATGGTACACAGCTTTATCAGTTTTGGGCACATGCCCTCTCATGCAGTTTTGGCTGTTCATTTTTATACACTATTCTTTCCCCAAACCCAGCATTCTGTGTGCACTTTTCCATCACTAATTCTCCATTATTGACCATACCTATCTTATTTAATTATTTATTTCTGTTAAGGAACCATAGAGTAATTTCCTGATTCTTACTGTTTTATCAATGCAGTCTGAGTCAGTTATTTTAAATTTTGATTTCTGCTTTGATATTTGGTCTGTAATGCTTCCTTAAAATAAGAATTCTGTTCCATGACACAGTTTTGGTGGGGGAAAAAAAAAAAGTACATTTTGGATACAAAACAGAAAATTCTGAAAATGTCTGGAAAGACAAAAACCAGATAACATACTTAGAAGTTAAATACTTAGATTATCCCTAACATAGATAATGGATCCCAAGTTTTGCATCTTACTGCAACATCTAATTTCTCATCAATATCTGTGTCCTAAAGTTACAAATGAAAACTCGCAGACTCTCCAGAGATGCCATGTGAAATTAGGTTGATTTCCAGTGGCAAACAGTGCTTTTAGGTCAGCTAAAGACTTTTTACTTTTTTTTTTTTTTTTTTTATTAATCTTGTTCCAGAATATCCTGGTTTTCATAAATCAGATTGGTTTTATAACAAAAGCCAACTATATTGGCCCACAGTACATGGACAACATGGGCAAAAGAAGGCTGGCTTGCCCTTTTTCTGGCTTTGCCTTCCCTGTCTTTAGCCATTGTCTCACCCCCAGTTTTTACACTTCAATATACAGTACATTTTATTTTGACTTCTTTGTTCATTTTTATGCAGTTTCCCTTTTTTTGGCAGCTGGCCCATGTGGAGTTTCTAGAAGGAGGGGACTGTTCTGCCTCCTGGTGATTTCTCAGGCTCTCAGGTTTGGCTGCAGGCTTCCAACTCCCTGCTGTGCCTCTCAGATGATCCTTCACTTGCTATATTCTTTAGCCTCCGGTCCCTTTTTGGGGAAGAAAATAGCCTGTTCAGAGTGTAAGAGTTTTCAAACAGCCAAACCTCCAGAGTAATGAAAAGAGAAACTTCCCACGAAGTAAGAAGGGGCCATGCAGATCTTTCTACAACTTTGAAAGGCATTGGCTTAGCTGAAACCAAATCTGAAAGTGAGGACCTAACAACAAGTTTGCTATGGGCAGGTGGGAAATTGCTCAAAAAGCCTTTGTAACTTGTGTTCTGTCCTCCCTGTTCAGTTGGAGGCTATTAAAAGAAAGAAACAAACAACACACACACAAAACTCACACAAACTCAAACTAAACCACCAACCAATCAACTGAAAACCAAAAAAAAAAACAAAACCACACCACCAAACTCTGTGAACCTCACTATGTGGAAAGCTTCTTGACAGGTCTGAGTCAAAGCTGTGGCTTGCTCAGGGTTCCATTCATTCTGTGTAGGCTTGCCATATGCTTTTTTTTTTTTTTTTTTTATTTTTTTAAGCCCATGCTGTACTATATTTGATTCAGATATCCTCCCTGAGGTCTGCCCAATCAGACAGGTCTGTCCCTGTCTTATCATTTGTCCTTGGATGACCATTTAAGATCTGCTTTTCTTAATTTTCCAGAATGCTCAGGATCTGCATTAAGCAATGCATACCTCACATAGTATAACTTCCTCTCGTTTGTGTTCTGAAGAATATCTCTGCATCCCTATTTCTGTTCAAAATGTTGCTATTGATGTTAGAGTTCTGTCTACTTTTTATATTTTTAATCTCTTGACTTTCTCTACTAGTTCCTTACACTGCACAGAATGCAATAAAAGTGACAAAAATGCAGAATATTGTAACAAAGTTGTGTTTTTATATATGGAAGAGATTGTTGAGTCAGCATCAAGGATTCTTTATACTTGGAGAGGCCATGGAGGGAGGATTCGAAAAAACAATGAATGGGACAATTAAATAATGTCAATGTGCCTGTGAAGTTTCTTGTGTTTTTTTTCTCAACATCTTGACAATAAAGTTAATTGAAATTCTGGTATCCACATTGTCTACCGAAAGTTCAATGGGTTTGCCTCTTTTTTTTTTATATGTATATTTATATTTTTAGGTCCGAACGTGGATTCTTACAGTGGGATACACAACTGCATTTGGAGCAATGTTTGCAAAAACATGGAGAGTTCATGCAATTTTCAAAAATGTGAAAATGAAGAAAAAGGTGAGAGGAAGTAAACTATTTTCTCATTGCCCTGTTAATATAATTTTCTAGCTGCCTTTCGTGGATGGCCATACTTGCTCTGACTCTGTTAAAGTGTCTGTTGCACTTTGTGAAGGATAAATATGGCAAGAGATGGATCCCCTTGTGTTTTAGCTGGGCTTAAGAGGTTAGAGGGAATAGAGGCAGCTAAACTTGTCTCTTAATAAATATACCAATTGTTGCCATGACTATAGGCCCAATACCAGCTGCATGAACAATCTGCCAGTTGTAGGTCTGACCGCGTTCAGAAGAAGCAATTTGGTGTATGAATAGTGCAGTTTATTTACATGCAACATATGCAGATTCTTTAAGATGGCAGATGATAAATGCACTGAACTGCAGAATAGCTCTGCAGCTCTATAATGTGCTTGCTATCACAAACACAAAATCTCCTAGGGACACACTTGGCTCAGTCAAGGTTGCAAATCTTACCAAAAGGCATCTCTTCTGGAAGGGGTGCAAGGAAGGCAAACCCATGCAGCAGCATAGACCACCAAATACTCCTCTAGCCTTCTGACAGTGCCATATTCAAATATCTTGAATGGTTTGATATTGGGGCTTTCTTGGTCTCTTTAGTCTCAGAGTTGGTATCAAGCATGAGGCCTTCAGTCTTTGTAACAGGAGGTGGACAGTGCAGATTATGGTAAGCTATCCAAGTGAATTTGGATCCTTGTTCTATTTTAGTATGGTCTTTCAGCATCCATAGGTCGCCTTCTGGTAGATCCATAGCTGGTATGAAATGCTTTCTGTATATGTGTGTTTGGGATACAGGTATGTCATGGTGGCACCCACAAAACAGACAGTAATGTGTACCCAAATATGCAGATTTAATGTAACCAAAATTTCTCAGCACTTCCAATGTCAGTTGGGAATATATTACTACACAGCCAGTTAAGCCTCAACCTTAAGCTTTAAGGAATGTTCTTTCTAGAAAGATGAACCAAAATGTGTGTGCATGCACTTGTAAAGGGGGAAACCTCCCATTCAAGGGTACCCAAAATATACATATGCCAGTGGTGGGGTGAGGACACAGTCTGCAGAAATATCCTGAGATGGCATCCATTCAGAGGGCAGAGGATGCAACTGCCAGGCTGCTTGCTTCAAGGAGACCAACTCAAAATGGCTCTGTAGTGGGATGCCACTTATAGCCTAAATCCAAGCTGGATTTTGGTCAGTTCTAATTGGAAGACTGAGCCCAAAGAACCACCCAAAGGTAAGGGGAGAGCCTGGGCTTGGAGGTGCTGGTTAATGTCTGAGAGGTGCCAAGCTCATCTTTCTCAGTCTCTAGCAAGCCTTGGTCAAGTGTCTGTCAGGGTGCTTGTACCGGCCACAAAATGTTGCCCAAAAGTTTCTCATGGATTGGTAGCGGAAGGCAAGAGAACGTTCATAAAGCTTACTATTTCTGCATTTGCTTGAAATTGCATAATCTTACCCTAAGAACTACAGCAGCTGTTGCCAGCATTTTTAGTGCAGCAAAATTTTGAAGTTTAGGAGTAATACAACACTTCACATATGTATTGTTCCAATGATATTTTTCCTGTGGAGTTCCTTTTTGCACATTAAGTGCTTTTAGTCAGATGGTTTTATTTAAAAATGAGAAAATTGGTGAATAGGAATATTTCAATGAAAAAAAAAATAAGAGAAATGTGCATGAAATGGCAAAATAGAATTATGATAGATTAAGGTGTGGTGCTGTATACAGTTCCTATATGAGCTAAATAGATTTATTCTAATAAGTGGTAAAAAAGTCAATTCCACCCAAAATAAGTAGAATGATATTCCAAAACCTTGTCAGATTCCTCTGTTTCTTTTCCTTTGTGTGTGGTCATGGAAGAGCTGTAGTATTTATTTTTCTTTTTTACTTACTTTTTTTTTTTTCCTAGTACTACATTATTTTTTCTTGAGTTGCAGCATACAGGGAATTGCTGTCACCACAAGGTAGACCTTCCCCTAAGAAGGTTTGGACTTTAGATAGAGAGGGAGTTAACTCAGTTCCTAAGAGGATCTATATCTCAAGTTATTAAGGCTGGAACTGAAGCTGGTACTCTGGCACTTTAGCAAAAAAAGCATCTAGTGTTTCCCTCTACTATTAAGTTAAATCAGATTTGCTTAACTGTTTGTTGATTGAAATCCATATGTAATTCAGTGTGAAAAATAATGAAGATTAAATAATTAATATCTTAAAACTGACTAAAATTATGATAAATTTCTGTACTGTGGAAGCAGAGACCATGCTTTATGCACCTGTGCAAACAGCCCACCACAATCTATCAGTTAATCCTACCTGTTTTTCAAAGATCTTATACTTCCTCTATTAAAGATTTTAAATCAAAGCTGAACCAGTATTCTACCTTCTTGCAAAATGAAATTTCATACTGCAAATATGTTTTGAGCTATACAGAGGTAGAAACCTCTGCAAATTAGTGAGGTTACACAACTTACTGCCGGTGTAGCACATAAAAGCACTTATTAACCTTTATTATCCTGAGAATTTAGTACTTTCTACACTGCATACTAATCCAAATAAGAATGATCAGGTAATTCAGTAGACTGTCTCTTAGGTATTTGCTTTATTGTGTGGTTATTTTCAAATGTTTTGTTTTAAAGTTTCAAGATACTACTAAATATTAAAAGTAATTGTCTGTTAATCAAACATAATCATCGAGTTCTAGATAGTGCCTGTTCTTCAACAGGTCCACTGACAACTTCAGATTGCAATCATTTTTTCACAGCTAGATATGAAAAATTATTTAAGATCAGTTAGAAAGACACTAATCAGTATAAGGGAGATAAACTTTCAGACATCTGAAGGAGCTGACCGATGAGATTGTTCACATCAGGGCTATTAGGGTAATTTATTCATTATTTTGAAATTAAGAAAATAACTCATTTGGTTCTGTAAACTTTAAAGAATGGCTTTCAGGATAATCATCTTGTTTTGCTTTATTTGGATATCCTGCTCCAGAACAGAAGCATGAATCACAAAAGGCAGCAGTTTTCTTAATGCAAAATAAATTACCTATCCGCTATAAATGTTTCCTAGTTACACATTCTCTGTCTTTGATTTGTCAGGATAGATAGCACTGTTTTGAAGAGCTGATTGAGAAAGATGGCATTCTGATGTCTTAGAAGAAAGACATTTTTGTTTTCAGTAGGTGTACTTTTCAAAGTTTTTTTTTTTTTTTTTAGTCTGTGGAAGCATAGACAATAGAAACTATCTAAACTGATAAATAGGCATGAAAAACACCATGATAGAGCAGATTGATGTTTCGACATGAGGAGCACAAAGTTCCAAACTTATTCAAGTACTGTAGGTACTACTCATTTGTGATCACTTCAGTTTCCACCTGTATGTGACATTTAGGTATGCCACCTTTGCCTGGCATCCTGAGTATTTTCATCAGGAAAAATTTCCAGACTGAAGTTTCTTCACACAGTGGAAGAATCTCTGTGTGACATTTGAAAATATTGATTGATTGATTAATTCATTTCATGAAAGTGAGTATTAAAAAGAGAGAAAAGAATGAAATGAATTAATCTATTTATCCTCATCAGATAGGGCGAGCTTGCTTCCAAACTTGTACTGAACACTCAAGAGTTCAGAGGGACTTTGTGAAGAGGTGAGTGGATTTCTGTCACGTTGTGAGACTGAACATAATGTTCAATAATGATACACTGTAGCTCCACTTTAGTGCAGTGAAAAGTTGAACTAAATGATTTAGTGTCTTGATTTTTGTTAATTTCTGCTTATGAAGCTCTCAAAAATCTTTATTTTCACCTGTTTATACATCCACTCCTTTGTTATTGGGAAAAAAAATAAGATAATGAAGTAACATTCATAATATACTACTGCTGCTATTGGGCTGCTAGCTGTCAAATTTTGCAAGATTCCCAGATCTGTGTTACCACCTTTGATCTTGCTGGGGCTCAAGGGAAGCAAATTGAAAATGTATTAATTTTAGCTGGAACTGAAACAGAAAGGTACAAGAGAATTAATTTCTGTCAAATGAAAATTACAAAATCAGTAGGGGGAAATAAACTATTTTTAAATTTTAAAGAGATTAGCAGAGATAATGGAGATAGAATAGAACTATTATTAAAAATAACTGTAACACTTATAATTAAGGTGCAATTCTGGTTCCAATAAATCTCTGTTCTGTTGGCTTGGGCAGCAGAATATCTTCTGCACAGTGAGACGTGGAGATCACTTTTGTGTTCTCCTCACTGGTGGTAGGACTGGCAGTGGATGAGAGAGACAGGAGAATATCAGTGGCATAAGAGCATGTGGTGTCCTGGGGAAGCTTTAGCTAGCTGAGCCATTTGAAGAAGCCATCCCTTCTCGTAAAGTTTAGAAGGTTGTAAAGCTGTCTTTTTTTTATGGGAACCGTACTCTCCTAGGTTTGAGTGGGCATTAAAGCAGTCCTGCTTAGTGATTGCCCCTTCACAGCTGCAGTGTGCCAAATACAGACCATTCACTTCTGACAGTAAATAGTAGCAAGATCAGAGCAGGGGTATAAAAAGTCTCCATAAGCTTTATATATTCTGCTCCTACAAAGACAAGTATTTGACCATTTGTAGGAGAATACAATAAAACATGATGATCTGCTACTTGTTACAGTTCATATTTGAAAGTAAAATACTTCTCAGTTGCTACTGCTGTTGTAAGATTGTCTTACCTTTAACATTGTACATTCTAAATCTATTTGTAGCTTAATCTTTTAACTTTGAGGGATGTTATCAACATCAGGGAGGGATGTTGTCAGTGTAGTCAGTTACTACTGCCCCTGCAGTGGTATGTGTCTTTCTACTGACAGTGTTGTTAAAAGGTAAATACAGACTGTAATTGCACAAAGGATGTATAATAGTATCATTTCTTAAGGCTGGTGCTGCTGTAGTTTTGCCGACATTATTCTATCCACTTATGAACCTTCATAAGCTTTTCTCTGTTCTTAAATTTACTGTGTGACTGTAGAGTTCTCACAGATGAGAAAGAATTAAAGAGCTTAACAAGCATTGAGAAAAGATATTGGCAGTGTCACGGAGTTAGAAAGCAACAACAAACCGCAACAGAGAAAAATGACTTACCAGTCCAACCTGACTTAGTTATGCCTGTCAGGCTGCAGCCTGGCAAACGTTTTATTAAATCCAGCCTACTAAGGCCTTAAAAGACTTCTGAGGGGATCTGTGGTCTTCATGCATTACAAAGATGAATAGGAGATTGTACAGCCTACTTTGTTAACAATAGCACAGGGAAGGGAGGCTGGCACTGTGAGGGAACCACAAGGCCAAGAGTTCAAGAGCAGGGAAGAGGCTGAGAATGAGAAATCAGATCATCTCCTTCAGGTTTTGGAGTGAACAGGAGCCCCTCTAGATAAAAATATCTGAGAAAATCTTATTATTATAGGATGGGAAAAGGAGTTGAGAAGGGGGGTTGAATTTAGATAAGAATTCCCAGAGAATTAAAATAGGATTGAGAACTAGCAGAGTTTAATGGGTCAGGGAGAACAGTAAGTAGTGGTCAAGAAAGCTGTGTATAGTGGACCATAGAGCCCGAGTTTAAGGTTCAAGTGGCAATCTTCAGTTGAGGGATTAGGTCTGGTTTAAAGTTGGTTAAGGTTGGAATTTAGAAGCAGGATGGCAGGCCTGAAGGTAGAGACATGAACTGGAAAAGGAACCTGAGAGTGTAAAAGGAGTAGGAGGAAAGAAAAAGTTTAAATTAGGATTGGCTGGAATGGTTACACATAAGTGTGGGCAGAGCATAAAAATTCAGCAGAGGATTTTAGGATTTCACTGTTCTTTTTTCTGCTACTATGTATCTGTAAAGCCTAGAGGCTAAATATGTGCCTTGTCTTCCTCTTAATGCTGTTGTACAGCTCACCATAGCTAATAGTTGCTCTTTTAGCTCAAGCTGATGAGGTGTGCAAAGATCTAAAGGCTCTTTTTGCTGATGCGTGCAGTGCTCCCTATAATTGAATTCTCTTTCTTTTCATTTTATTTAAAAAGAATGGGCTCATGAAAATGCTAAAAGGCTTATGTTGTGGCTAAAAAGTCAATTATTGGAAACCTACAGCTTGCTAGGGCCACTGCAATGTATGTTTGTTACTCCATTTGCGTGATTAGGGCACCAGTGAAACCTTATTTTTCTACAGGATGCCTGTGTCCTGGCATGGTGACTCTACCCTGTGCATGCAATAGGACTTTATAATAAAAGAGGCAATTTTCTCTTGCAGCCTTTTTCACCCAACCCAGAAAATAATGCATAAGAGAAAAGGCAGTAGGAGTTTTGAAAAAGATAAGTCTCAGGTATAAGACAGCTAAGTGCCAATGAGGAAACATAATTAATTGCCAGAAATATTTGTTATGCTTTAGAAATCACTCTGAGTACAGTATTCAGAAAAGGATAACACTTGATTTTGAGAAGCAAATTTATTACCTGAGTGAAACAAAGCAAGAATTCATAAACTTTTTAGATCATTGCCTCCCCACTCCATTTTTTAATATGAATTTGGCCACCTCACCTCTGTCATTTGTATACTTAATGATCCATACACTGAGGCACATGGAAAACTCGAAGCAGGGAGACCATCCGTGCTCTTTCTGTGGATATGTGTGTTGCTCTGAGCAGTCCCTTTTGGGCTGGGCAGTGGCTGACTCTGTGCTTTCACCCCTTGGTACCAGCTGCAGGGAAGCTGTCAGTACCTGTGACTGCACAGAATGTCCCTGAGCCAAAAAAAGAGAGAGGAAAGCAGCTGGAGGCCACATGGTTACAAGTTTAAGTGATAATTGCCTCGTCCCCACAACTTTTCTCTGTTCATTGCTATTTCCATCTTTCATTTCAAGACCTCTGTAAGAATATTTATAAAATCAATGTCATCTCTAGTTATAATCTTTCCCACATTTTTTTTTTCCCAAGCCACCTATGGAATTCAGAATTTGTTACAATCTGTAATCTATCTCACAAATGTCTTACAGAGGTTTTGGTAAGGATACTCATTATCTGAATAATTTAAAAATAGGTGAAGCAAAGGTCTCCAGATTATACCAACTGAGATTTTAAATCAGAGCATCATAAGCCACATCTTATTTACTCTCTCAAATGCCTTTGTAGTTATATATTAACATAAATGTAGTTCATACTACCCAATCACTTCTTTCTGTAATGAGTGCTACAAAATATTTTTCCAGGTCAGTTTTCCAGATGTAAACATTTACACTTTTCCAGGAGTTGTGTTGAGTTTTTGTTTGTTTGCTTTTGTTTTTGTTTGTTTGTTTTGTTTTTAAATCCAGCTAGAGCTTTTTGTGTGTATAACAGAAAGCTATGTGCTGGATTTCCTCTAGGATATGCATATATTTTAGTAAGTATATACAAGAGGTCATAAGTCTGGAAAGGAGATGTGTCAGGATCCAAAGATTTGCTTTGGGTAACCATACCAACAGTACAACGATCCATTAGGGACCATCTGCTGCAAATGAACCAGCATATGGATACCTAAAGAAATGTTCAGCATTATTATTCAGTCTTTGAGAGTAAAAAAGAAGACAGTGATTTGAAGTTTGCTTATGACTCAAATTATTATTTCATTATGAATATTTACCACTGCACCAAGTAATCCATAATACTCACAGTGCAGTGTAAATTATTCAGGTATAGCTTTATGCTTTATTAATATAGTACTTCAAAAGTGATGTAAGTGGATACCCTTTTTTCCTTTCCCCCCCCAATAGATATAGCTATAAAATTTTAAGTCTAAAGCTTAAAAAATAGTCTGTGTAATCCTAGAATCCATGTTTAGACATAAAATAAGCATCCTGTTTTTCATAAGAGCTGATCAGCCAAAATGCCAGCTAGGGAACAATAGAAGTCACATTTCTAAATTTTACAATTCATATAAATATGGATTGGGAAGCTAAATCTCAGGCTCTTGTCACAGAAGGAAGTTGAGCTAATGAACTGTACATCTAGGAGAAAAAAAATCTCATTCTGAAGTAATTTATGTACGTAAATGTCTACATGGTACAGTGTGATAAGGCTAAACCTCTGTAGTAACAAAAACAATGAAAACTGTGTGAAATGTGACTGCTCATAAATGGTACTACAACTATAATTTCTATTTATTATAAGACTAATGGATGACAGAGAAATAAGGAACATGTTGCTATACAGCACGGGGCAATTTCTTCCTGAATAGCTTGAAATTGGATTGTAAATGTAATCAAGTGCATTGACGTCCCCAGCTATTTGGTAACGATGTAGTGTGCTTTCCCACAGACTTGTTCATTAAAGAAAATATTAAAGTCTAGGTATCTTAATGTTATCACAAACAACACCAGAGCATTTCTTCCAGGAGATTTAAATGCTTTGTGCACTCTTTTCCTGAAGATTTGGAACACTTTCAGCACTAAAGATGAGAATTCATAGCCTTGGTAGAAATTTCTTTATGCTCATGTTCCATGCAATCTTGGGCTCAGCAGATGCATTTCTCTCAGAGGTGAATTGGACCTGCTGTGTTGATGGGATATGCAGTTCTCTCAAGGCAGCACATCCAGCTTTTCTTATGGTGGTGAGCAGACCTCCAGTACAATGCTGAGGTTGTTCTGCATAGCAATGTATACCATCAATGCTTGGTGCTAATGCTGTCAAGTTGAATTTAGTGATATTTTGGTTTTTCAGACTACAGTGTTTTCCAATTTTGTCCTTTCATGGGTAGCTAGCCATGTTATATCACTCAGTGTGTTCCTTATTGCTGGATTAGCAGCATTAGTGAACCAAACATCTCTGCATTATAGCCATAACCGAGGCTCAAGCTTTCACAAGTTGAGGAATTTTATAGTTTTTTTTTAAAGCTATCACTGAATCCCTCTTCTTCTCTTAACTCTCTAAAGTTTCTGTCTTCTGCTCCCACTAGGGAACATTGCCCTAACATGTTCCTCCTTTCTTTCATATTGGGAAAAGATGCCATCCTGGCAGCAAGGCACATTTACAATGCACTTATTGGCAGGGTGAGTCTGTCCAAAGATGCTCTGCAATTATCCTGAGCGGGAGTCAGCAAAGAAGACACGTTCCAAGAATATGTGCTTTAGCAGGCTAGTTACTGTAGGTGCCCCATCCTCAAAAGCATTTGTCCACTATTATCAGTAGTGCCACACTCTCCAGTACCCTGGAAAGCAGTAAAAAACTCAAGATTCTTAGACTGCAGATGTCACAGTAGCTTCTCACATTTTTGGCATATAACTATTAATAATCAAAATAGCCTCTCAGAGAGTAGTGTCCAAAGCTTAGCTTTTTATTACCAGTGACTTACTAGTCTATCATAAAGTGCCTTAAGCTTAGCTTTTCATTACCAGTGACTTACTAGTCTGTCATAAAGTGTCTTAAGCTTAGCTTTTTATTACCACTGACTTACTAGTCTATTGTAGTTTGGGTTTTTTTTTGTTGGGTTTTTTTTTTGTTTGTTTGTTTGTTTTGTTTAAGAGCATGACAGACTTATTCTATTTTACTCTTCTTAAGGAAAAAGGGCAGTAAAATAATAATGCTCTTGCTGAAATGGAGAGGAATAGAAGAAAGTTGTATTTAAAGATGTGCAGAAAAAAAATAGAGCGTACATTAGCTTACACCTAATACAGATACAGGATACATAAGAATTTCACCAAAACTTTCCCCCCCACCCCAAACCAGTCTAAATTACCAAAACGCCATTTCTTGTTTTCTGTTCCCCCACATTGTCTCCCATTTAGGCCAAAACAGGGCAGAGTTGTGCAGCTAGAAATTTGTTGCAGTTGCAGCCTTGAAGGCTGCAACCCGCAGGATACTCCTACATAGTTACCTAGATAAGTGTCCCTCCAGAGAGCTGAAAAGAGAGGCAGAAAAGAGAACCAACTGACTTTGCTGCCACCTTATAAAGTGTTGGTAGGGTTATGGGATTGAATGACAAAATTACAACATCCATCCCCTGGGATGGAGCTTGGTCTCTGTAGTTTTCTTAGGAACCTGGGACCCCTCAAGCCATGACATAGTCAAAAAAACTTTGCACCAAAAGATGTTTGAAATACTTGCATGCACTCCTTATAACTACTATAATTGCAGCATGAAAAGTGTTCCCAATAATAATCATAGAACCTATTATAGGAAATGCTCATTAATAGCTGTTGAAAAAAAACATAGTGGAGTTATTTGGAACAATGCATAATGTGTTTCCAATAGCCTTTTTTTTCTCATTCCGTTACACAATAGAAATTAGGAATGCATTAGAGAATACTTCTCTAAAATATTAATGGCTTTAATAACTCAAACACAGATATCTCCTTCAGACTGCATACGGCAAAGTTCACCTGTTTACCACTATCACCAACCTTGTGGCACCATCCTGCTTGTGCTGATCCGGTAAATGTAGGGGAGCAATCCTAAGGAGTCTATTATCACTCTGGGAGAAATGAAAGGTGGTTTATACAGTGCAGATAATATTATGAAGACAATGCTTTTATTTCTCCAGCCTTGCAGACTTTAAATTTTTATTTCCCCAAAACTGTTATTTTTCTGTTTCCTCTCCAGTTCAGAGGGATGGCTTCTATCAGCATTATTTCTGCATGTACCAGGGAGAGGAACATTTGGTTTCAGATTTCTGAGAGCTTCAATGATTGCTGTCAGTGTTATTCATTTAATTGAATAAGGTGTAGGAAGCTTCATAGAGGAATTCTTTAGAGGGTTGCTCTCTACAGATTCCATCCCAGGAGTCTGGGAAAGAGACAAGTTAAGAAAAAAAAAAGTTACTGAATAGCATGAAGTATTTATCTAGCTAGTGCCAGAAGGCAAAGGATAGATCTGTCAGCTAGAATGGAAATGGTTGATCTATATAAGAAATCTATTTCTATTTAAGAATTGCTTTCTTAAAAGGAATCTCCCCCCCACCCCACCTCAAATTTTAAAGGAACATGAAAGTATGTATTTCTTTCAAAAATAGGTGCAAAAATTCTTCTAGAGTTGCTGTGTTTCTATTCATTAGGAAAAAAACAAAACAAAACAAAACCAACCAACCAAAACAAACCCACCAACCAAAGAGATTTAGCTATTAGTACTTCCTTTAATCTTAAAGATTTTTTTTCATTCTGGCAAAGTGAAATGAACTCCGAAAAACAAAAGATAGGAGGAAATCAATTATTCAGTCCATATTGGAAAGCTATTTGTGGAACTCAGAACAAAGTTGTATCCCAGAGAACAGAGTAAATTCTCATCCATGGGACCTGGTGAGATGCATCCAGAGTTCTAAAGGAATTGGCTGATGTAGTTGCAAAGCTACTCTCCATAATAAAGAGTTCTGGCAGTCAAGAGAAGTCTCTGGAATCTGGAAGAAGGGAAACATTACACCTATCTATAAAAAGGGTAAAAAAAATATCCTGGAAACTACAGACCTGTCAGTCTCACCTCTGTGCCTGGAACAGATCATCCTGGAAGCTATAGTGCAACACATGGAAGACAGGGAGGTGATTTGAGACAGCCAGCACAGCTTCACCAAGGGCAAGTCGTGCCAGGCCAACCTTGGGACTTTCTATGATGGTGTGACTACATTAGTGGGCAAGGCAAGACCAACAGACGTCATCTATATGGACTTTTGTGAAGCCTCTGACACAGTGCCCCACAACATCCTTCTGTCTGAGCTGGGGACGCATGGATTCGATGGGTGCACTTGTGGTGGTTTGGGCTAGTTACTCTTTAAGAAGCCCACAGAGTCTCCCCAAAAAGAGGCAGTCCCAAGGGGCAGACCTGGACATCCCAGGGTATTGTAACACTGGAACGTGTCCAGAGGGGGGCGACAAAGGTGGGGAGGGGCCTGGAGCACAGCGCTGTGAGGAGAGGCTGAGGGAGCTGGAGATGTGCAGCCTGGAGAAGAGGAGGCTCAGGGCAGAGCTCATTGCTCTCTGCAGCTACCTGAAGGGAGGTTGTAGCCAGCTGGGGTTGGGCTCTTCTCTCAGGCACCCAGCAACAGAAGGAGGGGACAAAGCCTCAAGTTGTGCCAGGGAAGGTGTAGGCTGGATGTTAGGAAGAAGTTCTTCACAGTGAGAGTGATTGGCATTGGAATGGGCTGCCCAGGGAGGTGGAGTTACCATCCCTGGAGGTGTTCAGGAAAACACTGGATGAGGCACTTAGTGCCAGTGGATAGGGCTAGGTGATAGGTTGGACTGGATGATCTTGGAGGTCTCTTCCAACCTGGCTGATTCTATTCTATTCTATTCTAGTCTAGTCTAGTCTAGTCTACTCATTTCTCTTTCCAGTAGCACAGTCCATAAAGCAGTTCCTGGCTGATGTTGGTCTCTTCCCCTGCCTTCCCTCCTCTCCTGGGGCAGAGCAGTGTCCCTGCTCCCCTCATGGCTGTGTGTGGGAGATGGCTCCCAGCTGGCAGCCAATTTCCAGCTGCGTCATGAGGCCTGCTGAGGCCTTGTGGGCCTGAGGCAGGGAGCGCAGCTTTGGCCTGCTCTCAGGCCTGAGGAGCTTGGGTGGGGAGGAGGATTCTAGAAGGTTTTACTCCGATAGACTTCACCTAGTGTGTGAATGTGCTCATTCTACCTGCTTGCCTTTTGTGCTATATACTTGCAAATTCAACCTCCCTTTGAGATTTTTACTCCATAAAAGGCATAACTCTCATGTCTGTCCTCTGATCTTGGATTGCTTGTGGCCCTAAATCAGTAGAGGAATCTCATGAGGTTCAATAGGGCAAAGTGTAAAGTCCTGCACCTAGGTCAGGGCAATCCTAGATATCAATACAGATTGGTAGATGACAAAATGAGAGCATCCCTGCAAGAAGCTCTTGGGGGTGCTGGTGTATGAGAAGCTGGCCATGAGCCAACAGTGTGCACTTTCAGCCCAGGAGGCAAATCACATCCTGGGCTTCATCAAAAGAAGTGTGGCCAACAAATTGAGAGACATGATTCTAACACTTTGCTCTGCTAAGACTTCACCTGGAGCTCTGAAGCCCTCAACACAGGAAGGACATGAAGTTGATGGAGAACCAAGAAAATTTTCAGAGGGTCGGAACACCTCTCCTGTGAGGACAGGCTGAGGGAGCTGGGGTCGTTCAGCCTGGAGAAGAGAAAGCTCTGGGGAGACCTCATAAAGGTCTTTCATTACCTGAAGGGGGTATACAAAAAGGCTGGAGAGAGACTATTTACAAAGGCTTGCAGTGATAGGACGAGAGGCAATGACTTCAAACTAGAGAAAAGCAGATTTAGACTAGATATTAGGAGCAAGTTTTTTACCCTCAGGGTGGTGGAACACTGGAACAGATTCCTTAGGGAGGTAGTTGAGGGCCTCATCCCTGGCTATATTCAAGGTCAGGCTTGAGCTAATGGAGGATGTCCCCACTGACTGCAGTGAGGGTGGACCAGATGACCTTCAGAGGTCCCTTCCAACCCAAGCCATTCTGTGACACTATGATGCATAGGTAAGACTTTCTATTCTTGGTTTAGAATGGAGTTCAGCTTTAAGGTCCATGTTGTATTCATGTGCAGATTTAGTTTCAAATAAGTTAAGAAATAACAAAAAGTTTTCCTTCACTACAAAAAGCAAGCCTGATGTTTAATTGATGTTGTTTGCCAGATTTCTAGGTGATCCCATAAACCAGTTGAGGATAGGGTCCTACAGGGCAAAATGGATGTGCTTTAGAAAACAAATGAAAAAAAAAACAACAAAAAAAGCCCCACAAAAGCTCTGCAAAATAGTAAACTAATGGATAACTGAAGTTGCCATGGCAGATAGTACAGCCTGTGACAGTTCTACAAAATCCCCAACAGTTTCATGTGCAGAAACTGTAGACAGGTTTTGTATTCCCTGTGACCAGATCACATGGTCCATGGAAGATAAGGACTTTGATCTTGAGCTTCACGGTCACAAGTTTTTAGGAAAAAAAAAAATTATTTGCTGAGATAGAGATGTTGCTGAGAAGAAAATGGCCCATTCATTTCTGTTCTGAGTGATTTTGTTTTGAGGACAGACAGCTTCATATCCAGATATATAGTCCAGACTGATAGCAATGGCATTTATGACAGTGGGCAGATCTGCCAGGATGAGAAAGGTTCACCTATCCAATCACAGATGGTAGAAAATATTACTCACAGATGCTGCTGTATGTGAGCTTGGCTTCATCAAGGAGCCAGGAACACTAGCAAAAATGGATTTTATAAACTGCCATGCATTTCTCCCCAGGCTAATTTACTGTATGCTAGAAGGAAGTGGAAAAAGGGAAAAATAAGAATCATCTTCTGAAAAAAAATACATATTTGGTTGTAAAGAGCCTGAGTAGTGGTTCATGACTTTCTTTTGTCAGATAGAGAAATTGTTGAATTCACAAGATCTGAGTCAAGACTCCTTCAGTGCATCTGGTGTTTCCCAATGAGAGAATGTACTGAACTTTGAGAGTGCTGGTGGGTGGGAGTGATGGCTGGTGAGGGAAAGCTGGGCTTGCTGAGGGTGGAGGTAGGAGATCGGCAAACCTTTTAGAAGGGCTGCTGGTAATGTACCAACAGCATTTCTCAGAGCACATTTACATCAGCATAAATTGTTAATAACTGACAGAAGGGAAAAATAAGTGAACTTCCATGTCTCGTGCTGCAAAGCTAGTGTTTTGATGAAGCATTCTGCTTCACAGCTGCATTCATAGAATCAGAATCATAGAATCAGTCAGGGTTGGAAGGGACCACAAGGATCATCCAGTTCCAACCCCCCTGCCATGAACAGGAACACCCTACCCTAGATTAGGCTGGCCAGAGCCTCATCCAGCCTGGCCAAAAACACCTCCAGGGATGTGGCCCCAACCACCCCCCTGGGCAACCCTTTCCAGGGCCTCACCATTCTCATGGTGAAGAACCTCCCCCTCACATCCAATCTGAATCCCCCCACCTCCAGCTTTGCTCCATTCCCCTTAGTCCTGTCACTACCTGATACCCTAAAAGGTCCCTCCCCAGATTTTCTGTAGGCCCCCTTCAGATACTGGAAGGCCACAAGAAGGTCACATGGCAGCCTCCTCATCTCCAAACTGAACAGCCCCAACTCTTTCAGTCTGTTCTCATAGGAGAGGTGATCCAGCTCTCTGATCATCCTCATGGCTCTGCATTACTGCAGTAGTTTTGCCAAGGACAAATCAGGGTTGTGATGGGTGTGTGAGATAGCTTCAGGAGCCCTGCGTTCAGCTTGCACACCCTGCATGCTGCACTGGTAGTGCTGTTTACAGACCTCATTACAGTAGCACAGATCACTTCCTCAGGTTGTCTGATGAGATTTTTTTTTTTCCCCTGTGCCTTCCTCCTGACTGTCTGGCAGAACTAAGAGATGAATAATACCTGCTGCCACTGACAGCTGCTGTTATGCAGCTCTTCCCTTCTGTCTAGAAAGGGCCATTCACAATATGATGCTGGAAAGAAATGCTTCAAGAAATATCCAGGCAAGATCTTCACTCTTTTCTGGATTTCTGCTTTTTATAATTACCTGCCAAAAAAAAAAAAAAAAAATCATAATGTTGCCAATTTTACATCTGAATTAGAATATGGATACTGACTTGTAGTACTACAAAGTCAGTTACAGATGAAAAATGGCCAAGAGCAAGGATGGACAGTTTGTGACATAATCCTGAATAGAAACTGTTAACATAAGATTTCTTTGGACCCTTTCAGTGGGTGGATTATCAGGATTACTTCTTTTAATAATATCTTTTAACTGTTGCTGTGTTGATGATGGGAAGGAAGAGTCATATTTCAGAACATTAACTTCTCTGATCCTAAACTGTACCCAAGATCCGTGGGATGGATTGCCCTTTGAAGGTTTCTGTCTCTACATAAGTGCCTCTTATGTTATTTCAAGTTATATTCATTTTCATAATTTCCTTAAGCTTGGTAGGAACTCAATGCAAATACAGTTTATTCTAGGCATGAATGTCAGCCTTGCCTGTTTTAACACTAGTTGACACTTCTGGCTTTGTTATGTATTTTCAAAATCCTAGCAAGTTTATCAAATTTCATTTGGATTAAACCAACTATTTCCAAAAACCAGAACTAGGGCGGGGGGGAAATGTGTAGGTCTATCCATGTTAAAATAAAATTATAGAATCACAGAATCAACCAGGTTGGAAGAGACCACCAAGATCATCCAGTCCAACCATAGTTTGGAAACATATTTCAAATATTGCATGAGCATTCATTAGTAATAGAAGTACATATTAATTTTTAAAACATTAACAAAGGCACAAGGAGACTCTCATAAAGTAAATTTAAGTCTGACATTTAAGCATACTTACAACTTTGCAACTGAAATAATGTACTTGCAGTGTATGTTTTTTCTGTATTGCTATCTGTATAACAGTAGAAATAATACAGAGACTGCATGCAGCTCTATGACAATCATACTGTAATACATAGTTTGGCTTGTTATTTTTATTAATAACTCTTGGTTATTTTCTTTGAACCTAAAATCCATGCAAAATTACAAACATACATAAAAGTTTCTAACCTTTGTAGCATAGAAAAAATGCATCATCTGTTTCTGCTCCCAGGGTAACAGGCAACGTTAAAGACACACACAAAAACTCAAAAATGAATTTTAAAGACCTTGCAAATCTGAGAAGGTTATGAAGATGTGAACTCTGTAAATCTTCATGAAAACTATCTCAGCTCCTACTGCTCTAATAGAACAGTTTTCCACATTTTTCATACATAAAGACAACGGTGGATCTCTAGAATAGATTTTTTCAGTTTCCAGAAATGGAACCTTGACTTCAATGCTGTTGTTTAAGAGTCCTCCCAATTTCTTTTTAGAAATCAGTCCACACTGTAGATACTTATCCACTAAATACACTAGAAAACTTTATATCTGCTTGCTTTAATCATTTAGTATTTCTGAAACTTCATTCATTGTTAAAGTATCTTTTTTTATTAGCAACTTTTGGGGTTTTTTCCCTATATTGGAATAAAGCTGTACAGTGATCTATCTGTGGCTCATGGCAATCTTCCTGCTTTTTTAACCCCTTTTTGTTTGTTTGTTTTGTTTTTCTCTCCAGATCATTAAAGACCAGAAGCTACTGGTGATAGTTGGAGGGATGCTACTGATTGATCTTTGCATCCTGATTTGCTGGCAGGTCGTGGATCCTTTAAGAAGGACCGTGGAAAAGTACAACATGGAGGTATGTCCTCAAATGCAAGTAATATTTATGGTTGCATATCATTATCCACAGCTTTCTATAGGACTGGGCTAATGATCATTGCTAATCAAGCTGTGTGTTTGGAGGAAAGAATGGTTCTGTATTTAAAAAGCAAATAGAAATGAAATAACTGCAACCAAAAGAGATTGTGTCTGTAGTTGACAGTGCCACATTTCTTGTGTCGCTTGTGGGAGATTTTAGATTAAAGGGTCATAAACATAGGAGACTCCTCAGCTAAGATTCTCTATTAGAGTTGCAATAAATAATAGATTATCAGAACCCATTAGAAGATTTCAGTAAGAGATCATTCAAGATAAGTGCAGGGGAGGTCACTGCTTAGACTGTATTCTTTGCAGAGATGTTCAGGAATTATGTTGCCTAGTGCTATATTTATTTTCAGTAATAATGTGTGCATACACACATACTGATTGTTCCTATTTTAATGTCATAACCAGAAAGGTCATGCTAGAGGTTTTGATAGGGAGGGAGGAGGCAATAGCTTAATGCCATCTGTGCTTTCCAGCATTCTGGTAAGTTTCTAGAAGTGGTGCTTTCTAGACAATCTGACAGCAAGAAACACAGCAATAAAAAAGTAGAACTAAGAAAAAAAAAATCTATCTGTACACAGGGTAGCAGTGTTTGAGTGTTCATTGCCCCTAATGTGTAAACTGATTACATTGGAAAGCTAGATTATATTAGGACAATCTGGAAGTGTTATTCTATTCTCTTGACAGTAAGTAAGAAAAAGAATGGTGATTTTCTCTTCTGATGTTAACATTTGCAAGAAAAGATGTGATATTTTATTCCATTCTCTTTACTTCAGTCTTAATTTGCAGTGTAGCTGCAAAGGAGAAGATTTTACTTTTTATTCGGGTATAACTCGTAGAAGATGGCCCCTAAACTACAAGGAGTGCCTTTCAAGAAATCATTTTAGAGTCTACAAAAACATCTCTCAGTCATTCCCTAAAGTCTGAACATTTTTTTAGAGACTCCTCAGTTATTACAGTTGACAGTAAAAAATAGAAATCAACTGAAGTTTGTCCTGTGGAGATTCTTCCCTATATTTGCAGAGCTTGGAACAGTAGAAAATTGTTGTTGGCCTTGTTTACTTAACTCCAACTGGATTGCAACTGGTATTTCAATTGCCAGTGTAATTAATGGTTTCATAGCACATATAACACCAAACATGATGACTGGCCACAAAATGCAATGAGATAATGCTCATTTCAGTGCTGTGGGTGAATAATTTAGAAAGACTTACTTCTTTCCCTGACCAAATGGAATCTGTAACTGAAGATCCTGATATCTGATCCTATTAGTGGCATTTCTGTAGGCAGCAGCTGTAACTATGAACTTATCAAATCATAAATACCATCTATTTAAAAAGTAGTGATCTTGGAGATCTCTTCCAACCTGGCCTATTCTATTCTATTCTATTCTATTCTATTCTATTCTATTCTATTCTATTCTATTCTATTCTATTCTATTCTATTCTATTGCATTTGTAAGATAGTGAAATTTCCATCTGAATTTGGTGTCTATTCTTTGATTGTGTAATATGTATTACTAAAATCTTAAGGTGTTTGTTACACGTTCAGTACTGTCTAGACCACAAGGAGCTACACATCAGTTGCCTGAACTTTGTATCAGAACTGAAATTCTCTGGGAAGTCTGTAAGCCCATGCAAACTCACACTGACTGAATGCATAGGCAAGAGCATATAATATTTTGAACACTCAGCACATAATTTACTTAAACTTACACTTAGAGCTCTTAGCTATTACTGTAAGTTGTGCAGAATGGCTTTTTAAGCTAATGGATTTGGGGTGGGAAGGAAATAAAAGCATGATGCAAGCAAATTTGGTCATTAAAATACTGTCTATATATTTTTGTCTCACATAAACAGTGAGATGAACTGCAGTGGTGAAGCACACTAGGTCTCAGAAACTCTGTAGTAAAAACAATGACAATTGCATTTGACTTTTTTTTTCTACTGTTTTTATTTTGCTCTTTTATTTAAGGGGACTTAAGTGCATTATGCATTGGTAAATTCTTTATGTATTTGACAAAATACCACATAGTATTACGAGAGGCAGGTTTCTGTTTTGTTTCAGGAGTATTGTGTCACATATATTCCTTGTCTCAATTCCTTCTTTGCAATAATTTCAAAGGGATATTTTCTCTCAGTTAAAGTTGATCCAAGTGATAGAGACCAAATTAAATGTAGATTCCACATTTATGAACACAGTCACCCTAGCTAATGAATTATTTGAGTGCTGTTTTAACTACAAATACTCATTAGCTTCCTACATGAAAGTTCTGCTTTTGGCTGCTATTGAGTGGTCCTCTATTAACTCTGTCTTCATAAACACATCAATCAAAGATGATAAGCCCCAAACCTGACAGTGTCCTTTGCTGTTTGGCACTATTCACAAAATAGTTCCATATGAATACCAACAGCAGCAAATTAAAACCCCAGACTTCTTTTTCAGAGTAGTTTGTAAGTCAAGCTCTCCGTGCCTAAAAAGCTGAGAATGGGCAGTCTACATCTAAAAATACAAATGGAATTGAAAATGTTTGTGGCAGCTCTCTGCCTCTGAGAGATGGAAGAAATGGGATGGGGTGTCCAGCCTGTCAATTTTTAGACTGATTTCTGTCATCCTGACCCTAGATGTCAGCACATCTGTGGCTGCCATAAGATACCACACTAAAGATTAAAATGACTGAGCCATAAAGCATCCAGATGCTACAAACATCAGTAGGGCAGTTATTTGTATATGATATATAGATGACAAAATCACTGGATAAAAGCAGACGGGTTACAGATAGAGGCAGAGACCAGTTTATGGTGTGCTGATCTCCTGTAGACCTATAAGGATCTCTTTGCAGACACTTCACAGAGTACTGTGGGCTTGATTCTCACATAACATAAAAGCGTTTTCTGACTTAAAATGCTTCTCAACTTCAAGCAGCAGTGTAAAAAAATGGAAATTAATCCATAATATTACCTCTACTCATCTGGCTTGCTTGTTGCACTGGCTGTAACATTTCTCCTTTTGCTGATGTTTCTTTCAGACCAGTGAAGAGACCAGCCCCATTTTTCCTTGTTAGCTTCTTACTAGAATTCAGACTTGGAATTTACTTTTTATTTTTCATTTTAATTCACCCTTTATGTCATAATCAAATTGCTCTGTGGATATATTCAGATTTTGACTAGTTTCTGTCAAACTAAGTCCAATGAACTGGAGTGTATCTTCCCTCACCATCCTGCCACCCAGGTTCTTGGGCTAATCAAGCCATGAGGAATTTTTGCCTTCTATCTCTGCAGCTGTGGAAGAGCTTTGCCCTGGTGGTAAGACTCTACCAGCTTTTACCAACCATCTGAATTTTGTCCTGGTTTCTCAAAAAGACAATGCTTATGTGCAAGGATGCTCTGTGTGTTTTTCATCCTGCCTAACAAACTTTGCCAGTTTCAGTCATACCTCACAGAGCATATACAGCTCTTAAGGACAAAGTACTGCTACAGAATTGATGGAAAGCTCCAGCAGTGTGGAGGAGAGGTTCTGATAGTGTCTCCCCTAAGAGGAAGGTTACAGGATGAGTTTATCCTTCTTTCTAAAGATAAACATTATACATGACCTGCTCTAGGGGGGCTTCACACTTAACTAGACACAGAGAATCCATCCACAAGATGAAACCAGCTTGCTCTAGTTTCAGTTGCTCCTGCATTGGAATGAAACCACAGTCTCAAACAGCAAAAGTGGAATCTGTTCTCTGTGTGCAATAACCATGTCATAATTCAATTAGGTACTTACTACGGTTCAGTAAGTCTGCGTATAGACATACAGTCACACTCACCTCTTGCTTGTAATAGAGAGGTGTAGTAATTCTTTTGCTCTAGAGTTTAGTTTGAAAGCTTCTGACTGGCTTGTCTTCTCCCAACACAAACATTTATGACAATGACTGAATCACCACGGAGTTGGAAGGTAAACAGAGACAATGATTAGTAAATAAGCACTTGTATACTAGCACTTGTAATTCCCAAAGTAAAAGGATCTTTTATTAGTGTTAGAGTCAATAAAAGTAATATTTTGTATGTGGGATGCCAATATTTCCTGCAGAATTTAAAACATGTTTATCCAGGGCAACAACTTTGACATTCTTTGATGTCTTTGTATCAGTTGCATAGCTATCTCTGCAATGGTTCCACTTTTTATAACATTATCAATATTAAAACAAAACAACTTTATTCTGGCATCTGGAATAACAATATTTAAAGTTTCACACTGAATTATCCTGGAATAGTAATAAACTTGAAATGGAGAAATAATAGCCAGGACAAAGTGCCATTTTAGAAGACACAAAAGAGAAAAACAGATCAATGAGACCCATTCTACTTGGGCTTCTAGCATTGATATAGAAATAAAACATGGAAGCTAAGAATGCACAACCTTACATGAGGACATTGCTTTAACAAAAATATCAATATGCAGGAAAGATTGAGTAGGCTATGCCAAAGGCAGACAGGTGCAATCTGCTAAAGAAAATTTGGAGTGATTTCAGACGAACAAATTAATCATTTCAGTGAGGAAGGCAGAGTTCCTATGCATTCCAAGTGTGCAATTATGCAATCAGACATACATTGATAACCAACGAGTCAAAACATCAGCTTTGACTGGTGTTTTGAGGGAGTCATAAACAGTGCAAAAGCAAAAAGTGGCTACATAAACCGGACAAATGTGTTGCTCAGACTAATTTAGAAGTGGGGAGTGCTTTGTAGTTCAGCAGATTAAAGAAGCCATAAAGATAAATTACTCCTTGATTTAATTCTCAATAAGATACAGAGTCTGTTCCAAAATGTTGATGTATAAAGAACATTTCTGTAGCTGCAAATACATCTCTCTGAGGTCTGATAGCTTTGAAGAAGCAACAACCGAAAACTATCAGTAGAGTGGTACTCAGCTTCAGAAAGGGGAGCAACATAAAACTCAGGCAGACTTGTAAAGAGATGTAAAAGAGGACACTGTAGAAGCTGAAACCTTTGCAGATACCCTAGAGAGTATAAAGAGTATCATATTGGAGACATGGAGTAAATGCATGCCACACATCAAGTAAGACTTGAAAAAGAAACTCAGCATGACAAAACAGCAGGAAGACATCCTTCAAAAAATCAGAAGTTGTATCCAAATGAGGAAAATAGAAAGGATCACAAAGTCTGGTAAGTTGGGCATAGAACACAATAAAACAGGCTTTAAAAAAAACTCTTGCAAAAGACAAAAAAGAGTAATAAATCTTCTTCTAAATATTGTAGCAGGAAGTTTGCCAGGGAGTCTTTGGAGACAATATTTGATCAGAGAACAAGAGCACTACTTGCAGAAAACAAGGCATGCAAAGTGATTAAATAATTGTTTTGCTGCTTTATTCAGCAAAATTCTTTGTGGAAGAGCTTGTGAAGATTGCTATGCTAGAACCTTTCTGATGAAGTTAGAAGTGACTGCAATTGCTGGTAGAAATAGAGAAGCTGATGGGAAAGAAAGCTAGAAACAGATTATATTCTCCTTGGCTTGCTAAGGCAATTCAAAGGAATAGTAGTCAAGCTACTGACAGCAGTATGTAATCATTAGTTCAGAAGTGCTTTGATATCTGAGCAAAAAGTTGCAAATGTTTCACCATGTTTTCAAGACAGAGTGGAAATCTCAAATTTGTAAGTTCATGTCTGTAGCAGGCCAATTTGCAAAAATTATAATCAGGAGTGGAATTAGAAATAAATATGCAATGTTGACATGACACTTGTGAAGGAACAGATCATATAAAAAATTAGTGAAGTCCTTTGAAGAAGCCAGAAGGCATGTGAACAGAAGTTGACACATCCTGCTAGGTGCCCAAAAAGGACTCAGTAATTTCTTTCATCAGAGGATCTCATGGAAATTAAATGGTCATGGAATTGAACAGAAGCCCTTATATCCATTTGGATATAAAATTCTTTAGAATAAGTAAACAGAACTAAGTTCATTTTCCAGGAGGGAAGGAAGAATGTAGTCCATAGTGTCCTTCAGGACATGTTCTAGGCTCTGTGCTAGGACCTGCATTGTTCAGTGGAAGAAGAATCAAATGATGAGATGGCAGAATTTTAGTGATTATAGTAAACTATTCCAGAAAATAAAAATGAGGGCTACTTGTGAAGAATTGAGAAGGGACATTGCAAAGCTCAACATAAAGTGAAATGGTCTTTCCTGATTGCTGCTGCAGCAGCAAACCTAAAGATTATTATCTTATTTGCTATGCAAAGTCTTACTAATATAGGGGAAAATGGGATTCTAGGTTTTGATTTTTAAATTCCGAGGGAGGAAACCCATAAACAGATTAGGTAAATCCAGCACATCTTGAATATCTTTGAATAAAGAAGAATAAGCCTGGCTTAATTACAGCTACCCAAGTTTTTCTTTCCAATAACTAACCCAGAAAACAGAAAAAAATCACAGTGTTATCTGACTTGCCTCAACTATGTGAGCACACAGAGATGCTGAATATATTCTTACTAGAGGGATGCAAGTGCAAGAAGACTGGAAGAATAAACGTTGTCTGTAAGAGTACTCCTGGTGCAGTACCTGGAGAAATGAATTTTCCAGAGATATTGTTTGAACTGTATGTGAATTCAGCTAAATATACAGTTCTAGAAGTTACTCATGGTAGTAATGATGGCCCACTAGTAAGCGAGTGTTGTGTGAACATAACTGAGATGTGATATAAAGACAAGACAGGAAGGAGTTTGTATAACAGCTGTAAAAGAAGAAGGATAAAGACATGTCCAAGGTGAGCATGGTGTTGCACCCTAATAATTAGAGTAATTAACTAAGAAAGAGGCCACCAAATACAGAAGTTTCTTTAGTACAGCCTCTCATCTTGTGATTTGTATCAACATTTTAAAATGAAAGATATGTGGAAACCGGGATTCATTTTCAGGGGAAATTTTACTTACCTCATCAGTCAGTTGCTTGCATGCTTCTTTCATATTCTTTGAAAATATGTTTTTGGCCTTTAATTTTTTTTTTCCCTTTTCTTTAATTTCTGTCTTTACCCATGGCACTGCTGCTGCAAGGACTGGAAAGTACTCAGGCCAAAAATTATATACAGAGGAGGGGATGTATGTGTGTTTGTATACACATCATAAAAATGTGGGAGTAGCAAAAATCTGGAATTGGTTAAGATGCCTCCCTGAAATTCACACGCTGAAGTAGATTTATGCGGGTTCTTTGCCATTCTGGAACAATCAGACCATGTTCTCTTTCTCCATATGTATATATGCAGAAGCAGATGTGTTTAGGAGGTGTTGTTTACTTTATGCTATTGGGCTATTCAGTCAGCTAACAGCTGGATTAGAGAGAACTTTGTCAAATGTGTGCTGTGAAATGAAGAATATAATTGGCTGAAGTAGTTTCTGGGGGTGTTCAGCCTAATGCAGGTCAGAGCTTGTTAGTCAGTTTGTTCTCTAAATATCATTACTCCCATCTGTTTCCCCTACTATTTTTTAAATAAATTTAATTTCTTTCCTTCCAATTTGAAATATTACAGACTGCAGGAGCCAAATGTCTCCTGAAATCTGTAGCTTGCTTTCAAACCCTGCCATTGTAGCTTACAGCAGGCAGCCCGCCAGCAGTAGCTGAAACTGAGAACTCTTACTAGCATCTGCTGGGACCCAGCAGTGGCTGGCAGCCATTCCAGAGAGGAGAAAAATGAATGGCCATTAGAGTCATCTGTAAACCTTCCACCAGCCCGCAAGATCCAGAACAGGTCCAAAGGAAGAGTAAATATTAAAGAGCAAAAAGCTATTTTACTTTTCTTTCTTGTTTGACATCAGTTTCCAAGGAAACGGAACAAAACATGAGAACTGGGAGCCAGCAGCTGAGATTGACTCAGCTGGTGGCTACTTCTGCTTCTGTTCCTATGGAAACATGTATCAAACTGGCAAAAATAAAAAACTGGGGCAGGGTCAGTTCCAAAATGGCAGGATAAATGGCTGTTGGCATTAGCTGCTTAATAAGATGAATCTTGCTCATATTTATTCCTCTTCAGTAAGTAATTCCAATTTTAGATCTGGATTAATTTCTTAATTCCCAATAAACAATTCTTCCCAGATTCAGGAATGTAGGAAACACCATCATGGACAAGATTTGTAACTTACCTTGTTGAGTGGCTTATTTGCAACATTGACCAGCATGAATATTTTCAGAGGTGGATGCTAGGAATGTGTAGTGCATATCTGAGATGTCATCTGTCCCACCTGAATATTCAGCCATGGTTCATCACAAGTAGTGGTTTCAGGTGGACGATTGTTGTATATCTCACAACTGGTTTATACTCTCACTATCTGAATACTTTTGTTCTGACCATGAACATCAATTGGTTTTAACTCTTGCTATCTTTGAACTGTTAGGTGTAGTTGCTAACCAGACACTGTTTGAGAAACTTTCTGTTTTCAGTCTTGGAAGTGTTGGGTTTCAGTCTCATTGAACATATATTATTTTTCTTTTAGGAAAAAATAAGAACTGAATCTTCCACATTTACTTTTGTAGTACCATTCATTATGGTATATCTGTGTGTTTACTACACAACCTCATTCTCTCCTTCCCTTTGTAGTAGACAGTCCCAATCATATAAAGCTATTTTTTCCTATGACAAAGAAATTCTAAAGTATCCTTTTTTTAGTTAGGATGACTGATGCTGCATATTTTAAAAGATCTGTGTAATGGTTTTGTCTATTATTCTTCCCGTTCATTACATTTACTGTATTCTTTTCAGTGTTGTACACCTTTAAACAAAATTTAGGACTTTACTCTTAAACTGATTCCCAGATTGCTTCTATGCAGTAATTAGGACCTCAAGAAAACTTAGTAGTAGTTCTACTGGGTTTAAGTGAAAACAGCTCTATAGTTATTGGAAACATATTCTATTTGTCCCCCTGTGTTCTACTCAGTTACTCTCCTCAAAAGACTTTAGATTCAAGGAACCTCAGCAATTTTTTTTCCTACTTATTTTTCTGTTACTGCTCTTGAGTGACACTGAATTTAATATGGAATTATGGTTCTTAGAGTGGAAATATCACTGTGGAATATGTAAGCAATGTACTCATGTTTTTTAATGTACAATTATTGTTACTTGTGCTGCTGTTATGTAGTCACACTTCTGGCTTGCCTCTGCTGTTTTGTGAACACTTTCCTGTAGCTCCTCCAGTTCTGAAGCTCAGCTATCAGTGGAACCCAACAGGACCCATCCTTTCCACTGCATTTGGTAGTGCAAACTATTGTACTCCCTTTGGGATTTCAAGGCGTAACTCCCAGTCTTAGGAGAAACAAACTATTGGAAATCAGTTACCTAATGCCTGTAAAATCACTACATACATGTGGATTAAAATCAGCCCTTTGCCACATTGGTATAAACACTACTGAGATTGCTGTGTGCAGTGTGAAAATACCACTAAATGATTCATAACCTAATTAACATTAAAAGCAACAGACGTATATCATCTATCAGTAATACCTGCCTGGTTCACACAGAAGGCACTGGGAGAGTTCTGTTCATTCACCAAAGAGGCGTAGTACCATCGACCCAGTGGGACTTACTTTAAATTTCAAGTACATAGGATACATTAATTGGTATTTATTTCTCTGAAGGCTGATGCCAGAGCCAATTTTAACTTTGATCTTATGCTCCTTTATAGGGATGCAGTTAGCAGTAAAGTTGTTGTAGGACAACAGTGAGACTTTTTGGAAGTCAGGAGTAATATACCTGGACTTAGGATATTTCAGCATTCATTCAGTAGTGACATGCTTACAAGTATTTAGAAGCTCATCACCTCACACACTTTCCTTGTTCTTTCAGAGATATATGTCTAGAGGTCTCTAGACATAGTTTTAGTTGAACTGCATATTAAGTGACAACATTTAGAGGTATTATAATGCAGACAGGAATATTTTTCACTCTTGTCAGTGATTTGAGTTGTTTTCAATATAAGGGGGAAAAATGGCAAGAAAACTTGGCCTTAACCTAATTCCAAAGCCTAGATAAGAAAAACTTCCAGAAAGCAGACTATGGGAACTGATTAATATTCCTTGTTGTATTCTATCCTGGCCATTCAGTGTAACATCTCTGTTGTTTTCTGGAAGCAAACAGCACTGTATAGAGAAAGACAGATTTTAATGCTTATGTCAGGAAGCAGATGCTGATGCAGATGAAATGAAGCATAATGAATTACTGCAAGAATATGCTGAGGCTACAATAGAGACCAATAAAATCCTTCTAGACTTCTCCAAAGATAGCAAATTCTGTGTTAAAATAGCTATTTAGGATAGCAAATTGTCTATTGTAATTAATGCTTCTTTGGGGAAGAATATTCCCTTAGTCCTTCAAATGCTTGATAGGTTAATACTGAAAAGGTGTACCTTGGGTATTCTGGTACTCCTTTAAAATCATACCTTTAGTCGTGAGCAATCTGATGAGAAAGCTTATATTAAGTGATTATAGTCAGAATATCCTGAGTCCTGTCCAAGACATGGTACTGAAACACAATAGTGGCAATGAAGGTTTAGTTCTGTCAGTGGAGAGAAGCAAGCCATCTAGTCACCTGCCACCACATCTTTATGGAGTACTTGACCCTGAAGTAAAGCACTCACTTTGGCCTTGCACTAAAATGACTTCAGTGCTGCTCCAAGTGAACAGGTACTTAAAGGTGAAGTGCCATGTAAAGAGAGCCCTTCTGGTTCTAGCATGCACAAGGAGACAGTGAGCTATCTAGACAGCCTGGGCACACAAACAGGCAATGAGCAGATGTCAGAGTACTGCACCATATTTACACCCAACCCCTGAAGACTCTGTCTCACCCTGGCAAAGCTTGGTGATTGTAAACAGCTATTTTTCAAACTGCCAGCCTGTCACAAGTGGGTTCCCCCAGGCATTAATATTGGGCCCAATGCTATTAGATGTCTTAATAAGTGACACAGATAACGAGATCAAGTGTAGCTGATTAAATTTGCTGATGATACCAAACTGAATGGGGAGGTGGACATATTCACAAAGTCGTTATCCCACTCTACTCAGCACATGTCAGGCCACACCTGAAATAATGTCCTCAGTTTTGGTCCCTACTATACAAAAAAAGTTCTGAACAGGCTGGAGAGGGTCCAGATAAAGGCCACAAAAGTGATCAAAGACCTGGGACGTCTGCCACATGAGGAAAGGCTGAGCAAGATGGGTTTGTTCAGCGTTGTAAAAAGAAGGCTTAGGGGAGACCATGTTCCAGTGTTTAAAGGTGGGGCTACAAAGAAGATGAGAAACTCCCTCTTTACAAGGTGTGACATGGTAAAACCAAGGGGTAATGAGTACAAGTTTCTTCCTCAGCAATTCTGACTAGGCAGAAATTTGTTCATGATGAGATACATCAGCCATTGCAATAATCTCCCCAGGGGAGTGGTAGATTCTTCAGCATTGGACACTTTTAAGATTCAGCTGGACAGAGTGCTGGGACATGGCAATTCAGGCCATGTGTTTGCCAAGAAAGGTTGGACCAGGTGATAGTTGAGGTCCCTTCCAAATTGATATGCTATGCTTTTATGAAAGCAATGCAGTCTTAGTTGCTTATACCTTAGCATCTGCAAAACACCAATACAATATATTTAGACATGAACATGTATGTATTCTGGAAACTACTTTAAAAACCCGCTAGTACCAGCACAGGACATTTGCTGCAAGTGCCTTAGGCCATTCTTTGCTTGGGTTTCCCATACAGTAGTAAACTATAACTTTTGGATGCCCGTATTTTATGTATGTAAAGATTGTTTCACTTCAGGTAGAGTTGCTTCTTTCTTCTCTGGTAAACATATTCTAAAAATTCAAATGTATATTTCATACATAAGTGAGAAAAAGCTTTTTTTGGGGATCTCCCAAACACTGGAATGAACTTTGCTACAAAAACAGCAAGTTTTTGCAAATCTCCTCACGCCTGCAAAAGCAAGGTTACTTTCTGAATTAGCTCTCCCCAGCAGCACCATCCAGCAGAACATGTTTATGCATATGTATTTTTATTTTATATATTCCATATTCTTCTCTCTCTGGAAAAGAGAGAGGAAACACATAACAGCAGTTAAGCACATTGCTTAATGGGTCCACTATGCATTACTAATACTTCAGTGGCATAAATTCTCAAAAGCTATAAAACTGGGGGCTTTTTGCTTTATAGTGGCCTGAATCACCCTAAAGGCTGCTTTCCGAACTGCATTTGTTCTCCTATCTGCAGCAGCTGCATCTGTGCTCTGACAAGTGTGTATCTGCCTTCCATGTTCCTCCAGTCTTCTGTAATGCTTTCTTACCCTTATGTCCACGGACCCTCATGCTTGCCAAATCTTACTTCATGTTCAATTTCACTACCATAATCTGCAGGTTGTTAATAAAACTGATGGTGTGAAACTATGGCAAACTTTTTGTCTTAGGTCACCACAGCTTTGGGTCAGTAACTACGTGTAAGCAGCTATTTAAAGACTGACTACAACCTGACTGCAGGTGTCTGTGGTTTAGGTGCCACCAGGCTGGTGTTGGCGTGCTTGTGGACAGTCAATCAAGGCTTCCCATTAACACTTGATCTGACAGTTTGTGGTAACAGTTGAGTAAAAGTGTTTGCTAACTTAATTATGTAGAAGTGTTGGAATGCATTCCTACTGGATGAGGATGGGATGGAGCCTAAGATGAGTATCTTGCAGGAATTGGGAAAGTGACAGTGTGCCAGAAAAATGTGCAAACAGTTCCTCACAAAAGGAGAGATCCACTTCCCCACAGCTATAGCTTCCTGGCAGTACTCCTCATCCTTTTCAATGCTCCTCTTTGTATAGAGTAAGTAGACAGCAAGAAGGAATTCTATCACCTGTAGCAGCTGCCTACTGTCCTAAACCCCTTCTTATGCAGTCCATGCCCAAGTGCATCCCTGTGTGAGGTCAGTCATCTCACAACTTGCACAAGTGCTTCTGCGTATTCCTAGCCATCATTCTCATACCATGTTCCTTACAGCCTTTAAAATGTAGAAGTAGCACATACTGTCCTTCAGCCCTTTGGCTTAAAAGCAATCTGCATGAAAAGAATATATGTTTTAGGCAGTCTTTTGTCAAGCTGTGTTTTTTGTTGCCTTATTTTTTACAAATAAATAGCAGTATTACCTCTGAGCATACAACATATGCAGTAAACTTAATGCATCTTTTTATTTACCATCTTTTGAATCCTAGTAGACAATTCATTTCTGTTACCTGAAAATAATGTCCCTGGAGGTGTTCAAGAAAAGACTGGATGAGGCACTTAGTGCCATGGTCTAGTTGATTGGCTAGGGCTGGGTGATAGGTTGGACTGGATGAGCTTAAAGGTCTCTTCCAACCTGGTTGATTCTGTGATTCTATGTAGAGATTTTGTCAAGTCTATTCATGAAAAAATGCGAAGACTTCATTTTTATGTTCTCTTTACTTCCTGCCTTATTTGTAGAAACGTCATGAGGGTGATAGAACACTGGACCAGGTTGCCCAGAGAGGTTGTGGAATCTCATGTGGAGACTTTCAAAACCCATCTGGATATGCTCCTGTGCAACCTGCATTAGATTATATGGCTCTGCCCTGGCAGGGAGATTGGACTCGAGATCCCTTCCGACCCCTAACATTCTGTATCCTGTGAAATGGTATAGGACCCAAACAGAAATAAAATACCCCATGGTTCTGATTTTGGGAGGGAAAAGCTGTTTATCTCCCCTCTTGTGTATTCCTGTGTGCTGGTTACATCTTTGCAGAAAAGGGATTTTGATCTAACAGCTTTTATTAGTCCCCTCTCATTTTGCGGGACTCTTGCAAATAAAAGTGCAACAGATCACAGACATCATAAATTCATAGAGCTAATGACAGAAAGTAATTTACTATCGAATTTTCTATATGCAATAATGCTTTTGAGCCAGCATCTGCCTTGCTGCAGCAGATGAAAGCAAAATGGAAATTTCTCTTGCCAACGTGGAGGTGTTCAGCTTTGTTAGATAGGTTGAAGGCACATATCGTTAATGTTTTCATTGGAGTCTAATCTTACAATAGTGCTGTGAGCAAGGTTTTAAAGCAGGTTTTTTTCATATTCTTCATTTGCATGGACTAAAATAGAAGAAGGAACAGCCAGTTATAGCACTGTGGAGACACATTCAGGATGGAAATGTGTGTGTGTGATAGCAGATCGTCAAACAACAGTACAAGAAATGGCATTACAAAGGAATTAGGCTGGAGCAAGATGGGAAAGATCACTGCGGGGGCAGGACTGTGATAATTTGGGGGTTTTATCCTACTTTGCCAGTCTTTAGGGTTTTTTTTTTTTAATAAATTAATAAATTTTTAATTAATCTGAAATTAGAGTCATATCCAAATGGTCAATGTACTTATTTAAGCTCTTAAAATCAGGAACATCAAGTCATTTCCACAAATCATTGTGACACTCATTTCATAGACTGAAATCCCAAGAAAAAGTTCTGTTTTCAGTGAAAATTAAGTGATAGGTGGAACTGAATGTAAATAAATGTCATGTTATGGTGACATTGATACATAGTTATAAGAAAATGTCCTTTTTAATGCTCATTAGAGTCAAAGTGATACGTCTAAGTGTAAGGAATTGTAAGAAGTAGAGAACAGAACATGAAGCAGTATAATGCCACTATATAAATCCAGAGTGAATTTATACTTAGGTTCTAGTGTTTACTCATTTTTATTCATACAAAACTCTGATTCCTGAGAAGGAAACTAAGTTAAGAATTGAAATATAGAATTATAGAATAATTGAGACTCCAGGCAACTTCCAGATATTTTGTAGTCCAATACCCCTTCTCCAAGCAGAGTGCCTGGATTAGCTTGTTCAAGACCACGTCCAGTCATGTTTTGAGTATTTTTGACAATGGACTCTACAACCTGCCTGGACAAAGTATTACAATGTTCAGTTCCAATCTTCTGTGGTTTTCTGTGTTAGCTTTCCAGCATGCATCAGGACAGTTAAGTCCCTCATAAGAACCAGGATCTGCAAACAGGAAGCTTTTTCCCATTGTCTGAATATGGCCTCTTCATCTTCTTCCCAATCAGATAGGCAGTAGAAAACACAAATCACAGCACACACCAGCTTGTTTTCCCCTCTAATCTTAATCTACAGTCTCAGAACAGGCTCATCATCCAAACCGAGGCAGAGCCCAATGTATTCCTACTGCTGTCTCATGTAATGGACAATTTTCCTTTCTTCCCTTCCCAGCTTGGTCCTTCCTATTTATCTTTTGCAGCACTCCAGTCATGGGAGCTCCCCACCACATCTCTGTGACCCTAATGAGGATGCTGCTCTGCAACTATGCAAATATTTCTAATTCCACCCATTTGTTCTCTATGCTGCATGTATGCATTAGTGTACAGGCATTTTGAAGAGATGCTACAACATGCTGACTTCCTAGGAAAAGCGTGAATGCCTCCCCCACTGTTCTTTTCACCCTTGTCCTCCTGGCATTTGCATGCTTATACTTCATGCTGGCTTCTTCTATCCTGTCTTGTTGTTTTAAAGCTCTTTCTTGTATTCCTAGTCTTTTGCTGTTCAAGAAAAAAACAGTGATCCATTGCCTATGTCTGGTGAAATTGTCAGATACCTGTATTTCTAAAAAATCTTCCATGCATCACTGAACTTCATAGTGCTTCACTGCCTTATGGGAACAGAAGTGTTGTGTGAAGGCAAAAAAAAAAAAAAAGCTTTAAAAATTTGGAATACATAAATACAATCACTAGACAGGAAATATAATTGCCACAAACCTGTGTTAATAAATTCTGAATGAGTAATGAATAATCTAGTCATGTCTGATAAAATAGATTAACCCATAAAGGGACAGATACAGGCAAGAAAACCTCTTTTAATAAAGTCAAAAAACCTTTGGCTTGCTTAACTTCACAGAATTGATGCTAGGAGAAGAGATAAACTATTTAAACTGTATGGCAGTACTGACACATGAGATAAATAGTTTCAAATTTGTCATGAGTGAAGAGCAGCTGGAAGTGAGAAGATGTTTCTAAGGCACTCAGCTGAAGAACTCAAATTGTCTTTATTTAAAGGCATAACAGTTGGATTTGTGCTATTCAGTGTTTAATGAGCATGTAGAAGAGATTATATGTGGAGACTGGACCCATGCTTCTGTGTTCATGAACCAGGTCTCACATTTTTAGGAAGACCTTGTGAAAACTGCTTGCATTCCTGTTATTTTCCAGTTAAAGGCTGGTTAGCTTCATCTGGATTTTGTGGTATTTTTTCAGCCATAAATGGCTAACACAAGAGACAGAATACCACAGCTATCACTGCATCTCCTTTAAAATGGTTCATTTGCCTCAGGCTTCAGGATTTAGCTGTAATGAAGATGAAAGATTGATGGCTGACTGCTGACCTACTTTGAGGAAATGAAAGAGCAGGTGGCGTGCTGCTGACTCGGAAAGTAAAAGGCTGTACTAAATGCAGAGAAATAAAAGCGTGGCTAAATAAAGTCTCTTTTAGATCACAGCTATGTTTCGGTAGTCCAAAACATAGTAATATACATCTGGGAACCTCAAAACCTCTTTTCTATATTTGTGCATGTAAATATATTTAACCTATTTGAAATAGTTATTTTCATTTTACATAAGAAGGCTGTATGAATTATTGCTAGGGTTTTGAATCCCTCCAGCTGTCACAGTGCATTGTAAAAACTAATAGGAAGAACTAGACAAGGCAACTTACAAAACTTAATGTTCAGCTTTAAGTGTGGCAGAGTTGTGTCAATGCTTGCAACAAATTGTTGGCTAAGTTCTGTTTAACCTTTGGTCAAAGAGAGGCATGTTCATCTAAGCACAGAATTAAGGCGTTGCCAGCTGTGTGACAGAAGTGTTTTAATAGTGACTACCAGTTCTCCAACAAACACCTGCTCTAGTTTGTCCAGGACCTCAAATATGAACCAGGAGAAGAGGCTGAAGGGAAACATTTTCAGTTTCTTGTTAGCAATCTCGGGTTTGAGGCAAGCCACTGAGTACATGGGCAAATGAAACTGATGTTGACCACCAAATATGGCTGTGAGTTCACATGTCTGTCAAGTTAATAGAAAATGGCATCATATATAAGCTAATTGCTTTCGTTACAAAGCAATTATCTTCCATGTTTTGGAGCAGGTAGAGAAGAAAAGAACCATATTGCCTACCTTGAGATCTAATGGGAAATGGACTGAGCTGCAAGCCAAGAGACTTGTGTTGTAAGTGAACATTCTCCCCTTACTTCTTGCATTTCTACAATTCCAACAACCCTCATTGTTAACTACAGTGTCATGCTGACATCTTGAAGTGAAAGGAGATTTTACAATTTAAGTACATCCCTCTTTATTCAGCTTCAGATGGCAACAGGACCCTAATTTGTCATTTAAGGCATCCAATTCTCATTCATTTGGAGAAGAGTCAAAGAGTCAAATCAAGTCTGCCTCTGACTTTCAGTAAACTATTGTAAAAGTTCAAGATTGTGATAAAAGGCAACTTTGTAGATCTTTTGACTCTTGTTCTTTTACATGAAGTGCTTTTTGTTTAGTCTTTGGATGTGATTCAGACATGGGAGATACCGACCTATCACGTTGTCCAGTCTGTAGCCATTCCCAAGACTTTTCCTTCTTTTAAGTCCAGGAATAAAATCTTATTTTAGTGTCTGACATTCAGCCCATCTTCTAAAACAGCTTAGTAACTCATTAGTCATTTGTCTATCTTTATTTTCCAGTTTTGAAAGGGAAGACAGCTAGAGGAAGTGGCCACTTTTTATTTTGGTGTCATTCAAAGCCTGACAGTGAAGGGGAAAAACATGTATATGTTTATCAGGAAAAGTGCCAAGTGTGGGTGCTTAACTGCCTTTTCTCACCTTCTAGAACATTCTAGTTAGAAGAAAATGTGCATTTGGCTTTTTTGTGTTGTGGGTGCAGGAGAGTGGCAGGCGATTTTGCCTTTGTATCTAAGTAGCATTACAGACGTGCGTCCTAAAAATGACATTTTATTTCAGCATTTTTTTCCTTAAAATAATTGTATTTCCTGAGTTGTATTAATAATTGTGGGTGTTATTGCCTTAGAGTGTAGGAACTCTGCTATTTAAACTTCCTTTTCTCTGGTTTTGAGGTACCTGGCATGTGTTCCTACAAAGCAAACTTGCTTGGTTGCAGTTCTACATCCCATGTCATAGTCTCTCTGTCACACATTGGCACCATATTCAGCTCACTAAGAATGCATCTGCATTTAAGCTCTGCATAAAAGCTCTAGAAAGAACAAAAAAAAAAAAAAAGTAGTTACTTGTATAACAGTAGAGTTAAAAAACATAAACAGTAGAGTTAAAGAACATAAAACACTTCTAATAATTTATTTTTATTTAAATAATTTCAGGATAATTCAGAATCTTTTAAACATTTCTGAATTATAAGGCTGCCTATATACATTAACAACATGAAAAAATGATCCTTTTCTATTGATCTTACTTAACCCAAACCATGAGAAACTGGAGCAAAGGTGAGTGAAGGAAGAAAGAGGAGCAGAAGAGTAGTCTTATGGATCAGAGGCTCAGAAGTCAGCAAAAGTTAGAAGGCAAAAATATGTAGCTTCCAGTGAAAATGACTGCCCTTGAACATACCTAAGATAAATCTATAAAGCATACCTAAGATAAATCTATAAAGAAAATACTAAGATCTTTTTTCTATTGTCTTAAACACAGACTGGAAAGCAAGAGCTCAATAGATTATTTTTGAAAAGTTAATGAAGTCTAGCTATTAAAATTCTGGGTTTTGGAGTGTGTTTTGAAAATAGGACTATTTCAGTGGAGTTAGTAAACATTAATTTTAAAATAATATTAATTTAAAACAACATGAACTCAAAATAACATTAATTTATTCAGAGAATTATGTTATTTAAAATAGCATTAATTTATTCAGAAAATTGCATGGTGAAGTGATGTCCAAGTTCTTCTTCTGTGTAAGAAACACCCTGTACCTATGTGAGGTGGATGATGCTTTCCATTTGTACTAAATTAGAATCCATGGAAATGTACTCTCACTGGTACCACGATGTCTCTCTACCTCTGGACATGATTTACATATGAAGTTGGGAAGGGTTTAGTAAAGGCATATTCTAAAGTGGATGTACTTTGTGACATCTCTAAATTGATTTTGACCTGGCTTGTCCCCATTTAATTCACATGGGAACTATTGCCAGTGTACAGTTATTAATATAAAATCTTTTTCTAATTCCACAATTTTTATCACCACTTTAGCTGAAGTAGTTTTAACTGATTTACATTAAGCCAGAGATGCTTATTTTGTCGAGAAGCCACAAAGTTCTAAGCTAGCAAGTTACCTGCCACAACAACATACTCACTCTGGCTGGAATAAGTTCATAGAATCATAGAATCAGTCAGCGTTGGAAGAGGGACCACAAGGATTGTCTAGTCCCAACCCCCCTGCCATGAGCAGGGACACCCTACCTTAGATCAGGCTGCCCACAGCCTCTGCCAGCCTGGCTACAAACACTTCCAGGGATGTGGCCCCAACCACCACCCTGGGCAACCCATTCCAGGCTCTCACCACTCTCTTGGTGAAGAACTTCCTCCTCATGTCTAGTCTGAATTTACTCAATCTTGTTCTCTTATCCAGCTCTGCATCTGGAAGTGTTAGATGGTTGAATGCTTCAGCTGGGGTCTGTAACTAGTTTGTGTGCAAAGGGATAGAGAGTATGGCTTACGTAAATCGAGAGGAAATCTGGTTTGCTTTGAGATTCAGTTTTTGTTGGTATTGTCAATGGAATTATTCATCATAAACAATTTGTGGGATTTAAGCTAGGAGTGGTCTGTTAAAAAAACTTCAGTGGCAATATTTTTTCTAACCCCCCCACCCCCCACCCCTATTTTTT
>VWZI01000776.1:68964-93327 GCA_013396835.1 Psilopogon haemacephalus
ATTTTTGGTCACTACCCTCCTTTTTTTCTTTTTTTCTATGTTTGCCTGTCTTTCAATGAACAGAAGTGTAGCTTTTTTTTTTCCTTTGATGTATATCCCTTTTGATTAGGAGATCATCAATTATTTAGATCGTTCCAAACCTTGCAGCCTAATACTTTGAACATAAGACTGTAAGTAGAGCGTTTCGAAGATCAGTGTTTAAAAATAGGTCATGTTTTCCAAGAGACTAGCCAGTTCAGTGCTTGAAAATATGGAAAATCTCCTGATTAACATTTAATATTTATTAACCTAATATGGATTTGTTTTTAAAACATTAGCCACATTATTTTCTCTATTTAGAAAATATAAATATTCTTATGAAGAATATTAAATGATTCTTTCTTTTAATTAACAGAATCAATTAGAAACCAAGAACAGCAATATTTAAGTGGTTCTGTTAAAGAAGAAACTTCCCTTCAACATCCATTTCATATGGCTTGGGAACCTTATAAAATTGCCAGTGTTGTTTTTCCATGATAATTATTTGTTGCATGTACTTTATTATTAATAGTAATAATAATATTTTGCATTTCTGAAGCACTTTTCATCTACCAACCTCAGTTCTTTTAGCAAACAGCTAATTAGACTTCAAAACACAGTAAGTGGTGTTATACCCACTTTTCTGCAGGGCAGTGCTGGAGGACAAACCATGCTGCCTCTCAGTAGGCAGTCCAGGATACTTGAGAGGATGAGTAGGAACCCCCATGAATATGCATTGTGCATTAATATGCCACGAGGGAAGTTTTCTTACTTATTCCAACTAATTAGCTCCAGGCCTGATAAGTGAAAGGGACAGAATTTTCAACTGCTCCCTGAACTGAATGCTTTAAAGTTTTCATCTTATCTTGTCATATGGCAGTGACAGCCACGGCAACAGCAAAGCTTTTCACAGTGGCTTCACATGCCAGAGAGAAGTTCAAACAAAACTATCTGCTTACAGATATTTTTGGATTAAAACATATTTCTGTCTTGGGCTTTTAAAGTTGTGACAATTCCATTTCTTCCAGCTTTGCTTTTTTTTTTTTTTTTTTTTTTTTATTTTTTTATTTTNNNTTTTTTTTTTTTTTAACTTTTGATTCTGTTTATCACATAAGTGCTGGCCAAGTACTTTCAACAATTACTGGCCTGAAACTGTAGCTTTTGATACTCTACTAGTTTCAGTGGCTCTCCAAGTGCTGTGGTGTTTTAAGGACTCATTACATAGAGCTATATTAGCAATTTTCACCCCACATCATTCCTGATACAGAACTAGTTATCTCATCAAACTGTACATTCAGTTTAACAGCCCTCTTTTTAAATAAGGAGGATAAACTTCTATCACAAAATGCCCAGCCTGGAAAATGAGTAGATTGCAGCAGATATTGTCTACTTAGACCTCAGCACGGCTTTTGACATGATCTGCCATAAGATCCTTATAGATGAGCTCTTAAAGTAGGGGCTAGATGACTGATCTTATGATGATCTTATCAAAGTATGTAAATACCTGAAGGCAGGAGGTAAAGGAGCTGGACTCTTCAGTGGTGCCAAGTGATGGGACCAGAGGCAATGGACACAAACAGGAGGTTTGCTCTGTACATCAGGAAACACTTTGTGAGGATGACTGAGCACAAGTTGCTCAGGGAAGTGGAGGAATTTTTATCCTTGGAGATATTCAGAGGCTGCCTGGATGTAGTCCTGGGAAACCTGTAGGTGGCCATGCTTGAGCATTATATTTGCACTATATGACCTTCAGAAATCCCTTCCTACCTCAACCATTCCATGATTGTTTGATTATGTGAAAAGGTGAATTTCCTAAGCTCAAGGCTGCTTGGGATTTCCTCTCAGCTACTAATTTTACCTTGGTTGCCATGGAACCAAAGACAGAGAAGCAGAAGAAATCAAGTAATGAAGCCTACAAGTAGTTTCTCAAGGGAACAAGGAACCACGTAAGGTGAATTGATAATAAATAAAAACTATTGCTCACTTTTCTGAATGCTTGGGAAAATAACAGGTGTATGTCTTTGAATGCAAAAGTATCTGGATTCATAGTTTGCATCTTTTTATGACTAGCTGCATTTTCTCCCTATTATTCTGGATTTGTTACTAGTGTAATTTTTAAGCAGTTACACAGTTTTGGGTTTTCTGAAATGTATCACGTGCACAGAGGATGTTAATAAGACCAAGGGAAACCGCCACCATTTAGATCTTGCTTTAAGAGCAATTTGAGGTTTAGATAGCTACCCATCACACAGGAGAATTTCACTGTCAGCTTTTGATGATGTTTTAAAAAGGAAGTGTTTGCTGGTCACAAGCTTGTTTCCCGCAGACTAGGCAGAAGACCACTGCAAAATGTAGCAGATGTCTGTAATCAGAACTTCTTCCTAATATTGAAAACGTGAGGATACATTTCTGCATATTTTAACTTCAAAATTTTGAAAACTATTAAAACTCTTTACCATTCTTCATATTTTGGCAAGAAAAAGCATAGATTTTTTCCTTTTCATTTAGCATTATGGCAATACCTGTGGCCTGCCTGGCTGGGACACAGAGATGATTAACACAGGTGGTTAATTTTGCTAACTTAAAGTGTTTGGAGGGCTTGACTTCTGGTTCAAAATTAATCTGACTGTACTAGTCAAAATGCTTCTTGAATATAGAGCAAGTACAATGTCATGCAGTGCAGGAGCTCAGCCTGATCAATACTCTTTCCAGTAGTCCCCAGGATGTGCACTGTAGCACTTCTGAGTCCAAAATAGATCACTGTCCTGACAAAATATGTTTTGAAGTGACTTGTAGCAAATTTCCATCTTATTACACATTATTAAGATACTACAGATTTTAATTTTCCACTGGATCTTTTTATTGCAAGAGATGTAGCCTGCTTCTGCTCCTCCCACATGCTTTTCTGGTTTGCCCATTCATCACTAAGTTATACACCCAGGCAACTTGCTGTGAAACACCTCAGAAAAAGGGAATTGGCCCTTTGGTTTGATTATTTGATTCCTTGAAGGAATGTGGAATCTGAAACTGTTTTGCCTGTAATTAGGAGTCTTGGAGTTTGTTTGCTGCTTTGGGTGGGAAAAAAAGGTAATAATGCATATCACTAAACTAAGAAATCATGGATTTTGTGTACTTGAAGTCTGGAAAAGTATAGGATTTCCAAGCCTTAATTAATTTCCTAACAGTAATAGTGTGCATTTGCATCCCAACATAAGTGTTCCTCTTTTATGTTGGAAATATCTGATAAAATTGTACCAGAATTGTCTGCTATTTCTTGCTTCCCTCCTAAATACAACCTGTCCTAAATGGGCTTGTATTCCAAAAAAAATCACAGCCACTGAAGAAGCAGTGATGTGTGCATTCCTCACATCTACATCACCTTTCCAGATGAACCCATGTGAAACATATGCAAATCTGTAGTAAGACTTTTTAATACTTAATTGGCCAGGGTTACTTTCCCAGTCTTGTCAGCCCAGCACTCCTTTTGCTGGACACAGTTGCCTGTTTGGATGCGCTGCTGGCTCATGTTCAGCTGGCTGTCAACCAGTACCTCCAGGTATTTCCTTTTTCACGTTCTTGCAGCTGCCTTCTTTCCAGACTACTCATTTCTTCTTAGTTCATTCATTTTTAACCTACTACAACTCTTAGCTTTTCTCATTGAAAGCTTGCATTTACTCTTCCTTCCAAGGGAAAATGTTGTTCTCTCTTCTGCTGAGGACACACTTGTGCTTAGTTAAGTAGAGTACTTCCCTTTCTGCTAACTTTACCTCTGTATCTAGTGAGGTGTGCACTTATTTTGCCCACCTCAATATTCCATAGGGTGTTTCTACAGCAAAACTGTTAGTCACTGCTTCTGTGGTTTTTCTTTGCAGCAGTTTTGAAGTTGACCCTATTGCTGCAACACAAGCTGTAAAGTGCACTCCTTATGTCCTCCCTGAGACATCTACATCCACTACAGATCAGCTCGTTCTCAGCCTATTGACAATTTCTTTTTCCTTTCAGTCTTTTTCCCTGAGAGCCTGACTTCCACTTATATGTAGATATAGTTAACAATGAGGCAATAGATGTGTATCTGGGACTGTGGAGACACTGTCTTTCTCATAAAATTGCAGAACCTTAACCAAATAGAAATAAAAAGCTAAGAAAATTAATTAATATTTTGATAGCTAATATTACACATTCATAATAGGGCTTCATCTGAAGTGTTTGTACACATACACATGAAAAAAAAAAAGCTTGCTAGGAGAGACTTATAAAAGGGCATTCTTGTCGTAATTGCACTGTCAGAAGTGAATGTATTAGTGATGGAGCAGACCTCATACTTGTTTTTCCAGACTGCTCTGATCAGTACACTGGTTCATTGAGATTTGAGCATTAGTATTACCCTTCTCTAAGACACTTTGCTTGAAAGCTTTTCCAGTGATTGACAGCCACCTGACCCAGGCTTCACTTCCACTTAAGCTTTTATACAAGCTTAACACCTTCCCCAGGTCTTTGTTTCATGTGTCAGCCTTCTAATATGTCTTTTTTTTTTTTGTGCTGAAAAAAAAAATAATGCACAAAATACTTTTATCTCCTTCAGACAGAGAACCCCAAAATAAACAGCAGAAAGAAATGTTTCATATGACAGCCTGTCTCCTACAGAAAACAGAGCTGTGAAGTGCATAGACAGATGGCTGCTGCAGGCAAAGCATATTCTCAATGTGCAAAAAAATCAGATTTTTTTCATAAATATTCTTCAGTTTGGGGTTTTGTTTGGTTAGGAGGGTTTTTTTGTTTGCTTTTTAACTGAATGGGGCAACATCATCATTCACTTGAGACTCCTCACTGGAAGGGCAGGATTGGTTTGTACTCCATGAAATAGCCTAGTTTTGGAGGGTTCACAGAAATTATAAATCATAGAGCAAACCACCTCTGACCATTTTAGCTGAATTCTTTCCATTAACTTCTACATGCTTATTATTAGAGTTCAAACATCTGACACTTAAGAAAAAGCCTATTTATCCTTCCCTGAAATACAGAATTTCTGCTGTTATCGTGTTCACGTCACCAATTTTGACACTTCTGAACTAATGGTATATCAAAGTATGATATTTTCATAGAACCATAGAATAGTTTGTCTTGAAAGCAAACTTTAAAAATTATGTAACTCCAACTCCCCTGCCATGGGCAGGGACATATTCAGGCTATTTAAACCCCACTCAAGCAGGTCTGTGTCTGTCTTGTGCTGGCAGTACTTAAGTGAGGTCTTACTAGAGCAGAGCTGGGGGAAAAGTCACTTCCCCCAACCTGCTGGCCACACTTCTCTTGAACCTTGCAGTTGACATCATTGAACCACAGGACATTTTTATGGGGCCAGCTCTCAGGCCTGTCAAGGTCCTCCAAAAAGGCATCCAGAGCATGTTGACAACATTCACACAGCTTGGTGTTGCTGGTAAACTTGCCGAGGGTGCCCTCAACCCCATTTTCAGTGTCACAAGGAAAGACATTAAACAGCACCAACCCAAATACTGACCCCTGAGGATTGCCAGTTCATCACTGGCCTCAGCTGAGACACTGAGAATTTTATGGTGCTTATTTCTTTCCTTTTACTTGGGTCTCCTCGCACTACTCTTGCCAGCTACCAAATGTAACCACTGATGGCACCAAAATAGCAGATACACACATTCTTTAGTGTGAAATTTTGCACAGTTACATCTATTGTAATAGTTGAGAAATACAGAAAATTTTATTACATAAAATGTATATTGTGAAAAGCTTAAATACCTGGATTACTGTAGCTATGAGTACAAGAAAACCTGCCTTTTTTATTTTCCTGTAAAGAGCTTGCTTTTCTGTTTCTTCTCTCAAACATAGTACAGAAATTATTTTATTCCACACTGCATGCTCAGAAAGTAGGACCCAGTGGACTGTTTATCCCTATTTTTCTTTTCTCAATAGTCCCCTTGGTATTCTAACAACTTTTGAAAGAGCCATGTCTGGTTCTCTAGCCTGGGGGAACTGTCAGACCTGGCAGACTGCTGAACCTCTTCCCTTTAGCTATCCAGGCCAGGTCATAGGTTGGAAGAAAAAAAATATATAATCAGAAAATTTGACACTGAGGCTTCATCTCGGCATAGAGGAATCCTGAAGGAGGTCTGAGTGAGAAGCCAGAAGGAAATGGATCAGAGAAGGTAGTATAAAACAGAAGTGCTGTTAAATTCATGGTGGTGAACATAGTTAATGACCATGATCAAACAAGGTCAGTGCTTGTCAGCACTGTTGTAGTCTGAGATGAAAAGCCTCTCACCAAAGCCAGTACCAATTCCTGACCTAGGAGTCTAACCTGTGTGGGAAAGGACCTGTCACCTGTTGAAAATATAATTGCATTTGTTAATAGTCTTCTCCTTTTACTTTTGGGGTATTCCTTTCATATTTTCTGCCTGTATGTCCTTGTAGCATGAACCAGTTAATCATCAAGCATCCACCTGATATCAGCAGTGGGGCTTTGAGCAGTGCTTGGATTTAAGTTTATGGTCATGACTTCAACTCAGAGCAGCTGTACCAGTCACAGGAACGTTTCTACAATATTCAAGCTGCTGTGGGAATCCAAATCATACCTGAAACTTTCACAATACTACTTTGCAACTATATCCATCCTTTATAATGCAGTGAATTTTTTTATACTTAAGGTGTATGTATGTAGTAGTAGAAACGGAGCACAGGCTGTGGACCATCCTTGTCTCAGCCAAATCCACACTATCTTCCCTGCACAACAGATATTCCCCTTATGCCTTTTTTATATCCTGACTTCGGCTGCCTCTGCCTTCTAGATGATATTAAGGATGATTTGGGTGGAGAATTGAGTAGTCATGTGTGTTTGGTATGTACTCTGTTTGGCTAGTAACTAAACTAAACTAAAATCCAAAACAAACACAAAACCAAAACCTTTATGCATTTGAGACTCATTATCAGAGCTACTGGCTACCATCACTGCAATTTATCTCTAGCAATCTAACCTACAGATTTTTATAGTTTTATCACCTATTGTTTCAGTAGACCTTTCTTAAATCATACAAGGTTAATTAACATGTGGCATTCTCCACAGAAGCCTTTTATGAATGTTATCAAACCAGTTCTGACAACACCAATAAAGAAAGATGATTTATTATTTCCAGACAGAGAATTTTAATGGTTTGTCTAAGACCTTAAAAATTCATCTCCAGTAGCCTAGTTGCACAACGTGCTATGGGTTATTTTGCACTACATATTACGGATTGTTTTGCTTCAACATCCAGCTGCCTATTAGTTGCATACTATGCCTGTCGCTACTGTTGTTTCTGGAATCCTGGCTGCTGCCCACCTGAAAATCTCACTAACTGAGGGTACAACATAGTGTTTACTTGATAAGCTATCTACCCAGAGTTGTGTGGATGCAGTCCTTTTGCCCTGGATTATCAACCTCTGGAAATGAAGGTTTAAATATAAAGCTGATGATTTAGCCTTAGCTACAGAGGAACTCTAAGCAATTTCTGTTACAGCACAAAGTATGGACATCTTTTTAACTCTGTAGCATTGTGGCATGCTTGGATTGAGTAATTTCTTTGATGTGTAAATGCACTTTAAGAAGGACATTAAATATTTCAAATAATTGGTATGAACGTGAAATCTCTCATTAGTGTCTGCTAGACAGCTGCAAAGTGCAGATAAGAAAATGCATGTGCTAGTCCAAGAAAATACTCCAAAATTCTCAAGGGAAGCTTTCTGTCTAGAAATGTTCCTCTTCCTATTGCTCTTCAAGCCTGCGTATGTGCAGCCTGTGTCTACTGCAAAAATTCTGGTGAAGTGGAAAAGTAAAGCAGCGTGCACATTAATCTCCTTGCCACCGAGGCCTTTCCTTGCAGTGACATGACATCCAGCATCTAGGCTGCCAACCAAAATTATTTTCCCACTTATTTGCAGAAGAGAGTTTGAATGGTGCTTATTTAAAACTCTTTAATTTGTCACATTTGAGTTTGAAATGTGTTTTCAATAACATCCACTGAAGTCCATTTGGAAACTGACATGACTGTCTAAAATGAAATGACAACAGTAATTAACATTCTATTTCATGGTTAATTAAAATAGATCATATCCTAAGAAAACACAAACTTCATATTATAGAACTAGTTAATTAGTCTTTTCGAAGCTGCTTTTATGAGGTCTGCTACTTTCACAAGTTCAGAATCTGTTTGTTAGAGTAATTTGGACGTAAAGAAATCATCTGGACTGCTTCTAGTAAAAGAGAAACTGCTTTTCCACAGATACTTCTGGCAGTTTATGAGAAAGGCTGTGCATATAAATTCACCCATCCTGAGACTGAGCAAATTGTCATTCAGAATTAAGGAAGAACCTTGGAAGGAAAAGGAATTTCATAACAGGCTGATTTTCAGTGTTCATTTTGCTTACTTTCTGCACTGAGACAAGAAGGGCAGTCAAGTGTATGCTGCCACTATAACCATATTGCATAAAGTAGTTTAGTGGGGAGACCAGAGATGAAAGCTGGAAAAAGAATTTGAGTCCTTCAGAGGTCTGGATGTTTTCCAACTATATGACAGGGTAGAGTTTCTCTACTGAAAATCTGATCTGGTTTTCACTGGTGCTCTGAAAGCAGGGTAGCATCATGTCCTTTGTAATGCAGAATCCCAAAGTAATGAGAGCACCTGTCTGTGTTATCTGTTGTGACCTTCATTATGCATTAACCATTAATCACTTTACACATTTTTGTTAAAACGTGCAGGTTTTCTGAAGATGACCTCCTTTCATATAGACTTAGCACTGATGAAAGACTACCAGTTGGTAGTTTTTGGTGAACGAATGAAGCTTTATGTCTATAGGCTGGGATTCAGGCAAATTCAGGGCTACCAGCAATCTAAAACCAGGAGGGAGAAGGAGCTTATTCTCTAGGTAACAGGCATTTCAATCACAGTGATTTGTGCAGCTCTGGCTTTTCAGTAAGCATACAGACCATGCAGGTGGACAGTGAAGCTCTGAATTCAACAGCCAAGAAGATCACCTCTTGAGTCCTTTATGCAAGAACAACTCAGCTGGGCTGCAGTACAGTAGATAGTATACAGAGGAAATGTTGTGTTGCCAATGAGACCAAAAGAGAAAAAGCTAGCTTAATGTTATTGATAAATAAGGCACATTTTTAAAGACCACAATAAATATTATCAGGTAGGGGAAATGTTGTGTTGCCAATAAGGCCAAAAGAGAAAAAGCTAGCTTAATGTTACTGATGAGTAAGGCAAATTTTAAAAGACCACAATAAATATAATCAGGTAATCAAATTCTTGTGCAGCACCTGAGCTAAGGTACTCCTTAGGTCAATCTCGTTGCATTTATCTGTCTAATATCATGGGCCATAAATAATTCTTCCACTTTTAGATCTCTCTTATATTCAGAACAAATGTTTTCCTTTGGTGCTATTGCAAGAACCATAGAACAGCACCTAATAAGAAATACAGTCACAGATGATGCTGAGATTGTAAATTAGATATGTCATGCCATGCTTTTCTTCAATCCAGAAACAATCAAGTGATAAAAATACTTGTTTTAGCCAGTTATCTCTAGTTGTCTTAAGTACATAATAAAACTGAGTTTAGTTCAGAACATTTTTTCTCTTTCTGCATGAGTTTAGAATTTTCTTTTCAGACCTGATGAGAAGGTCTCATAAACCCATAGGTTTATTTGATTTTTTTTCTACTAAATATAACAAAATGTATCAGCTCCTTCTACAAAGCCTCCTTTTTCCTATGTCTTTAAAACACTAGAGCTGGAACAACACTAATACTATCTTTTAGGAAATTTCTTCCATGTTGCAGTTTAACAAGGGAAAATATTTGTAGCTGTTTCATTAAAAACCTGAAATATATCTTCGGTTCTGCCTAAAATATCCTTATGTAACCTGATGAGTAAATGTGTACTTACTCCTGAACAACAGCAATAAGAGGCCTTGACTGATGCTAAGGAGTTTGAATGTTCAGAAATATTACCATGTGTAAGTGGGAAAGCTGGGACTACACAACTCAATGAGTATTCCTAGAAGCTATAAATAGGTTTTGGAAAAGGTATCAAATACAATTTTTCAGTGCCAGACTACACACAGTTCATAACTGTGTTCTCTTGCATTGCCAAGTATTTTTGAGCTTTTCAGAGCCTTTTTCTTCCAGGTGCTGCAATCTGGCTTGCTTATTTTAAAATACAATATTAAGGCCCAGAGCCAATTGCATCCTGGCCTGGATCAGGAACAGTGTGGCCAGCACGACAAGGGAGGTTATTCTGCCCCTGTACTAGGCACTGGACAGGCCACACCTTGAGTACTGCGTCCAGTTCTGGGCCCCTTGATTCAAGAGAGATGTTGTGGTACAGGAACATGTTCAGAGAAGGGCAGCAAGGCTGGTGAGGGACCTGGGGCACAGCCCTGTGAGGAGAGGCTAAGGAACCTGGGGGTGTTCAGCCTGGAGGAGACTCAGGGGTGACCTCACTGCTGTCTACAACAACCTGAAGGGAGGTTGTAGCCAGGTGGGGAGTGGTCTCTTCTTCCAGGCAACAAGCAACAGAATGAAGGGACACAGTCTCAAATTGTGCTAGGGGAGGTCTAGGCTGGATGTTAGGAGGAAGTTCTTGACAGAGTGATTGGCATTGGAATGGGCTGCCCAGGGATGTGGTGGAGTTGCCATCTCTAGAATTGTTAAAGGAAAGCCTGCATGGGGCATTTTGTGCCATGGTCTAATTGATTGGCAAGGGATGGGTGATAGGTTGGATGATCCTGGAGGTCTCTTCCAACCTGGTTGATTCTATGATTCTAAGTCAAATTCATAAATACAAGTTAGCTGCCTTTTTGATCTAACAAAGAGAGTGTGATTTTCTGACTGATAATCAAAATTATCAATGCTGACATTAAAAATGCAAGACAGAATATTTTAAACACAATAGTAATTAGCCATCAGGCTATCCTGATCTTGTAGTAAGTTCCTTTATCTTTGCAATCCTCAATTCAAAAGTAGATGGCTTTCTCTAAAACATACTCTAGGGCAGATCATTTTCATTTGCATAAATAATAAAGGAGAAAGTTCTTTCTGTGAATGTGTCACTGGTGGAAGATGTCCTCTCATTGATGCAACAGGTCAAATTACTTAATTGTCTCCTCTGGCCTGAAAATATATCTCTTCTGTATTTTGAGCATCAACTCACAGTTGATGTATGTGTATATTAATTAATACACAGAATTTCTCTGTTCATTATTTTGATGAGATAGTCAAGAGCTTACATAACTAAACTTGAAGATGGGTGTCTACATTATTATGATATACAGAAAGATGGGAATCTGACAGTTTTCCTTGTTAGATTTGCTTACTCAAATGGGTCTCAGTGTTTTAGTCTGTTTTTCCTTACAGAACAAACATAACTGTTATTCCCATAAATAGCCTAAAATTATATTTTCTGCTAATAAAATAATTCAGAACTGCATAATATCTTTCTTCATATTATCTAATTTTGGAAGTTATTTCTTTGATAATAAGAGTCCAACAATAATGAATTCATTTCAATATGTCATTACCCTTACAACTGTAGTTCATCATTGCTATGAGCTTGTACTGTGATTCAGTTTTATTTTCCCTGAAGGACATTATCCCAAATGACCAATGTGAAAGAATTGAAGTTACACTCCAGGTATTATCTGGTGTGTCTTAACTCTTGCTTGTTCACTTTTCAAACATCACAGCTGAAGGGCTTGGTCTTGGGGTTGAGGAGTTTTGATGTTTATTAGGAATTAACCTTGAAGATGAGGATACCATTATAATCTTGCTTTTCCATGTTTGTCTGCCAAAAACCTTCACCAAGATGAGTCTTCAGTTTCAGAAGATTACTTATTGACTATGGGCAAAAGGTATAAGGAGGTCTGTAGGTTTCAAACCTCAAAAGACCTAGACAGTCTATTTTGCATTACCATGAATTAATCTTCTTCTACTCATCCCACAATAGAGAATTTTTCTTACCATTTAGTAATCCTTTTTCCTTTTTGTCTTCCCAATTACACTGATAATTATTTTCTATTATGCTGGTACAGTCTGTAAATCTTTCACACTTGGAATTTCATGTCGGCTTTCTAGAAGAAGGATAAATTTTGTTTCTAAGTTTGGTTCCACCAAGAGTATTTCAATACACCTTCAACATACGGATAGTCACACCGAAGTCAACAGGTGACTCACGCTTGATGAGAAGCATATGGTTAAGTGGTAGGGTTTTTTTTTCCCAGGTTTTAATCTCAACTCATACTAGAAAAGCTTGACTGTAACAGAACTGCTGTTATTCCACTGCATGAAAGAGCAGAACACCTGACATATTTCCACATTTTCTCTCTTGTGTGCTGTGAAACTGTATTTTGCAGGATTTCTTTCTATATCTGTCTATGAGGTTAGAGGAAAAGCTGGTGTAGTATGGTCCTGTACAACTGCAGGCAAATGCTGTAGTCTTCACAACATACGTGAAAGGCTGCATGAATGGTTCTAGTGATGCCTTGCAGAGATTATCTATTTGAGTTCTGTGAAGACTGACAGAGTGGTATCAGTTATTGGTACAGTAACAAAGGTTTTGTTGCATAAATACTAAATAAGATGGTGCCTTTCCTGTGTTCCAGGTTTATTTCTTTGTGCAACTCTGCAATGAGTTTGTTTTCAGGTCACAGAAAAGGTTTGCAATATTCACTGCATTCATTAGCTCTGAAGGGACTTGGTTTTACCACTGTTTGCTGCTTCTCTTTCATATGCATTCTATACACTTAATTGTGGCAGATGAATGACATTTCGTTAGGGTGATCTATTTAGCATAACCCATTCATTATTTTTTTAAATTTTATTTTATTAATTTGTATTGCTTGTTTGCGTGATGAAGAGAGACTTCTGGAAGCAAGGTCAAAATCCATGTATGCCCTTTCCATCTTATATTTTAGCTAACCAGTAGATTTTTACTCTGCTTGGCATTTTTTTGGAGACAGATCCATGTCAACAAGAATATTACTAGGACTTCCTCTGCTTTTGATGAGTTTGCTGTTACGCAGTCCTGCTTCCTACTGTATATGCAGTATTTCTCCTGTCTGAATGGAGAGGAAGGTAGCTGCAGAGGGGATACTGAATCTGAGCAGTTTGAAGCACCTACTGTGCGACCTTCATTTCACAGGCTGCAGCATCTGGGAGGGGTCAATGATCAGATACAGTTTAGCAGTCCTAGGGTAGCTTCCACTTTAAGAAAGCGTTGAAATGCCTTTTAGAAACACCTCAGTTGCCGTGAGCTATGCTCCAGCAGATGATCTCTGGGCGATTTACTGCTACCAAACATCCAAGCCTGATGTGTGCTGGGGCTGTACAGATCACTTACAGAAGTGACAGAATGACACCGTAGCTGCCACAGTATGCCATCTGAGCTAATAACCTAAAAGAATGTCAGCAGTGCTTTTAAGTTAATGTGTGAGCACTGAATTGCAGCAAGTGTATCATCCATTTTGCCATGCCTGCTACAGTGGCAGTAACCTGTGCCAGAGGTAAACAGTCCAGATTGGTGACCTCTTCAATCTCCATGAATTCCCAGAGACAGAAAGACTGTAAATCCATCATTGTCTGTGCTGGGAATTTAAATGTCCAACTTTGATACTCACGCATTTTGAATCATTCTCTTTTTGCTCTAACGACAAAGACAAGTACAAAAGACATCACAGAACAACTACAAAATGCCCACTATCTCCCAAAAACCCAAAAACTCACAACACCACCCCCCAACACACACTTATCTGGGCATTTAAACAGATGTTTGCAATCAGCCCCCTGTGCAATGTGCCTATCAATATTATATATTTTTTGCTGTTCACTGATTTTGTGTTTATATATGCCCACCACCTCCCAGCTTTGAAGTAATTTCTTCTGTAGAAACTTGGATTTCTAAATAAATGTGGGTTTTTGTGTTGGTTTTTTTTTTCCCATAGCCACTCTCATATTTACAGTAAAAAAGCCAGTAAGAGATAATTCCCTTTCAGAATCCATGCCAATTATATTGTGCCAACAGGCCTGGTCTCTCAGGTCTCTTTTCATTCTGTTTAATTTATCATTTTGACCCATTTGCCAGGTTTAGATGTGAGGTTTATTGGCCTAGAATTGCCAAAATCAAGCCCTGGAGTTTTTAAAATACAGAGATAGCTGTAGTTGTGCTTAAATAGGACTTCATTTTGGTAACTACTTTTAAAGTATATCTGTTTCCAAAACAGACTTTTTCTCCCCAGACTGCCATATTTACAGGATGTGGAAGAAAAATGATAAGGGAATCAGGGACTCCAATCTCCCAGATTCTTCTGCAGTCTTACCTATGAAGTGAAATTCCAGTAGGTCAAAGGCTTCATATTAAGGTACAAATTATTGTAGTGAGGGTGACTATTACATAAATGAAAACTGTGATCTGCCCTTCTGTAAGGTGTTTGCTGAAGAATGATTGATTGTAGGGGATGAGTGCTGAGCCAAACATGTAGAGTCCCTGCAGGAATATGTTGGTTTCATCTCTCTACCCTTTAGCCAGTCATGTCTTGCCATTAGGTTTTCATGAATGCTGCTATATCTGAGACTTTAGCCAAGCAGGGATGTGCCACTGTCACAGAATCACAGAGTATTAGGGGTTGGATGGGACCTCTAAAGATCATGGAGTCCAACCCCCCTGCCAGATCACCTATACCAGATCACACAGGAATGCCTCCAGGAAGGTTTTGAATATCTCCAGGGAGGGAGACTCCACAATCCCTCTGAGCAGCCTGTTCCAGTGCTCTGTCACCCTCACAATGAAAATTTTCTTCTTCATGTTTACATAGAACTTCCTATGCCTCAGCTTCCACCCATTGCTCCTTGTTCTGTCACTGGGCATCACCCAGCAGAGCGTGAATCACATCATTTTGAGTGCCAAAGAATTGCATTTTTAAAAAATCCTTTATGGTGGACTATACTGTTCCATGAGTACCAAAATGCTACCATGGCTGGCTATCTAAATGCTGTCACTGTTGTAAAGTGAATGGGGAAAATATTCAGTGTACAGTACTGATACAATGTGATTGCAGAACTTTTACTACAAGTCTTGACATATCCCAGTTCATACAACCATAGCTCAGATGTAAGATTCCCTACCAGTTGTAATTAAAGAACTCTCACCACAGGAAGGAACAAGTCTAAACCAGATTAATGTTTCAATCCTAACAGTTGTTTCATTCATTCATTATAACTGTGTAGTGGCTATTCAAACACAGATTATTTTAAATACACCCTCTCTCACCTCAGATGATGGCTATGGCATAAACTCCTGTGATATAATATTTTCAATAACTAAGCCTAGCAGATTAAGTTAGGCATCAGTTGTTGCCAGTGCAGTCATGTAGGCATGACTGATTAATTTAGCCAGAACTGACACATCACTTTTGTACATTTTGAGCCTTGACTCTAATGTTAGTTCCTGAATATTTTAACTCAACTTATTCTGGGATGCCTCAGCCATTCTTGCTATTAGTATATTTTACTAATAGTGTGTTAATGTTAAATCCTTGGGCACTTCTTTGGCACTAAAGAATAAAAGGGTATCTTTTGCTGTGGGTACTGAATATTTCATAAGTGCAGACCATAAATGCTCCAAATTACTGTCTATAATGTTCCTACATATAATACCCTTAAAGCCCAGAAAAATGTTTTCTCTATATCACTTAAATATGCAATAACAATTTGATCTCTGTCACTGCAGACAATAATGCAGAATAGCAGTGAACATTAGGACTATTTATGTCAGTCTATGCTGATTAAAGAATATGAAAGAAATAAATTATTATGGAGGGGTATCTTTTACTAGCCAGTTTAGTACTTATCCCTCTTTCTAAAATTGCTTCTGGACCAACATACCTAGTAATGCAAATGCTATTTGCTTGGATAAATATCAGTCATATATTTCCCTTGACCTTTTAGTCTATTTAAAGCAAAAAGGAAATAGATATTTATTGTTTGCCAGCTCTTTTTTCTGTCTCATTTCACTGCATATGTTCTGGAATCCAGTTTTCTAGGCAAGCTGACTGAACGTATTCCATTCACCATTCTACCATCTGTGAAGTAATTAACTTTTGACTTATGGAAAAAAATTAAGAAGAAATACAATCATCCTATTTTTTTCTCAGTACTCTTGGAAGATAAGAAATAACACTGCTTTTATTTAAGCTGAGGGCATGCATGAACATCCAAAATCTGGAAGTTACTCACAGCTTCCTCTGGAGTAGCCACGTTAATATTTTGTAGCTAGAAGTTTGTTCTCATTGCTATGAAGAATGCTACAACAAGCTGTATTTCTGCATCTGAGTTCAGTGTGGCCTTAAAATGTAAGGACTTTATGGAATAGTTTGATGTTGATTGACATCCTTCTTTGCCAAACCACATCATCCCTAGAACTAAGATTTGCAAAACTGTGTAAAGATTTTCAGTATTTTATGTTACCAGTGCAGTCTCTGGCTAAACATGTTAATTTAACATGGCTACCCATGTTAATTTTTTTGTAGCTAGAATTTTGTTCTCCTTCCTATGAAGCATGCTACAGTGAGCTGTATTTCTGCATCTGAGTTGAGTGTGGCCTTAAAACATTATATATGGACTTCATGTCCAGTCTAATCTAGGGTAGGGTGTCCCTGCCCATGACAGGGGGGTTGGAACTAGATGATCCTTGTGGTCCCTTCCAACCCTGACTGATTCTATGATTCTATGAAGTAGTTTGATGTTGACTGACATCCTTCTTTGCCAAACCACATCATCCCTAGAACTAAGATTTGCAAAACTGTGTAGAGATTTTCAGTTTTTTATGTGGTTTAGGGTAGGAGAGTAAGATATTCTCATTTTTGTTTGTAATTTACAGGCATATATATATATTGGTATGAATATTAAAAGAAGATGCTGCTTACCACCCTCACATGAGACTGGTTTTCAGTTAAAGACCCCTTGTCAGGTCTTGTAATAACAGGACAAGGGGTAATGGGTTTAAACTGGCAGAAGGGAGATTTAAACGGGATGTTAGGAGGAAGTTCTTTACAGTGAGGGTGGTGAGACACTGGCACAGGTTGCCCAGGGAGGTTGTAGCTGCTCCCCCCTGGAGGTGTTCAAGGCCAGGCTAGATGAGGCCTTGAGTGACCTGTAGTAGTGGGAGGTGTCCTTGCCTATGGCACAGGGGGTTTGGAACTGGCTGAACTTTGAGGTCCCTTCCAACCTAAACCATTCTATGATTAAACAGGGAAACACTTTACAGAGCTGTTACAATGCTGATTGCATTAGCTCACAAGCCATGTTCCATTGTGCAAAAGAGCAGAGAACTGGCAAAATACCTATTAGCACACTTTGCTTGTACCAATTCACAGCCTGATAAGTAGCCTGAAGCATTCAAGTTTGTGCTATAGAGAAACCATGTGTAGCTTCTCAGCCAGGTTGATGCCTGATTACCTTTCTTCCCTGCTGTTTTAATCCAGCTGAGTTGATAACAGGGTGAATTAAGAGATATGACAGAAGTGTGTGTTGCCATTACCAGTTTTCCCACTTTAGCCCAAGGTGTTGCCCCTTCCAAAGGAGGAGTGGCTGGACAATTTGTGAATTTTGTAACCCAAAAGATGGAAAATACTATAATCTCTGTCAGGCTGTTTTCTGAAACAGTTTAGGTACTGCTTCATGTATAGTCCAACCATCCTTTGTCATAGCTATACAACAGCTTCAGACATCCAACTGGAATCCTCGATGTGAGTCAACAATGTTAGGATTCTAGTTTAACCTTTAGAGCTGCTAGTACTGCAGAAAACATTTCCTGAGATTTCTCAGTAGAAATCACTTGATGTGAAGGTCCAGTTTTCTTCAGAGTCCAAATGTGATAACTTTCAGAGTTACAGTGTAAGACTCATCCCATCACTCAGGGAGCACCAAAGACCCAGAGACCAGAGCAGACTCATGCCTGCAGAGGTTTGGTGGACAACTCTCAGTGACTATTCAGTACACTGTGCATTCTGCCAAGAGAGTAGAGCCTGCCTCTGTGGAAGCCGCAGAATAAATATCCTTTTCAGTACATTCGTTCACATTATTTCTTTCAGTCCTTGAATGAAATACCATCTGGTCTTGATGACTTGCTGTAATTGCATCTCTAATTGCTCTGTAACTTCCTCCTTAGAGAGTTCAGTCTCTGTGAAAGGCTTATTCTGATTTACCATTAAAATTGCCTTCAGTATAACAATTCAGTTATCAGGACTCTCCTCTTTCTACATCTTACTTCATCAAACTGCGTGGAAGAATAATGGTTATCACAAAGTAAGATTTTTCTGATCTATAGAAATTCTACTTTGGTTAAACAGAGAGGTTTTTTTCTTCGAAAATATATTACAGATCAGACAGGTAAAGAAAGGAAAGAGATTGAGAACTCCTTAGCATTAAAAAATCCAATATTATCAGTTCTGTTACTTACACCTCTCTAGACTCAGGACTGATATTATCACTGACATTATGCTTTAACTATGGATTGCTTTCCTGCATTTTATAACCCTGTCCCTGTTCCTTAATGGTTTATTCTGATGTTGCTCAAAGTCCTACTCCTTCACTTATAGTCTTAAGAAATCTTTTTGAAGTACTGAAAATAAAGAAGAACTGTTATCCACACATTTTTTCATCAATGTGCATTCATCTCTCAGGCCCTGTAGTTATGGCATGATGCATTATGGCCCATAGCTACAAGTTGTTAGAGTATTCTAGTTAATGATGTATGTTTCTGAAAAGTTTAAAGTTCTCTGTGAAAGCCAAACAACTATTCTTTGATTGCCTTCAAGCCCATGCTTCAATTAAGGAACAGATAACGGAAACCTTTTTTGATCCATGAACTAGTAGTGGAGATCCTAAGAAAAGAGCATCCTGCAAACAGGGCAAGGCACGAGACATCATCTCCTAAGGTCATAGAATCATGGTATCATAGAATGGCCTAGGTTGGAAGGAAGCTTAGAGATCATCTACTCCAACTGCCCTGCCATGGGCAGGGAGACCTCTCAACTACACTCAGCTTCTCAAGCCCTCATCCAGCCTGCCTTTGATCACTCCCAAGGAAGAGGCATTCACAACCTCCCTCAGCTCCTGTTCCAGAGTTCCACCGCCCTCATACTGAAGAACTTTATCCTAAAATTCAGCCTAAACCTACACTCCCTCAGCTTAAAACCATTCCCTATTGTCCTGTCTCAAGACACTCATGAAAAGTCCCTCTCCAGCCTTCCTGTAGGACCCCTTCAGGTATTGGAAGACAGCTCTAAGGTCGCCCTTTAGTCTTTTCTTTCTTAGGCTGAACAACCCCAGCTTCCTGAGCCTGTACTCATAGCAATGGTGTTGCATCCTTTGCATTATCTTTGTGGCACTCCTTTGGACTTCCTCCAACACCTCTTTGTCCTTATGATGGGGGTATAATGCAGCATGTTTAGCCCTACCTCTTGTATCCCACATTTTGCTGTTGCGATCTCTTCTTCTCCATTGTCTGAAATTATTTGCAAATAGGGTTTGTAAACCAACATCATTTCATAAAAGAAATTGCATCTCTTCTGTCTCAGAGCTGCAGGAGAACCTTCTGTTGCAAGTTGTATCACTTCCCACTGCACATCCAAGAGAAAATGGGATGATATAACCAATACAGCTAGGTCCCTTTCCCCATATGGATCTTCAGCTCAGGATAGTGACATTGCCTTTGCTCTTGCTCATTAGGATCTCAGGATTTCTTTTCAGGTTGGGAGTTCAGCCCTGAAATCCTGAGCAATTTGAGCAAGGAGGCTCAAAGAACCTCCAGAGATCATAGAGTCCAAGCTCCCTGCCAAGGCAGGATCCCCTAGGGTAGTTTACACAGGAATGCAATCTGGTGGGTGTGGAAAGTCTCCAGAGAAGGAGACTCCACAACCTCTCTGGGCAGCCTGTTTCAGTGCTCTGTCACCATCACTGTAAAGAAGTTTCTCCTCACATTGAGCTGAAACCTTCTATGTTTCAATTTGTAGCTGTTGCTCCTTGTCTTATTGCTGCTGACCAGTGAAAAGAGCTTGGCCCCAGCCACTTGACACCCACTCCCCAGAGTTTTACATACACCGATCTCCTTTCAGTCTTCTCCAGACTGACCAGTCTGAGGTTTCCCAGTCTCTCTACCTAGGGCAGATGCCCAAGTCCCCCAGTCATCCTCATGGCTCTCCACTGGACTCTTTTCAGCAGGTAACTGTCTCTCTTGAACTGGGGATCCCAAAACTGGACACAGTATTCCAGGTCTCGTCACACCTAGGCAGAGTAATGAGACATTTGAAATCATTGGGTGTACAAAGTAGCCAAAGAGAATGAGAGCTATGAAAGCATGTCTTATGTACAATTGATACACACAGAAAAATGTGGTTATAGTATATTCAGCAAACATATGAATATTACCTGACTGGGTTAGTGGGAGGAGGTATTACATAGAAATAACCTGGGTATTTTTTTTTTTTTAAGTCCTCTCCTTCTGGACTCTTAAGTGTGAACAAATATGAATGTTATTTTTGAAATTTCTGGTGTTAAACTGTACCACTGCTACTAAAACATTTATGCTGGTCACATTATTATAATTAGCATAATGGGTTAGCTATTGTGTTAGTTAGAAAAAAATCCTTCCCTAACTAGATGAATATATTCATATGATTTGCGAGGCGCTTGCTTGTAGCGGATTTAACAAAATTATTCTCAAATTTAAAAGCATTGTGATCTTTATGACAAATTAAGACATTTTAATAGAGCAGATTTGTTTTTCAAACACAGTGATTGTTCACTGTTCGTTCTCCTTTTTTTTTTTTTTTGGTAAAGTGCTAATCATCCATGCAGGAAATGCAAACAGTACTCCAAGTGATAGGCAGTCAATCAGAAAAGGCTCTTTCTTTGTTGTTGTTTGATAAGTGACTTGCTAGTCGTCTTCAGGTTATTTGTGGTATGAGGGAAGGTGCTAGCGTTTATCTGGATTTGCCCACCAAATGTTGGAATTGAACATTTTGCATTAAACGGCTCCACAAAGTGAGAGTTTAAACCCTATGAAGTTTATAAATAATTCATATTTAATAAAGACAGGAATACATGCTGGCAGAAGTCTAAGAGGGCCCTTTCTTGCAAGATATAGAGACAAAACACATAATTTGTCTTTAGACAAGAATAACTGAAATGTCACCTGAGATCCATGCACTTTGACCTCTTTTCACTGAGTAACACACAGGTTGCATGACAGGTGCATTTGAAATATTAAATTTTGATGGGCCTGGGAAGTACAACAAGAGCTAGGTTTGTATGACAGCAGAAAAGAAAGGCATGCTTAATCTAGCAGGAACAAAAAAAAAAACCCATGCTGCCCTCTTCAGATGGAGCACCCAATCAGACACAATCTCACTAGAATGGTGAGAGACTTCCATCAGTTTCTCTGATAGGATGATGAATTCTGTCATATTTTTACAAGCAAGTGACATGGACTCACCAGACTGGGATTTGGGAGAAAAATTAATTTAATCCAGAAATAATTGACAGCATGAGAGATTGGAAGAGTCAAAGGGGGCAAAGCAAAAAGTGCTTTCTTAGAAAAGTAATTTTTTATTCAGTATGACTAAACCAATCTAGATGAGCCTTCCAGAGAGTCAGACTAGATAAAATATTCAGACAGGCTATTTTAATCTGGCCTCTGTCTATGCTGTATAAATCTGTTTTTAATCTGTGTTCGCTTACCCGATATAAATAATATACGAGTTAAGATTGTATAGCTGAGATGAAAATACAAGACCAGAATAATTTCTCAACGGTCTCAAATCCAGCCCAAAAATTGAAAGCCTGAATTCTGATGCCGCTTTTTAAAACTGTTGCATGTCTGCCACCCTACTGATGGTTCCTGAGGGGCAATGGAGAGCAGGTCTTCCTTTCTCATTTCCTCCTTAGAAAGAAAAGCATTTTCCTGACTTTCCAGGCAAAAAAAAAAAAAAAAAGGAAATTTTCCCATAAACCTCACAATGATATGTTCTGGTCATTGCATTGCTAGAGGGATGTCTTTAGTCACACTGTTATTAAAGAGAGCAATGTATACCATGATACGTAGCCAGTTAGGGGAAGAATCTCTGCAGAAGAGAATGTAATGGGAATTCTGGAATGGAAAGCACAGGAGCAGCTAACATGATGGTATTTTGTTGCACACTAGCCATACTGGCCTATTCTGCATCACTAAGTCAGTCATCCTTGCAAAACAGACTAAACTGTAGGGCTTTTTCTGAGATACAGCTGCCTTTCAACCCAAAGCCACCCTACTGCTCTAGCAGTAATTATCTGCAGGAGTTTACTGGTACAGACATATCCAGAGATTCTTTCAAGCATGTCATAATTTATTTGAAGAGATACGAGCAGTGTCAATGGCCTGTCCATGCTGTGACGGAAAAAAGGATCAGGAAACAGAGGCTGATACTCCATCCATCCAAGCCAAGAATCTCTGTTTCTCTCCTTTTTCCATTATCTGCATCCACCAGTGCTAGAGCTGCTCTATTTGGTGCTTTCTAAGTCCAAATATCTTTGATTCTTGTGCATGAGCCCAACCAGCTTCACAGACTGAGTTACGTTGGGGTTGAGTAAATTTTAGTTTAATACTTGAGGTCTTGTGAAGAGAAGTTTGTGCCTGCAGCATAATATTGCTAATTGACTAATTTTGTTCTTCGTTTTGCATTGCTGAGCTGAAATACAATATAAAAAACCAAGCAATCTAGAAGGTCAACAGGCAAATTAAAAACTGAAATTAAAGAAAAATATTCAAGCACCTTAACTGGGTCTTGAAGAGAATTATGTAATTAAATCTCAGACTGCTGAAGGCTATTGTGCTAAACCAGTAACACTCCATTTTTTGCTTTAAAATCCTCCAGAATCATAGAATGGCTTAGCTCGGAAAGGACCACCAAAGGCCATCTATTCCTATCCCCCTGCAGTCAACAGGGACATCTGCCATGAGATCAGGTTGCCCAGAACTCCATCAAGCCTGGCCTTGAATATCTCCAGGCATGGGGCCTCAACTACCTCCCTGGGCAACCTGTTCCAGTGGTCCACTACCCTCACAGTAAAGATCTTCCTCCTAATGTCTGACCTAAATTTACTATTATCTAATTTAAAACCATTGGCCCTTGTCCTAGCAATACAGTTCTTTGTGAATAATCCCTTTCCAGCCTTCTTGTAGCCTCCCTTCCAGTACTGAAAGGCTACTGTTAGATCTCTCTAGAGTCTTTTCTCTAGGCTGAACAACCCCATATGAGTGATAACATCTCAGTCTTGGCACATTGAAACAAACTCTTACACTGCTTCACCCCAGCACTTGGATTGGAAACCACTCCTCATACTAAGATTGAGCTCCTTAATCCAGACATCATTAGGTTTAACTGACTTTGAGAAACTCAGACTTCAAAAAGAAAATTACCTCTGTGACAGTTGCCTCTACCCTGATAAACAACCGTTTGGGTAGCTCAAGATCATGGTGAGCTTGTTTGCCCAAGAACTGGGACACCAGTTTCCGTTCCATCCTCAGCATTTAGTCTCCCAGTTCATCAATCAATGCCCTAATCACTAGGCATTGACTCTTCCTTGTACAAACCTTTGTCTGTTTCCTGGAAAATTCTGTCACTTTGCATTGGAGAAATGCCTGGCAGAAAGGGACCTGGGGGCTGTAATAGACAGGAGCTGAATATGAGCCAGCAGTGTGCCAAGGTGGCCAAGAAGGCCAATGCCATCCTGGCTTGGATTAAAAATGCTGTGGCCAGAAGGATTAGGGAGGTGTTTGTCCCCTTGGACTCATCTTTGGTGAGGCCACACCTCAAGTACTGTGTTCAGTTTTGGGCACCACAATATAAGAGAAATGTGGAGGTGCTGGAGCAGATGCAGAGGAGGGCAACAAAGCTGGGGAAGGGCCTGGAGAGAGCAACTGAGGGAGCTGAGGCTGTTTAGTTTGAAAAAGAGGAGGCTGAAGGGAGACCTTATTGCTGTCTACAACTACCTGAAGGGACATTGTGGAGAGGCTGGAGCTGGTCTCTTCTCACAGGCAGTTGGAGACAGAACAAGGGGAAATGGCCTCAAGCTGAGACTGGGTAGCTTTAGATTGGACATTGGGAAAAAGTTTGTCACTGAGAGAGTGATCAGGAACTGGAATGAGCTGCCCAGGGAGGTGGTGGAGTCACCCACCCTGGATGTGTTTAAGGATCATTTGGATGTGGTGCTTAGGGCTATGGTTTAAGGTGAATCTTGTAGAGTAGGGTTC
>VWZI01000776.1:93398-190887 GCA_013396835.1 Psilopogon haemacephalus
AAGTGGTTCCTCTTTCCGTGATCACTGCTATAAGATACTGATTTTTATGTTGGCTTTGTTATTGATGAAAGTCTCAGGGGTATATTTGATGAGTGGATTTTGTGACGGAGGAAAAAAAGAGAAATCTGGATGATGTGCCTAAGAGGCAAAGTTTAATTATCTTGTTATGCTATTGCCTAACTCTAGGCAGCTTTCAACTGAAGATACTTCTTGTTCTGGTTCCCATTTGAGAGTATCTACCTGTGTCCATATATCTAATCTAGTCAACACACCTGTGAAGGCAGATACTTGGGACATAGCTATCCCTGTCCTTACTCTTAGAATCATCATTTATGAGGTCCAGCCTTGAGAGCACACTGCTTTTGGGCAGTAGCAAATTAACTTTGTGAAATGTAATTTTTAAAATTTCTTCTTATCTGTCTAATAAATTGCAACCTTAAAAAAAAAGAGAGAGAAAAGAGTCTGGCCTAGAGAGTTAAATTTATCATGACATTAATCTGACTATGTTTTTACTCTGCTTAAATTTTAATTAGATTCTTTCTCTCTAATAAATCTCATTTTAATTAAGACAGCCCAAAATGAATTATATGGACTGTTACTGAATGCTCATTGTTGAACATTTCAAAGCTGACTCCTGCCCCCAAGTGAAACCCAAAGAGCACGTGGGCATAAACACTGATGGGCATGAGATGGCAAATTGTAATAGGAACTAGAACTATGAGGCTTCTGTCACTGTTGTGGAGGTTCTTTTTTTGCTATGGCCATCCATGCAGGTGCCACATGCCAGAAGTAAACAGCATAGCTGCTATAGTATGTACAAATTCGTGTACAGATTTCACATATTGTACTACAGCTGAGCCAAGGAATTTCAACATTTATCTATAACAATCTGTCTGTCCCAGTCAAGCACTTTTCCCCTTCTTAGAAGACCATCAGTGATGCCAAGCTATACAAACAGCACTCAGTCCTTCTTTGTCATTTGCATTGGCTTGACATGGAGTTGTTCAGATATACTTGAAGGCAGAATTGAGTCCATAAAGACCCCATTCCCGCAAAGTGTGGCATGCATGCAAATAACTCCTCCTACAAAGATTCTCATTGACAGCATTAAGTTTATGGCCAGCTGTATGGGTTTGCAAAATCAGAACCTTTGACAAGGAGGAGGTTTTTTTGAACATTAGATGCATGGCTTTTCACCATGCACAATGTAAGTTCTCATATTGGAATTTTAGAAATTCTTAAAAGCAGTATTTCTTCTTCAGAGACTATGCTTTGATGTGTAGTTCTGATAATTTACTGACAGATATTGCCAGATATAAAAGAAGGCATTTCTTTGGCTCTACATGCTTTCATACTCTAAAACTTTTATTTAGAAGGGTGAGGAGCCCTTAACATGTTTATTAGACTCTATGAAGTGTATAAATGAGAACAAAAGATTTCTATTCCGGTATTGTGCAGCTGGTGCTCTCTATTGTAGTATAATTAAAACTGGTTACTGAAATGGTGATAAGGTCACAGTTAGTATCTCTATTAGGATAACAAACTATATTAACATTTTTTTCCCCAAAGGGTGGACTCACAGGACTAGGGTTTTAGATGAAGAGTTTGCAAATTGTATAGATGGTAAAATAATTGCTACAATAGTAAAAAGATGAAAGCAATAGCAACTGATTATGTTATAGGTTGATGCCATCCAGTGGTTCAGTAGAGCACTGAGGGGACAGGTTTTGAGTAGTATTTGGTACAAGATACTGTATTTTCAGATCAGGCCACGGAACTATTGCTCTTTGATATTATGATCCAAATTAAACTTGTTTATTGATTGTCAGTTTACTTATGCTCTAACATTAGTTACCTGATACGTGGTGTTGCCCAGGATTCAGTGCTGGGTCTGGTCTTGCTCAATATGTTCATCAGTGACCTAGATGAAGAGATGGAGTGTAGCCTCAGCAAATTTGCTGATGATATAAAACTGGGACGAGAGGCTGACCTGCTGGCAGCCTGTGCTGCTGTTCAGCAAGACCTGGGCAAAGTGGACAGCTGGGCAAAGGTAAACCTAATGAAGTTCAACAAGGATAAGTATAGAGTCCTGCACCTGTAGGGGAATAGCACCATCCACCAATATAGGTTAGGGGTGGAGCTGCTGGAGAGAAGTTCCACAGAGAAGGACCTTGGAGTTCTGGTTGAAACTAAGTTATCCATGGGTCAGCAATGTACACAGGTGGCCAAAAATGCCAGTACTATACACGGGTGCATTAAGAGGAGTGTGTGCAGCAGGTTCTCCTACCTCTTTACTCAACCCCAGTTAGACCTCATCTGCATTGTGTACAGATAGACTGAGAGACCAGAGGATGTTTAGTCTGGTGAAGAGAAGGCTTAGAATGGACCTTATCAATGCCTACAAATACCTGAAAGGTGACTGTCAGGAGGATGGAGCCAGTCTCTTTTCAATTATATCTGTGACAGGATGAGAGGCAATGGACATAAACTCAATCAGAGGAAATTCTGTCTCAACATGAGAAAAAAAAAAATTACTGTGAGGTTAACAGAGCACTGAATATTCCTTTAGAGATTTTCAAAACCTGCCTGGATACATTCCTGTGTGACTTGTCCTAAGTGGTTCTATTTTACGGGGTAGTTGGAGTCAATGACCTCTGGAGGTCCCTTCCAACAGCTAGATTCTTTGATACCCTTTATATATATGCTGTGGCCTATATATATACACAGAGATATATATTGTCTTGCCTGTGCATTCATGTGCACATATGGACAATAATAATAACATTATATAGTTCAGTTTCCACATGAAAAAGCACACTTCTGAAGAGCATGGTTATTAAAAGTAAAAACAGCTTAATTTCGCTGAGGTAAATCAAGTTGAAAATCTGTGCTGCAGGAGTGGAGCAATCATTTTAGTTCAGAGCTCTGCACAACAATAAACCTTCTATTTTAGCAGATACTTGTGAGGGGAGATAAACTGAACGAGTTGCATCCAGTTCTGAATGCTCTTAGGTGTAACCTACCATCATAACAATACTGCAGTTGATTTGTGTGGTCCCTATTTAGAAAATAAGGTGCTACCAAAGAATTTAGCATCTCATGGGCTCCAGATTGATGCATTCCATTGCCAAGCTGCAGAAAAATTGCCTGTAGATGTTAATTTTATAGTGTTCAGTAAGTAGAACTGATATTCTGATTAGTTTCAAATTAGCGAATCAGTGCAAAATTTGAAAAAATTAACTCAAGCCCTGACAAGAAATCTGTTTGCTTGCTTTTGGCTGTGTACAATGTTAATATTCATCCTCCAAAATATTACTCTGGTTTAACAACACGAGTTCCTCAGTTTTAGGCTAGTGGGATTATTGATGTGGAAAAAAAAATAAAGGAATGACATCTCCATTGTAACAAAAACGTCCCTCAAGAAAAGTACTGGCTGCATGAAAATCCATCATTAATCAACAAATAAATAAAGAACCGTGGTACAAATAGGCATTTGCCTTAAAATAAGCATGAAGAAAATGTTTGTCTTCATAAGTATGTTTATCTGACGTAACAGTTTGTTTATATGACGTAACAGTTTATTTAGGGAATTCAGGAAGGTATCTAGACTTGTTTCTTCTTTTGAGCATGGAGATCAGTGTGAAACAGCTCCGAGAGATCAGAAACTACTCCTGTTACTTTTCCGTGCAAACATAACTTCAAGAGTGCTCCATATTGGAATACCTGCAATTCCCCGTGGAGTTACAAGTGATAGCATCAGCACATGGTAAACACACCTTGAAGTACATTAGAGAGATTACTAGGTTGTATCATCCTCGGTGGAAATTGCATGCATTTCAAAACTGCAGATTTTAGTGGGAATGATCGTGCAGTTATGAAGGGGGAAAGAGAAAAAAAGTATTTTCTATCTGCTGCTTTACTACTTTTTTTTTTTTCCCCTTTTGTAAATAGCAGAATCGAAATAAGAAAGGAAAGGGCTGAGAAAATGCAAAATGACTGACAAATGGAGTTATCCCACTTAAGTTTTGACAGGAATGTAAAGAGCACTGAAAACAAGCCAGTTTCCTGGCAGTCTGTTTTAGAGGAATTCCTATCCACTGACAACAATGAATACAGAAGCAAATGAAACTTTAAAATTCAAGTTACCAAAAAAAGCCTTTTGAATATTTAGTTGTTGCAGATTTTTTGTCCCCTGGAGTGTTAAGCAGCACACAGTCAATGCCAGGCAAGCCTCTCCCCAACTTGTGAAGTCTATACAGACATAAGGGTTTTGTGCATCTGTTAACAGAGAAATGCCTTCTCTCATTTAGCAATTATTACTTTTTTTTCCCTAATCTCAGCCACAGGCAGTTAAATTTTACTTTGATCTACTGTCTTGTCTGTATATCACTTGTCTGAGATCTGAAGGGAGTGAAACATGACTGAGGAAATGCTTGTGAACTGGCATTAATGTGATTTAACTCATTTGAATAAATTTTGAATTAAATTTGGCACTTTTTTTTTTAATCTGTAAGGTTGGATAGATAGTTTTCATAGTTGTTGGCATGGGAAAGCATGAACATGTGGATTTGCTGCAATACTTGTAGGTGAACACATGACTCTCTGCTCTGTGTAAGTGGTAATACATAATTCTGTGCTCCACTGTATATTTACATCAATTATTCCCCACCTTCTCTAACTTCCACCTTGTCCTTTCCTCTGAAATACAAGAAAAAAAAAAAAACATTGGTTGTCACAGCATGCTAGAAGTTGACAAACGGTGTGGACAAGAAGAATAAAACTCAAGGCAAAATGCAAGCTGCCTGTCACAGCTTCAGAAACTCTGCTTCTCTGGTACCCTCAGAGGCTGCAGTACAGAATAATGATTTCAGTACTGGATTTTGCTGTTTTTATTTAGATCCTTGTCAGACTATTTAGGGCTTTATAGGCTTAAATTGTTCCTTTCACTTCCACCCAGGAGCTCACTGGAGGCCAATACAGTCATGCTGAGGGTAGTAGTATAATGGGCTTAACTCCTACTCATCCTTCCATATAACCAGGTTTCAACATCTCAGGCATCACAGGCAGGCTCTTTCTGAAAAGGGTATTACAGTGACCTTATTTTGGCAAATCCTGCAGTGGAAGGGAAGCAACTTGGAGGAATAAACTGGTCTCTGCATTAAGAGTGCAGGAATGGCCTGGCCAACCAAAAGCAGGAGATTCTCCTGTTTAAAATAAGTTGCTATTATAACTCGGGATGAGGTTACCTCTGACTTGGTGAGCTATGTAGCACTTGACTGCTAAGCTCATCCTAGTATTGGAGAATATATTCCACTAGTCAATTTGTTCCAGCAAGTTCAAACCGTAGGAATATGTACCACAGGAGCGTCTTTGTCTTCCTTACTCCATCCAGAGCAGTCCCAGGAGTCAGATAGTAAGGAGGCATTGTTCTGAATAATGGTTATGACCTGACAGTTCACAACATAATGGTCTTACCTGTCATTCAAAGCATCCGGATTTTTTACAGCAACCTTACAAAGTGTTTGTTACTGAAGTTTTTTGTGAGAATAATGCTTGTAAGCAGTTTGTCTCGAGGACAAAGCATTTGCTGGTGCATTATTTCTCGTAGTCCCTTGCTGCACTGCATAGTACTATGAGCTAATTAAAGCTGTTGCCCCTCAGAATTTACTCTATGTTTATTTAGTCAGGCTGAATATGGAAAAAAAAGTTTGTGGGTAAAAGTGTATCCTTAATGGAGATTGCTGTAGATAAATCCCACTGGATTTCTAGTTTAGTCCTGTCAGGCTACACTGTCCCAACAGTGAGACTGTCTGAATTCCCCAACACTTGTGACGTGCGAAGACAGTTGGCAAAGGAAGGATAAAACACATGCTTGGTGGGTTTGTTTTCCTAATTGTTCTTAGGAGTTTGCAGACAAGCTTGTAGCAAAATGCTTGCATTTTGCTAGCTCTGCATAAAGATCATGAAAGTAGATCTTCCTGAGGAGGGCTTTAAAGGAGGGTAAGAAAAGGGAGTTGTGGCCTAATTCAGAGAATCAATTAAGCATTGTCTCTGTAGAGTCCTCATTACATATTTTTGCACAGCAAAGAAATAGGCTTGGAGAAGGCACAACTGCAGTAATAGAAGAAACACAACACTCAAATACAAAGGCAGAGATAGAAATACCCAAGTTCTTATACAACTTGTAATTTAATTAAAATTATGTGTAGTATTTATAATTATATTATAAATTGCTGACTTTGAACTTGAGTGTTTGTATTGGGTTTAAGCCAGCTACCCCTGAGCCCAAAAAGCCCAATAAATACTCAATCCGATTTGGAAGTAAAAAAAAGGAATAAAATTTTAACAATAAATGGGAAGGACAAGGTTTTTTTACAGAAGGTGGGGGAAAAAGTGGAACCTGAATACAGGGTATGGGGAATGAGGGGAAAATACAGAAGCTGGGGAGAAGGGAATAAAGGGGAAACAAAATACAAATACAACCCATGGAAGGCAATTGAGTCCCAAGGCTGAGGTGGATGATTTTGATGTTGGATGAAGGCAGGATGCAGGAATTTGATGGTGAAAAGCAGTTAGTGTTCCAAATAAAAATGGTGGTGCTCTCCACGAGGGTGGCAGAGAGCACATGGTCTGGCAGCAGAGAGCAGGAGAGTAGTTACTCCAGGAAACTGGTTAGTGGAGTTACACAGATCCAGCTAGACGGCAGGGAGAGAGAGAGAGAGAGATGCAACAGCCACAACAGCTCAAACAGCTCTGTCTTGTCTATCTTATGGTTCTAACTCTTAGACATTTTCAGTAAACCTATGAGTGGAGTAGAATTTTTTTTTTCCTTTCCTAGCCTATAATCTGATTTCTTATTAAAATCCTCGAATTAGTTCAAACCAGCACAAACATTATGTCAGATACTTAGATTTCAGAAAAAGATGAACAAACATCTGAGAGTCCAGAGAAAAGTCAGAAGAAGCTTGAATTTATTTATTTTTTAAATGTCTTGTGAGTGAAAACTGAGAATTTGCTGATTTGTCATGCCTTGTTCTAAGCCAAGCTAACGTGAGAAAAGTTGTCATAAAAAGAGCAGTGAAATATAAAGATCACTATAATGATGAGGAAGCAGAATTTCCTCCTATCCACTGAGGATATGACAAAAGTAGCTAGCTGAATTCGTCCAAGAGAGAGTTAAGTTAGATGCTAGGGAAAAGTAAGCATAGGGACAGATTGTGCTGGAACATGCTAACTGTGCAGTCTCCTTCACTGGAGATTTCTGAGGACTTGTTAGATGAATGTGTAATCAAGAGTGAGCTGGGTATACTTCATCCTGTCTCAGAGGTTTCTTTCATTCTAGCTTTGTGTGATTTCTATTTAGTAATGCAAATGTCTGAAATTAGTGCTTGGGTAGATTCTAGAAAATAGCTCTGAGGTGAACTCAGGCTAAAGCATCTCTGCCAATAGACTGGCAGCAAAGCCTCCTGAGGAGACGTTGAAGCTGGCATTGCAGGGGTGAAGGGACATGAGGACCCATAGTCCAACGAGGAAGCAGTACACTGCACTGGCAAGAAAATGCAAAGGGTATGGTTTTATAAGATAGAGCCTAAGAATAGCAGAGTGAAGGAGGCCCACTTCAAGCATATGCATGCAGACAGAGTAGTGCCAAAGAGGACAGCATCATGGACAGAGCTCTCATATTTTCTGAGAAATCAAAAGGCAGTAGCACCTCTCTGAAATGCATCTACATCCACGTGGCATGAAACAGAAAAAGGAGGAATCAAAAGCATATGTGCAGTTGCAGGGCTACAGCCTTGTATGGACATAATGGGAAGGCTCCCACAACCAGCAAGGACAGGTGAGGAAGGTTATAGAGTGTGCTGATTTGAACTAACTGGAAGATTTGAATTATAAATTAGACTATAGGCTGAGCGGAAAGCACTGACCATGCTACTCCACTCACAGCTTTACTGAGAAAGAAAAAAAAAAAGGTTTTAAGAGTTGTAACCCAAATATAGATAAGTCAGATGGCTTCTTACTTCTCTGGACCGTGGCTGGCTCCTTGCATGGCTTTTTGCATGGCTCCTTTTCCCTGCCCTTTGTAGCCAATTCTGAATAGTTTCACTGAGACCAGTGGGCTAGCAATGAAGCTTTACCCTCAGCGAGTGGATCACATTAAACCAGGTGGATGTGCACACATCTGTGGGACCTGACTGAAGGAATCCATGAAGACTAATAGAGCTGGTTGATGTCATTGTGAGGCCACTTTTGGTTATTTTTGGAAGATTATTGTGAATTGGGGAGGTTCCAGAGGACTGGAAAATCAGTTATCACTGCTACCTTCAATAAGGGCAAGTGGAATGATCCAGGGAACCAAAGGCCACACAACCTCTCCTTAATCCCCATGGAGGTGATGGGGCAAATTCCTCTGGGAACCATTTCCAAACAGATTGTATTTTAGCCATTTTCCAGTCTTTTGTAGAAATATGTATTACAGTATTTTCAGCATAATACAGAGAGGTGAGGTTCAATTCAGTTCAGTGATCTCGCTAGCCAAATGTCACCTACCCTTTTCTATCTCAGCAGCAAGCAGACTGTACCTTTTAACACCTCACAAATGCTGGTGAAGCTCCTCATAGTCAGAGTGTATCTTGCAAACAGCACACTCCTATTTTCTTGTAGAGGTCAGATTTAACAAAAATGCCTGCTTGTTCTGAACTCACCCATTTCTGCATGACCAGCCTAATGCCATAGCTGGACGTAATAAAGTGAAACCACCTGGGGATGGTAGATATTTGTGAGAGAGAGAGTGAAGATGAGATTAGCTGAGTGCAGAATGAGTTGCAGAATAAATTCATTTTTAGGGGAACAATTTTCAGGAAGTTTAATTTGCAGAGTAGGAAAATTAATTGAAAGGATGAGAAATTGTCATCTTTCCAGCCAGTAAGGACAGAAAACTAAAGGGAAACAGTTAATATAATTGGAATGACAGGGAAAAGAAACAGCCACTCATAACTGTTCTTGGTGACAGCATAATTTTTTTCTAGAGTACAATCAGAGGTGTCTGAAAATTACTTTCAACAGTACAAAAATTGTAAATTACATACAGTCAGCTATTTTTTATAGAATCATAGGACGGTTTAAGTTGGAAGGGACCTCAAAGATCATCCAGTTCTAACCCCCCTGTGCCATAGGCAGGGACACCTCCCACTAGAACCAGTCGCTCACAGCCTCATCCAACCTGGACTTCAACATCTCCAGGGAGGGAGCAGCCACAACCTCCCTGGGCATCCTGTGGCAGTGTCTTGCCACCCTCACTGTGAAGAACTTCCTCCTAACATCCAGTTTCAATCTCCCCTCTGCCAGTTTAAACCCATATGACCAAAACAGTTACACAGTCAGACACTTGTAGGGGACAATCCATATTTCCAAATTTAAACTATATTTTAAATTCGTAATTAATATATAAGCAAGAGAGACACAAAAACAAGTTCTGGGTCTATGCATAAGCCAGAAGTTGAACCTGTGATGCAAAACAAAACAAAACAAAACAAAAAAATCACTTTTGCAATTCAAGGAGGAGAATTATACTGCTTTACTAAGTATGGCAGTGCTGTGAATCTCCACTGGGGATGTGAGGGAAAACTGTCTTGAAAAAATTAAGACATTTTAAAATTTGCATTTGTTCTGAATGTGTGTAATATTAAAATAACTGATTCCTTTTTTTCGTATAGAACAAAGAGACTTTTTCTTACATGCTTGTTCTCATATTCATGATGAGCATGGTTGAGGCTGCCTAATTCTGGGCATGGTGTTTGCAGAATTTAGTGCTATTCTGAAGACTGCTAATTAGCAACTGGCCTAAAGGAGTTGTTCCCCCAAACTAAGCAGAGTGAAAGAAAGCTACAGCTCTTTCCAACACATGGAATAGTGAGATACTGCTGTATTTGTGATGATAATGAACTGCCTTGTACCAAAAGAATCCCTAGCTGGCAAAATAGGTCTTGTTTTTAAATCCTCACTACTGGTGGAATTGTGAAAAGTAAGCGAAGTGGATCTGATAATCCGGCCCGCATGGCTCCTTTACAAAGTAAACATTATCAATGAACACTTGATTTCCTGTATCCTCAAGGAAAATTGCTTCCGAAGAAAAGACTGCTCATGAGTGGCTTTTGATAGCCTCTTTTCAAATGCTTATCTTCCTGGATCAGCAGGCAAGTCTTGTCTGTTAGGAAGGCTCCACTCTATCTCCTCCTTTGGCATACCAAGGGTAATTCAGACACATCTGTATCTTCATTTTCATCATGTTTTGTTCTGCTGTAAATATCGGGTTTATTGACATATCAGCCTCTCTGATACTCCTCTGTTGGCTGGAGATGTGAAATTCCCCAGCTCCATTTTTTATAAGAGCATCTCCCAGAGATATAAAGAACAGCAGCAGGGATTGGGGGGAAAAAAAACCCAAAAAACAGTTGATAAGTACTCAAAACCCATCTTTGTTCATTCTTTGTGGTTATTTGCTCTAAGGTTAGCTACCTAGTAGTGCTTATGCTACAAAACAGTGCTTGCTACGTGATTAACCTTTTCCACTATTAAAATTTTGCATTCTTGCATTTGACCTAATTGTAAGAACTTTCACATCAGACTGCTGCTGGTATTGCTTTACACAAAAGAACGTTGGTACTGTGTTTCAGGCACTCCAGAACCTTTTAAAAATAAAATCAATTGTCATTATCAAGGACGGAAGAAAAGTGCAGCTATGAAAAAGATGCAATTTCTGCACATTCAGGGTATCTGTATAATCCTTGCTGCTTAGCACAATTATTCTGCAAATCGTAATGATTTTATTGTCAGGAAAAAAAAAAACCACCCTAATCTTTAACACTAAAAATAGCTGTCTGAGTATAATGTTATGCACTTCTGCCCTATAGAGTTAGCCCGGCAGAAAAATGCCTCAGGGCAAAAAGAGGTAACTATGAACTTGACCCACATCCAGAGCTTTTTGCAAACATGAACCCCATGGGCTTTTGAGTTGGCAATCACTAGAACTGCAAGAAGTTTTCTCATATTCTGTTTTTCCTCATGGCAATGCAAAGTAACAACAAGAATGAATGCCAAAAGTGTGTCAGTGCCTCCATATCACAGCAGAAAGTCAAGAAAGAATATTCTGGCTTCAGAAATAATACTAGGTATTATTAAAGATAATTGGATATCTATCTGTAAGTCCAGCTGGATTTTAGATACAGAAAATAAGAAAGTCTACTGCCCTGCAGTTTTAATGATGTTATCATGAGCTTCATGCTTTGGAGGGTTTTTGAAGCTTTCTTATCTCCTCTCCTGATAACTTTTGCCTTTATTCAAAATTATTTGTCCTATTACGTTCAACAGGATGCTTCTCAAGGTTAACATATCTGTCATGGCCATACTTCTTTGAAATTAAGAAGTGAATCCGTTCCTGATGTTACACAATCTACTCTTCATTGCTAATTAAAAAACAAAAAATGAACTGGGACTGCTGCTTTGTTCTTGGTCCCCTTAATTATCCTTAGGACATATGTAGCTTTCTCATTTATATATAGATGTGTGTATATATATATATATATATATATATATGTATATATGTACAAATATGTATTTATAAACTTCAGCTTAAGTGTCTCTGAAGTCCTTACTGTATATATATTTCAAATACATAAACTACAATAGGGGTAAGCCAGGGACACAAATGAAGTTTCTAAGTACTATATTTTGCTTTGGCCCTTGCACCCTGTAGAACAGAGTATTGGGAGGCAATTCTTGTGTTTCCTTAAAATCCTGTCACCTGTAATTCCATAGAGTGGGCTCAGGTACATGTGTGGAAACATACTTGCTACTGGCAGAAAGCATCCCTGGGTCATCCATGTTACTAACATATGTGATGTTTGGCAGAGGGATTTCTCTCCCCTTCAAAGGAGGCAGGCCCCATTCATCCCTTTGCTGTTGCCATGGCCACATTCTTTCTTTTAGCATCTTTGAGTGGAGAAGAGTGTGATCGTGTTGCTTTCCCCAGGAGATTGCCTGTGTACTTTCCTATTCCCTGTGTGCAACATCAGTGTGCCAGAATGATGAGTCTTGGTGATGCATCCAGTAAAATATAGCAAGTTAATGAGACACTTCAACCACAGAGGCAGGCAAACCAGAACCTGGTCTTCAGCTATAGGTGTCTCATGCTCCTCATTTTGGCATTGAATTTAGGAGTCTTCTTTAAAAAAAAGAATATACAAAGAGGTATTTATAAATATATACTATCTCTAAATACGTGTTTATTACGTAACACACCATATCTAGAGGAGAGATGTAGGTTTCCCTGGATTAAGAAATTTGGGGTCAAATTAAAAAAAAAAAAAAAGAGCAGCACCTGTGAGCCAGTTCAGGGATTATCTCCTCACATACTCATCACTTTATCTTATTTCACAGCAATCCCTTAAAATCAGTAAATAGTCTTATTTTTGCAAGAAAAGCTTTGGTTTCTCAGCAAATTAATCTCCTTTTGTCAGCTTGCTTTGGCGATAACATTTTATATTGCAGGCAACTGCTCTGTAAAGATTGAAATGAGGACTATGTGATAACCCCTGGAAAAAGCAATGCCAGGCTTGTGAAGTGCTCTTTCTTTGTCCAGGTGCCAGCATTATGAAGAGTCAATACAAAAATGAACATTAGAACGAGAAAGAAAATAAACATAACTGCCTCCACAGTTGTTCTCAGACAAAGCTTGTTTCTCCATGCTAAGACCTTGTTGTTAAACAGGCAGAGGGGAAAGGATGATGTAATGCCATGAGGTACGAAAAAATGAAACATATGGAGTTTAGGAATGTATCTTCTGGTCATTTAAAGTTAGTGAAACAGGAGCCATTCTGCTGTGCCCTTCAATTAAAGCAGGGTTTTAGCCTATATAAAGATGACTTTCTCAGCTGCATCCTTTTCAAATTCAAACCCAGTAATGATGCTTCAGTTCAGCATGATGACTGATAATCATTGTTATCTCAGGTATGCAGGGGCAGGTTAAAAACCAGCATCTTCTGAATGGCTGCCACCATAATCAAGTGACAGTGTATTGCATGACTAAGGACTAGGAAATTTATTTCTGAGAACTCATGAATGCAGTTTATGCAGTCATGGGTAAAGACAGAAAAGATTTCAAAATAAGTATGTTTCAGCTAGCAAGCAAAAACACATTTTAAAGGCCAGATCACAAGATTTTAGCTATTTATCTTTTCATAGAATCATAGAACAGAATCATAGAATCAGTCAGGGTTGGAAGGGACCACAAGGATCAGCCAGTTCCAAACCCCCTGCCTTGCCCAGGGACACCCTACCCTAGATTAGGCTGGACAGAACCTCATCCAGACTGCCCTTAAACACCTCCAGGGATGTGGCCCCAACCACCCTCCTGGACAACCATTCCAGGCTCTTACCACTCTCGTGGTGAAGAAATTCCTCCTTACGTCCAGTTTGAATCTCCCCACCTCCAGCTTTGCTCCATTCCCCCTAGTCCTGTCACTCCCTCATAGCCTAAGAAGTCCCTCCCCAGCCTTTTTGTAGGCCCCCTTCATTGTAGCCATGCTTTCAACAAACTCAGACATACATCTTGTTTGCACATACTGGGAATTATGGAGCAAGCAGGGGGTTACAATCCTTCCAGATGCAGAATGATAATTAAAAAATAACAGCCTTAAAACAAACCTAAGAGTTCAGTGTGAAGCTTCCACAGTCTCATAGGCTGTGTACCTATTCAGAAGGTGAAGGGGATATTTACATTCAAAAGCCAATCTTAGTAATTTTGGATATGCACAAGTCCCCTTCTCCCATGAAAAGGGATTTTTACAGTCTGCTGTGCTCCAGAGTGCAGAGCCACCCGGTGGGTATTAGCAGCAGTGCTTTGCTGCATTCAGTACCAAACCCAAAATACTCTTATTTTCAACGTTCCTTTGGTTATTACTTTTACAATTTCTGTTTGCTAGATTCTCCATTGCCTCCAAATTCTCAGCGCTGATTTCCTTTGTTTTGTTTTGTTTTTAATTTGGTTGGTTTGTTGTTGTTTAGTTTTCTAGGTGTGCAACTGTAATTAATCTTTGCCAAGCAGTATTCCCTAACGAGGCTTATTGTTATGACAGAGCCAAAGAAACTGTTTTAGCACAAAGAAGGGAATTACCTCGAAGTACTAATTCACTTGCTTTGAAATATCTTAACAGATGTAAACACAATTCAGCAGATAGTTTGAGGTTAAACAAATAAATGCTTCATCCAGATGCATGCTCGAGATAGAGAACCAGACTTAGTGTCTCTCTGCCTGCTGGGTCAGGGGTTTAAGCACTGTGGCAGACTACAAGGGGCTTGATTCAGCTGTGGTAAAATGCAGCCTGTGCAAGACTGGATGCTGAATATGGGCTGAGAAGGAGGTACCAGTAATCAGGTTGTATGATATCATAAACAAGAGCTTCCTCACTCTTCCTCATTGAGGTAATTTCAGTATTTATTAAATATTGACCTAATTACACACACACGCACAAAAGAGAGCGGTCTGAGTGAGACTGATTCTCCACCCATGTGACATTTACAGTATATGCATTAGTGTTGACATGAGTTAGTATCTATTAATACACTTTGTATCTATTAATACAGAGAAAGAGTATCAACAGTTGAAATGCAAATCATGCTGCCCATTCTAGCAGCAGGGTAAGGCACTTTCTAGGGAGGTAGGGACTGGGAATTCAGATCCCTCAAGCAAAGGAGACATCTGAGTTTGGAGCTCCTGATCTGTAAATCCCTGAATGGTTGAATGAACACATCCTTTCTTCTACTGTGAATTGGGGCTTTCTTTAGGCATGATCTTTCAACAAGTTTCTGAAACAGTATTTACCCTTAAGAGCAAATTACTTCTTTTTAGGCACAGTAGGAGAAAAAAAAAAAAGTGAGAACAATCTGTATGATCCCCATCAAATGTGAATATTTTATTCAAAACTTGTTTGATTCATCTAAGTTAAAAAAAATTTAAAACTCACAGCCTTAGTTCCAAGTGAAGGAGATTTTATTAAGCAGTCATATTACTACTGACATTTCAAAAAGAGCATCCACTTCTATTTTGCATCAGAAAATCAGGTAGTGAGTTTTCTAATTTCCAAGACTTGCAGGCAAACGGAAACTTCTTCCAGAATTTTGAGCACCCTTTAGCCTGAGGAATATCTGTGAACTTCTATCTCTTTGCAGAAAACAGTGGCAATTATAGTTATTCTGCTTTTTATTGTTTTAAATTATCCCCTCTGTGTAACCAAATGAGCAATGCAGAGCTGTTATGAACTATTTAACAGACCCTCGCCCCATTTCACCTTATCCCCTTCTTTACAGCCTAGCTGCATTTCTTGTGATGTGTCAGGTGGGCTATGTAACCTCAGATCAATCACATTGCACACGTCTGGCTGCTCTGACCTTGCTGCTCACTCACCATAAAGGTCTGATGTACATTTTCTGCCTGCAGTCCATTTCTTTGTTGTTCTCAGAAGCAATGTAAGGTAGCTGTGGGCTGAATGAGCATCCTGGCAGGGTGCACACAGCCTCAGAAGCATAGGCTAAGGAACCAATTTGTAGGAAAAAGTCTTGCTAGGGTTAGCATCCAGCCTCTTAAAATTCATCCTCTTTTAAAATATTGATCCTTCAACAGAATTCTTTCTTATTTATGCTGTCCTTTTTCTTTCATCAGTTTAAACTAAAATGCATTCTCAGATTGATATACTTGATGTTGGAGGCGTTTCTAATCTGAATGTCAGAGTTACAGTGCCTGTAGTTCCTCTGCTTAGTACATGAGCTGCTGTTTTGTCTAGGCATGTCTCATCCTCTTGTTTAAAAAAAGATAGAGAATTCACTATGCTCTTTCATCGTATTTCAAATTATTATATAACCTTGCTGCTAACTATTTCACATTAAACACAATGAAAGAAAAATTATGTGATTTTTGCTTGCATAAAATAGATAAATTCTTATGTTGGACATTATTTAAATCTTTATACTTGATACATTAATTATTTAAATCTTTATACTTTATACAAATAAAGTATAACTCTTGGTGGATGGTTCAGGACAAACCTGAACTGCTTTGTACTTTTCACCTGGTTTGTTGCATGCAGAAGCCTCTTACTGCAGTTCTGTCTTACAGAATTAGCTAATCGCTGTGAGCATTCAAGTAGAGGTGCTGATTTTACAAACATGCACATCTACCTGTCAAAGCCATAAATTCACACTAAATGGAGATTGTAAAATTAACATTATTTTGTGTAAGCTAGGTCACATGTCATCTTAATGTGATGAAGCAAGAAAGCAGGACAGAGCCACTGTGAGGTCCATAAATAACTGCTGTTAACATCCATGCTGTCTGTGATTACAAGTTCCATTGGAATACCTCTTATATCTCTAGTGATTCAAAAATAGTCATTCTATTTGAATACTATTTCCTTGACTTGTAGAGAGAATTGTCCTCTTACAGGAACAAAACAGAGCACTACCACATTCTAAACTTCCATAAGTTTGTTAATGAAGTCCATCAACATGGCAGTGGCTGGAGCACTTCACCTGAGAGGAGGGACTGAGGGAGAGCATCTTGGTTCAGACTCCAGAAAAAGGAAGCTTCAAGATGACTGAATATCAGCCTTCAGTACCTGTGAGAACAATACTGAGATGAGTGAGCTTCTTCTCAGAAGTGCATAGTGGTGGAGTGAGAAAAAAATGAGCACAAATTGAAATGAGAGACCTGGACTGAACACAAAGGAAATCTTTTGACATTGAATACAGTCCTGTGCTCAAACTGGTTGACCAGAGAAATTGTACTTTCCTTGTCCATTTTAAGATAGAATAGAATAGCATAGAATAGCATAGAATAGCATAGCATAGAATAGAATAGAATAGAATAGAATAGAATAGAATAGAATAGAATAGAATAGAATAGAATAGAATAGAATAGAATAGAATAGAATAGAATAGAATAGAATAGAATAGAAAAGAAAAAAAAATAGACTAGAATAGAATAGAATCAGCCTGGTTAGAAGAGACCTCCAAGATCATCCAGTCCTTTCAAGATGGGACTGGATGAGTAACCAAGTTTGATTTCATTGTTTTGAGCAGTGGGTTAAATTAGACACAGGTGACTGAGGTCCCTTTCAGCTAGAATTTTCCTGTGAACCTATGATACAGAGTTCTAAAGGAAAGCTGTCTAGCAGTATGTCAGAAATGTACTTAAATGCAGTGTTGACACAGTAAGAATTACAGAGGAAAACCTCAAAGGTTTAGCCATCTCAAGAGACCTCCAACAATGTCATGCTCAACTGGATTTGTTCTGATAAAGGAGCTTTGCCATGATTATGCCTAATGATCCTTAAAGCCACAGGAGAATACCGCTTCCTCTCCTTGTCACAGGCATGGAAATATCTACAGCAAAGTTGACATTGGGAAGGAATAATTACAGTCATAGAAAGTTCTGACAAAAGGAACTCATGAAGTGAAGTGTGTCATCCTTGTTTAGTGCTGGCTGTGCATTAGAGAATGGGTTGCTTCTCCATCTACTATTCTTTTTTTTTAAATTAGCAGAAAGAACATAAATATTTTTAAACATAGAATCATAGAATGGTTTAGGTTGGAAGAGACCTCAAATCTCAGACAGTTCTAGCCCCCCACCATAGGCAGGGACAACTTCCACTAGAACAGGTCACTCAAGGCCTCATCCAGCCTGGCCTTGAACACCTCCAGGGAGAGAGCAGCTACAGTCTCCCTGGGCAACCCGTTCCAGTGTCTCACCACCCTCACTGTCAAGAACTTTCTCGTAACATCCTGTTTCAATCTCCTCTCTGCCAGTTTAAACCCATTACCCCTTGTCTGGTCGTTACAAGACTTTGTGAGTAGTCCCTCCCAAGCCCTCCTGTAGCCTCCTTCAGATACTGGAAGGCTACTCTAAGGTCTCCTCAAAGCCTTCTCTTCTCCAGGCTGAAAAGCCCCAACTCTCTCAGCCTGTCCTCATAGAGGTGCTGTAGCCCTCTGATCATCTTCATGGCCCTCCTCTGGACTCTCTCCAACAGTTCCACACCCTTCTGGTGCTGGGGGCTCCAGCATGATATTTTAAATATTATGTTTTTGTAAGATACCTGGAGCTGTTCTTGGAGTTATTTCAATTTTATTTAGGTATCAAATTCATGTTAGTAGAGTTGTCTCTGCTCGGTCTGAAAAGACTCTTCAAGACAATTTGCTGTGGCTGTCATAAGACCCTACACAAGATGTGTTTACAGATTCCAGTTACACTACAGTTGCATATTTAACTGTGCTGGTTTGAATTATTTGGAGAATTTAAGTGAGAAAATTAGACTATAGGCTGAGAGAGGAAAACAGATGATGCTACTTCCCTCAGAGCTCTACTGAGAAAGAAAAAATATTGTTTTAAGAGTTGTAACCCAAATATAGATAAGTCAGAGTGCTCCAGGCCTCTCTGGGCTGTGGCTGCTTTTCTTCCATGGCTCCTTTGTCCCTGTCTTTTGTAGCTAATTCTCAATAATTCTACTAACTTCTTTTCTACTGCTAACCTCTCTGGCCGATCTGCTTTTGCCTATCTGCTGCATCAACAGCTGGTGAGATAAGATTGGGGAAAGGTGGTAGGGGTGGTTAGAAAACCCCTTTTAGGGATTTTGATCTCTGGGAGGGGCTGCGGTGTTTCTGTATGACCTTTTCACTATATATATATATATCTGTAAATATCTGTTATACGTTGTAAATATTTGCTTGTATATTGTGCATAGCTGTAAATATAAAGCTTCATTTACCAATTTCCAGCCGTTCTGAATCCTAGCCTGGGTTATATTAAATGGTGGGGAGGCAGGTAACTGCTAAACCACCACATTAACAAAGGTTATTTGTGGTGACTGCAGAACAAACTCGAAATGCAACTTCTCTTTTCTGTATGTTTTAGCTAGGCAGTAAAAGGAAGTTCATTTCAATAAAGTGCTCACTGTAGATTTCTTCTTATTCTTGAAGTTGCGTTCGTGAATAAACATAAGCTCACTTTAAGGTGGGACATTGATGCTTCTGGCAGGAATGAATTCGCTTCTGGATTTATCATGGTATTAATTTAGCACCTATGAAAAGCAAAAAAAAATAAAATCCAGACTGAAATATTCAATGAAATAGAACACTGAATAGGCTCTAGCAAATTGTCATATTGACAGGGTTTCTGCAAAGGTGCCCATTCTTTTCAGGCATATAAGAAGCATTTAGCTGTCAACTTTAGTATATGAGCCTTTTCGAGAATAATTGCTTTGAAACCAAAGAGAGCAGCGTGAGTCACTACATCCAGTTGTGAAAAACAGAAACTAAATATATCCTGCATGCTCTAATAGTCATATATGAAGAAGGCAGACATTTTCAAACACTTTTGTAGGACAAACCTCCTCTTTTCAAGTATGAAGCCTAGACTGAAATGTAATCCCGTGGTAGTCAGTGAGGACACTTTTGGAGTTCTCCATTTCAAGTGCAGCAGAAAGTGAAATGGTCTGCTTTCAAACATCTTCTACATGTTTTGAAGGACTATGAGATTACCATTCCTTTCAGACATCAAAAAACAGCCAAGTGTTCCTGTTCTTTGTATTTTTCTTTCAAGCACTTTGTGCATGCATATATCACACTGAAATGTTCTCTTCCCAAGAATACCTGAGGAAAAAAATGAAGAGCAGCAAAATCTGAATGTGACTTGAGCAACTGCATACATTTGCAAAAGGTTTTCTCCCTCTTCTACTGCAAGACACAAAGTGGTAAATATACCATGAAAAATGAACTTCTATGTAGGATATAAACTCATGATCCAGGCAATCATTACTCTGTTAACAAAATGCACTGCGGCATCCCTACCTTACAATTTAGAGGGTGGTGATTTTGTTCTCCTTTAGTTTGAACAGCACATAACAGTTCAGAAAAGGCTGGCTGCATACATCCATAGGTTAGAATTAAACTGAAAAATATATGGCTTTGATCTAATAATGGAATGTTTTGAAATGCCTCAAAATCAGTGCAAAGATCCCAGTTACGTAACAAGTTTATAGAGCAGTTGTTGTGAATATTTGGATATCCAAATTTATAGCTGACCACAAATTAATTGGGTCAGGTCACTTTAGGAGAGTTGTGAGACAGTTTAATAGGACTGAGGAAAGGGCAGAAAAGAGAAACATAACTGAAGGATTTCTATTTTGGAGAGCAATTTTATAGCTGGTAACAATGGTAGATGTCTTTGGCACAGTGATGAAAGTGGAAAACACAGAAAAGCAAGAACAAAGACATGAAAGAGAAACTGCAAATGGCAGGACAACAAAAATCATGACAGACTTTAGAGGAGATGCTTTCTCAAAACCCAGAAAAGACATGGGACCTAATATGACAGCAGTATATGAAATAATTAATGGTGAAAAAGGCCAAACTGTATTTACTCTTTCTAATGTAACTTAAGCAAACTGACAGCAGAAGCCTTAATTTTATCAACGTGCTTTTAAAAGATAAAAGGTTGTGCTTTGCAGACTGTGCATAATTAACCTGTTGAACTAACTTGTGTAAGAAATACAGAGGGGGAAAGTGCAGCAGAAAAAAAAAATTAAGAGTCTAGTCTTTATAATTTGTAATAAAGATTTCACCACTCACTTGGAACAAAATAATATTCCACCAGCTTGAGCAAGGGATTTTTTTCCCTGGGAATTTGGTTAGCTAGGAAGTTTTGTACACTTTGCAGTGCACCTCTTGAAGCAGCTAACTGGGCTGCTGGTCTTATCTACAGTGACAGTTTCTTTGTCTTTGCTGTGGTGCAATGAACATATATTAATTATCCTAAAAATACAAAAACGTTGGGGGAAATTATGTCTTTAAGTATCTTTGTTAAAGACACTACTTCAAAATAGCAACAGTAATCAAGAAGGCCTGACTTTCTCTGCAATGTTGTATTTGAAGTCCATTTCAATGGAATGAAATGCTCTTTACTGGCAGCAATAAATCAGTTCTTGATGTAAATGAAACAAGCAGCAGAGGACCTCTGGGTAGGTCACTCCTTCCTCCCATTTCTCAGAAGCACTTAAGGTATTGAAGTGTAAGGTTGAATCTTCATTTTCTACCAGATTTGTCTTTTATAATAATTTAGTAATTAGCAATTATGCCATTAAAAGTACAGGTGGGGTCATATGATGCTCAGTACAAAATGCAATTGAAGCTATTGATAACCAGGATAGTAGATGAGCATAATGGAGGGGAGCAGCCAAGCAGAGAGGGACCTGGGGGTACTGATTGACAGCTCACTGAACATGAACCAGGAGTGTGCCCAGGTGGCCACAAGAGTCAATGGCATCCTGGCTTGGATCAGGAATAGTGTGGCCAGCAGGACCACAGAAGTCCTTCTGCCTCTGTACTCAGCACTAGTCAGACTGCACCTTGAGTCCTGTGTCCAGTTTTGGGCTCCTCGATTTAAGAAAGATGTTGAGGTGCTTGAGTGTTTCCAGAGAAGGGCACCAAGGCTGGTGAGGGGCCTGGAGCACAACCCTGTGAAGAGAGGCTGAGCTGGAGGTGTGCAGCCTGGAGAAGAGGAGGCTCAGGGCAGACTACATTGCGCTCTGCAGCTACCTAATGGGAGGTTGTAGCCAAGTGGGGCTGGGCTCTGCTGCCAGGCACCCGATGACAGAACAAGAAGACAGCCTCAAACTGTGCCAGGGCACATTTGGGCTGGATGTTAGGAAGAAGCTCTTCACAGAAAGTGTGATTGGCATTGGAATGGGCTGCCTGGGGAGGTGGTGGAGTCGCCATCCCTGGAGGTTTTTAATAGGAGGCTGGATGAGACACTTGGTGCCATGGGTTAGTTAATTAGAAGGGTTAGGTGATAGATTGGACTCGATGACCCTAGAGGTCTTTTGCAACCTGGTTAATTCTGTGATTTTGTGAAACTAACTCAGGATCCCAGTTAGGTCCACTGCAGCGTAGTTACCACCACAATGATTTTGGGCAATCCATTTAATGTTGCACTTTCACCATTCCCCACCACTAAAACGTGGCAATCATTCTTTTCCTTCAATATATATTGGAGCTGCTCTGCTGTTGGGATTGAGAGTGGGGAAATTTCACTAAGCCATTTTAGGGCACTATTTTTCCATCTATAGCAGGAGGGTTAAAAAGGAACCATTTCCTATTACTTTATAATAAGATGAATGAAAAAAAAGTATTTGTGATAACTGTAGTTCTTACAAAATTGTTCGTTTGTTCTTCATGTTCTAGTGGCTGTGTTTGAGGTGCATTTGCATTTTCATGATGGATATAAATAGGATTTGCTTTATATTCCTATTTATTCCCCTCCAAGGAATTAAATTACTTTTAATTATTGTTTAAAGTTCAACTCTAGTTACTGCCGAAACAAACTTCTGCTTCTAGCTTTAGGACTGGGAACTGAGCTACAAATAAACATGAACTGAAATAATAGAATCAATTATTCTGGTTATTTTACTGTTAATCTGTGTAGCCTTTATAGTTTCATAACAATAATGTCCAAATTCATTTTACTTGAAGTTTGTTTTTTTTTTTTTGCTTGAGATTCATGCCTTTTCAGTACTCAGAACTAGGTCTTGCTTGAGGCAGTCATTTAATTTGTAAAGTTTTTTCTCTAAACTTTGTCCCAATGTGACATTTGACCAGTTTACGTGCAGATAGATAAAATAACACTTTGACAAGAGTTGATTAGTTTCAGCTACCATTTATCTCCTTTGGTATTACGCATTCAATAGACTTTTTGTGATTGGAAGTCATCATCATATCCTACGAACAGAGACATAGTTTTGAAGTTTAACATAATAGCTTCTGTTTGGCTTGAGCAGCTCTAGATGTAGTGGGCAATTATTAGTAGGTCTTTGCAATCTCACTCTTACAGCCTTCTCTCAGGCATCTATCTCCCTTTCCCACGCACTACCAGCGAAGGATTGTCTGTCATTCAGCCTCCCACAGGCTAAGCCCCCCACGGACCATCTGGGCAATGTGGCTGCTTCCCTAGTGCTTCCCAGGTTTTCTTAGCCTTGTAGCAACCTGGGTGTTTCATTCTCACTTCTGCCACCAGAAAAGAAGGAAATCATAAACAGTGTACCCACTAATGCCAGGGATTAAAAGAATCACATTAATTAGCTACCTGCAAAATACTCAGAGCTAAAGAGGGGATCTGGGTCGAGGCAATGCCAAGCACCAATCCAGGCTGGGCAGTGCCTGGCTGGAGAGCAGCCCTGAGGAGAGGGACTTGGGGGTGCTGGTGGAGGAGAAGCTCAAGATGAGGCATGAACTCATGAACTGGGCACTGCTCCATCTGATCTTCTGTTTGTACTCTTAGAGTATGTTGTCTGCATTAGAAAAAAACAAACAAACAAACAAACAAAACCCCACAAAACCAACCTGGCAGATCTCTAAATTGTAACTTGTAATATCCTAAGTCTTTGTTGTGAACCTCACCCATACTCCCTTCTCCCAAGGGCAGTGCAATTCACAAGACTGTACATGGGAAGCAGAGGAAACAGCTTCCGTTTGGACTCTATTATTGAAGTTTCTACCCATACATTGAGCATTATTCCCGTGCTACAGAGACACCCTCACTGTAGGTTCCACAACAGTTTAAATGTATTTGCCATGAAGATTTCTTTTTCAGCTGGACATCCAATCCTTGCTGCCTGACTGAAAGCTGCTTTCCTTTATGTTAAGTATATAGCAGCTCCACTCAAGCCAAGCTGTACCAGGGCAACTGAGAATGCTATTGTCTTTAAAACAGAATAAACTTATTGGGCTAACTGTTTGATCTTGCAAGTGGATTGTGCAAGCTAAAATCACCCTTCATGTAAAGCAGAGAATTACATTAGCGTTAAATTAATTGATTTATTTGATGGTTTTATCCTGGAGCTTGGCAAGATCCTGAGAGTACCTCTCTTTACTGCCTCGATTGCTTCCTTGGATGAAAGTGGTGGGACTGAAAGCAATGTGCAAGGTGCAAATGCAAATGTGCCACCACCCACTTCTCTGTTATTTGTTGCTGTTTACATAGCAGCAAGGCTTGTGTGACATATCAGAGGAGTAAAAGTGTCAGGATGCTGCTTGACAGGCTAGGAAGTCTGATTGTTCACCACCTGTCTTGGGCATTACTGCTTGCACAAAATGAAGGTAGTGTGTGTTAGCCTGATGGCAAATGTAAATTTTTCATTTGCCTTTCTCTCCATTAGAATTGTGTTTTATGCTGACTGTTGAGGGAGATAGACTAGCATAAAAGATCTGTGCTCTGCCAGCTATGCTCCTGGAACAGGAATAAGAGGTGGTGAAAGCTTGCTGCAGTGACAGCAGAGGGGCAGGAAGAATAGCTTGCAATTCTGGAATCCTTTTCTGAACTGACATCTATGAAGGCAAAATGCAGATGAGAATGAAGTGAAAATTTGCAAGGAAGATCTTTCCCACACCTTCTTTGCTTTCCCTTGTTCGTATATGTTTCCTCTTTTACCTGTATTTTTCATACCAGCTGGAATTGCTGACAGATTTAAAAGTGGTTTAAGGTCACCCATACAAAAGTATGGTTCATCAGTTCATTAGTGCTATCACCTCACAACAATGCATCACCTCCAGTTGCTTTAAGGTTGTTCCAGCCTTCAGCCTACAGACAGCCATATGTTTGTTTTCCCTATCTTCATGTTGTTATGAATATTGGTTAAATAACAGGCTGCTGGCAACCATGCTCATGCTTTAGACTTCCCTGACAACAGAGAATATGTATAAAAGTGTGGTGGATTGAGAAAATTACCCCCCAAATAAAATTTAAATCGCCAGACCAGCTCAGATGGCTTGGAAGTAAAAGCTATATTTTACAACAAACTAAATTTACAAGCATATATACAAAATATATTTGCATGTATTTACAATTGCATACAATTATTTACAATTTAGAAATAATACAGGAATCCAATCCTCCCCACCCTGGACAAAGAAAGTCCAGAAAGGGCCAACACCACCACCTTCTCTCCCCTCAGATAGGCCTCACCTGTTATAAGTAAAAGGTTAGTAAATGATATGGAGGAGTCAGTAAATGATGTGGAGGCAAAGGAACAGTGACAGAGCCAGAGCCCAAGAGCTAAGAGTGCAAAACTGTTTATATATTGGCTGTTTATACCAATTAGCAAACCTATGAATGATGCAGACTCTATCATAATTTTCCTTTTACCAACAATGCTCTGCTTATTCACTCTGTCTTCAAAAGAATGTCCAGGAGGCTTCTCTCCAATTTACAATGTAGGATCAAAATAGAGTGTTAGCTCTTAAGCTGCTAGAAAAAGAAGCAGAGGGAGAGAGAAAAAGAGAGAAAAGACTTATTTTTAATCTATTCCAAAACTGAAGAACACATTGGTTAACCCTTGGACCTTATTAAACCCCTGAACCTATCAATCAAAAGCACTGTTGTGACCAGTCAGGCTTCATGAGCTCCATTTGATGCAGTACTTCTTTAAACACAGAGTGAGGTAGAAGAAGTCATAAGAGCCAATCTGTTTGTTAAAACTCTTGCTTGTGGTAGATGATGTGATCATTTTCATTCAAAATTGAATTGTAGAAAATCATGTGAATGTGGCTAAACACAGCTTGGGAAACTGTTCTGAGAAGAATCTATTCTGTATCTTGGAAGAAAAGTAAAACATTCTAAAATCTAGCAGTTGCTATGGAAATGCTCAGATTAAATGTAAAACATGCATAGATTTTCAGTACACCCAGCACTTTGTGAATTGGGGACATATGTTAGAGGAGAAGCCATACACATGAACCCCAAGCAGAAGATAAGACATGGGGATTTTTTTTTTCCTGTGGATTTTTTAATGGAATATTCCACTGGCATAGCTATACTTCATTCTGAGTGCAGGTCAAAGCCCATACTGGAGGACCAAACTATTTCTGTGCAAACTTTAGGACAAGTTAGAAACATGAGCCTGAGCTAATTGTGCCACCAGCTATCCTATATTCACTTGCATCGCCATCAACTTGGCCAGTGTTGGGCAAACAGTCTTAGGATGGAGTGACTTCTAGAAAGGCCCTGTATACCACCACAAAAGATCATGGTATATGGTTTGACCCTAGTGTTGTGGAGGTAGGGAATTCTTCTCCCCATTCAAACCCCGCAGAGGTGGAGAAGGAAGGGATATGGAATGCTCCAAAACACCTAGCTGACCCTGTGTGGAACAGAGGGGACAAGTTGGCTTCCAGACGTGCCTTCTGACATGAGGTATTCCATAGCTCCCTGAATGGGGAATATGTAAATACCCTGATATCATGTTACACTTTCAACTGTCTGTCCACAGAGCTGTAAAAGTTCTTCAGAGATGGAGATCTAGAATCATTTAGGCTGGAAAACCCCTCTACTATCATCAAATCCAGCCATTAACCAAACACTACCAAATCTGCTGCTAAACTGAGCCCATAAGCACCATGTCTGCACATTTTTTAAATAATCCCAGAGATGATGATTCAACTACAGGGTACTAGAAGGCAGAGGGACTCATGATAGTTGGTTAGCATTTAAGGACCTCTTCTTCCAAGCTCAAGATCAGAGCATCCCAGCAAGTAGGAAATCAAGAAAAGGAGCCAGGAGACCTGCATGGTTAAGTAAGGAACTGCTAAGCAAACTTAAGTGTCATGGTAGCTGGGTTATGGTTGGATTGGGTGATCTTGGAGGTCTTTTGCAACCTTTATGATTCTATGATCACTATCAGACATAAGTTGAAAACCACAGATCTAGTGTGATCTCTCCAAGTGCCTGTCTGTGGTGATGCTGTCATGGTGAATGTCTAATCAGCCTTAAGACTACAATTTACAGAATCATTCTGAATTCCTACCTGCTTGAAAGACAGCTTTTTAAGGTGGTTTGGTTTTCTGTTTTGATCTTCCCGTTAAATTATAGTTCAGCAGTCTAATGCAAATTAAAATAGAAACTCTGAATCTTCAGCTTGCAGCTTTTTAAATGTCAATTTCCTCTTTAAAAAAAACCCCAACATATCAGAGAAATGCCATATGAAACTATAGTCACACATGCACATGTGCATTTGATAATGCAAGTTATTCAGTTTAATCTAAATCTTGACTTATGATGTGAACTGGCTTCCCTCCCCAAGGAACTTTGTGTCTGTCTGCATCAGCATTTTGATTTGGGAATGCAATTCTGGAATAGTTCTCTGTGATGAAGGCAAGAACTGGTGTCCTTTTTGTTGAAATCAGATCAGATGTGTGCCCACTTTGCTCCATCCACAGATCACTGATCATGTGAATGGCTGTACTCAACCTTTAGCAATCCAGCATTACCTAAATGAAACAATGGACAAAGAAATAATAAATACACAGCTGAAGGACATGACTAAATAAACCTTTTTTTACTACCATCCTACCACTTCTTAACAAATTCTGAACACATGTATCTACAAAATAATGTTTTTGAAATGGCTGTGAAAGGCAGGTGCAGACTGTGTTAGCTGTCTGCTAATGTTAGGGACTGGAAGGGACCTCCAAAGATCATCCAGTCCAACCCACCCTGACAGAGCAGGATCATCTATACCAGATCATATGGGAACACACCCAGGCGGGTTTTCAGTACCTTCAGATGGGTATTCAGGCCAAAGGGCTTTGCCTAGGTATGCCTAGCCCAGGACATGATACAGATGGCAATACAAACTACCCGCAACTTTAGGAACCCCATCCAGCCTGGAAAATGCAGAAGATCATAGGTGTAATCCTGACTCCACTAAACTCAAAGATAATATTCTCATTCAGAAGAGAAAGCATATCATAGCTAGAGGAGGCAGCGATCCCATCCTGGCAGCTGTGCGACAAGAATGAACAGTCAGGTTTTAGATACGGCTACTGGATCCAAAGTCATAATCTACTCTGAATTACACCCATTTGCAGAGCTAGAAAAATACACTTTTGCACCCTTCAGTAAAGACACATTAACCCTGCTGGGTCGTCACATTAATGGCTGGCTTTAATAACACCATGGCTTGTTTGTTTGCCACTCTCATGCGCACAAAAATAAATGCCTCTGCTAACACAGTCTGCACCTGCCTTTCACAGCCGTTGTTTTAAACACTATTTTGTAGATATATGAGTGTTGAGAATTTGGTAAGAAGCAGTATGATGATGGTAAAAAGGAAGTATATTTAGTCATGTCCGTCGTCTCTGTATTTATTATTTCTCTATCCATTGTTTCATTTAGATAATGCTGGATTGCTAAAGATTGAGCATAGCCATTCAACCCCACATCCTGTTCTCTGAGGTAGATACTGTTATGTCCATATAGGCAGGTGTTTGATCAGGAAATTTCACATATATATGAATGCTCCACCAAGTAAAATATTCTGGAAAACAAACAAACAAAACCCCAAACAAACAAGCCTGGAACAAACAAATGGTACCTGATGAGTTGGATGTCAGTCTGTAAGCTACATGCAGCATGTGAGGCTCAACAGGGCTCTGGGTAACTTGATCTAGTTGAGGATGCCTCTGGTTACTGCAGAGGGAGTTGGGCTAGATGATGTTTAGAGGTCCTTTCCAACCCAGACCATTCTATGATTCTATAATTCTATGATTCTATGTTGTCTTTTCATAACCCATGACAAAGGCAAATGATTTTAACCATAGAGTTAAACATCATTGGATTCTTTTGATACTATTTTGGCAAGTGTGGAGCCTATTAGAAGAGAGTCAGGTGTCATATTTGTGAAAATATGTTGGGAAATTAAATTAAACTATGACATCTGCACTAGGAACATATCCTTTTTAATTAAAAAAGGACATATTTACACAGCTAATATAGATCAGAGTGTATTGGTAGAAGCTGTTATAGCTCACCACAAGAGACCCTGTCATCAGGTTTGATCTGATCCCCATGAGAACAACTCATATCTCAGTGTTTAGATTCATGGTCAGTCGATTAAATCCAAATTCCATACTGTGACTATAATATTTGGAACAGTTCTTGCAAGCAGTGTATTTAAATATACTACGCTGAAAATTGAAACCTTTTATTTAGTTGCAATTAGCAGATATAGGAATTGAGATGCCACAGACTTTATTAGAGGGGGAAAATATTTAAAGAACAATAAGCAGTTAATATGCTTCCATAAAAATTTAAATGCTATGGGGCAGATCGTGACAGCTTGCTCATACACCACTAAGGTACTATTTAACATGCAAATTAGGTAACGTGGACTGTCTGCTTGTGAAGCACTAGATTCAGATATCCTTATTAATTTTGCTGATCCTTTATTCCACCTGTTGCCCTAATTACTACAGTGATAATTATTTCTGGCATATTGCACTATTTAATTGAGGAGGGCTACCATAAATCGGCTATAAGGAATAAGTTTGCGTAGCTTAGCTTGGATTAAAAAATCCAAGTTAAACCCATGAAAACTCTAATTTCTGAAATTTAAGGTAAGATTTTTTTTTTTCCCCCTGAAAATAATATTATGAGTACTCTGAAACAACTCTACCTTGGTGATGCTTCAAATTCTTTTCATGAGCAATAGATGTTCTAATCCCTAAACTGTATGCAAACAAGCCATGCCACTCACTCACTTTAGGTAATACATAAATCTTGGTGGTTTAGCAAGTTAGCAAAATGACAGTCTACTCAAATGGTTACATTTGTTCAATCCATTGATGATTTTTCTAGCAGTGCTTCTGTTGTATGTTGTGCTGGTTTGAACTAATTGGAGGATTTGAATGAGAAATTAGACTATAGGCTGAGAAAGGAAAGCACGGATCATGCTACTGCCCCCAGAGCTCTATTGAGAAAGAAAAAAAAAATTGTTTTAAGAGTTGTAACCCAAATATAGACCTTTTGGCTCTTGCCATAGTTGATCCACAGATCCTCAGTGTGGATTTACTATGGTGAAGGTCATTTAAGAACTCTGTGGCAGGACATTCTGTATTTTCCTTAACTTCTCAGTGCACATCAGTTAAATGGAGATTTGCTGGGGCCTCACTGCTGCTGCATATTCTTACCCACTTATTTATGCTGGTCTTGCTCCAAGAAGTTCTCTAGCACTGCAGAAAGCAGCCCAGTGCAAAGTGCCAGAAGGTTGCAACTGCTGCCTCGCCTGAAGCCTTGTCACACTTCTACCTTACAGAGGATATGGTGACAGTGTAATAATTGCTCAGGTAGCTCAAATAGAAGAGATTTTTCCCAAAATGTGTGACAGGCTAGTGGCTGTGTGTGGATACTGCAAAGGAGGTTGATGTCAGGTCAGACAAACTTAGCTGACACAAGCCATCACTATGTGCTGCTTTCCCTGGCCTTGTGCTGATATTGCCACTCTGCCTGGGCTTATCTTGTCCTCTGCCTGTCTTTCTTTGAACAGTGCAAAATGTATAGAAGAACAAAGGCATCGATCCACTTATTGTTCCTTTTCAATGCCATGATCTCAGATTGAAAACCTGGGTGTGAACATAAGCTGTTGGGGCCTTTGCTAAGAAAGAACTTTTAAGAGCTTTCATGTCAGCTGTCAGGGCACCATGGAAGGATTACATATGGTCACCTAAAATTATGTTAGGCATTCTGAAAAAAAATAGAGGGAAGAATGGTAAAATCCCTAAGTACACCCTATTAAAATAAAGGATGGATAAATTTAGAAGATGATGAAAGCACTTTACATCACAAATAACCACCTCAATGAATTCTTCAAGGCCCATGAAGAATACAAACCTTGCTGCCAGTAGTGGATCCTGAAACAACCCTTTTATACTGATACCTGCCACACCTCTCCAGGGAAGATTGTAGGTAAGCTCATCTGGTATCTACCAAGACAACTGATGTTTAGGGGTGTGGTTTAAGGGGAATCTTGTAGAGTAGGATTCTAGGTTGGACTTGGTGATCCTGAGGGGCTTTGCCAACCTGGATGTTTCTGTGATTCTGTAACTTAAAGTTCACATAACAAGAGAAAAAAATCTATAGCTATAGGTACACACTGTAGTCACAGAAAGTAATATGAGAATGGTCACAAATCAATGCCTCCTGTGATTCTTTAGGTTGAAAATAAGCATTTGGTCTCATGCAGATCTTTTAATACAGGAACTCACTGAAACCTAATCTTACAAGTAGCAAAATGTACTTTTGATAAGAAGAAGTAGGAACTGCAAGGTAGAGTAGGTTTAGTGTTATCTGCTTGTACTGTGTATATATCAAACATACACTTTGAAGGCCAAAAAAAATCAGCTGTATGATGTGGAGCCTAACAATGTAAAAAAACAAATCTACGGAAACATAAGAAGGATTTTGTAGTTTTCTAGGTTTTGTTTCACTTTGGCTTGCTTTCTTGTCAACTCAAAATTTCTCTCTCAGAGCAAAGGACCTGCAACATTTAAAGTGTGTGGTAGACTTGTGTTAAATGAAATCTGGGCGGACAGATGCTGAGAGAAAATAAATTATTGAAGAACAATGTTGCATAAAAGTTTTACTGAACTGAGAGGGAGAAAAAATTCCCATGACTACCTACTTCACTCTGAATATTGTCAATAGAAGTAGCAATACCAACATAGCTGTCTGCTGACAGAGGACATAGAGGAAAAATTTAAAATCTCCATACTGTGATTTTCTTTGTTTTGGATCCATGTAACTTTCAAAGTAGCTTAGTGCAACTGTTAATGGTTCTCACTCATGTCAACCATTCCTATGAAATGAGGAGAAATGCTTGCTGAATAATATCTCAAGATTATTTTCTTTTCTACAGCTTTTAGACTATCTTAACATCTCAAGATTATCTATTTTCTTTTCTATAGCTTTCAGACTATCTTAACATCTCTCTATTCATTTAAAATGTCATTTGGACATTTTATAGTTTGGTTCCATATGCACTTTGCTTTAATTTGACCTTGGGTATTATGGTGGTATAAATCCTGATATGGCTCCAGGGCAGCCATTGTTCAGCATATTGTACTCCATTCCACTCTTCAGAATTCAGGAAACATTCTGGTCCAATCATCCAATGAAGAGGAATAAGATTTTTTTAGAGGAAGGTAAGACATGTCCATAGTGAAGAACACTTAGAGCTCAATGGTTGGCTTATTAAGGACTATGTTAGGAATTTACTGGGCCAAAATTTGTAAATACGAACATAGGACCAAAATTTTGTTACATAACTTATCCATAATAAAAACTGGGGGAACCTGACACTAAATTAATTTTACAAATGGGGAGAGAAACTGAGGTTAATTTTTACAGTCAACAGAATTGGTTCAGCCAAGAGTTGTACAGGATCTGTTTGGGTTTTTTGTGTTTTGTTTTTTTCTAAAAGACCTGATTTATATCAAGCTGGTATTAGAGGAAACTTACATCCTGTGTTTTGCTGAGATGAGTTGACCACCAGAATGGTCTTATTTAATGGAAATACTATGGAATCCTAGGCCACATTTCACAGAATCATAGAATGGTTTAGGTTGGAAGAGACCTCAAAGATCTTCCAATTCCAATCCCCCGCCATAGGCAGGGACACCTCCCACTAGAACAGGTCATCCAAGGCCTCATCCAGCCTGGCCTTGAACACCTCCAGGGAGGGAGCAGCCACAACCTCCCTAGGCAACTTGTGCCAGTGTCTCACTACCTATTTCTTAAGGCATGAAAAGCATCAATTTAGAATTCTAAGAGTAATTTTAGTTTGCCAAGGGCTACCTATTTCACAGCTGAAGCAGGAATTTACCAGAAATTAAGGCAGACTTTGTGTGCCTTTAGTCACCTGTACTCAACTCCTGCCTGTAGGCTTTGCTGGCATAATTATGTCAGTAAAACTTACAAAGAAGGTGACTAGTTCACTGGTGTCATTCTCCTCTAACCAAGGGTCATTTATACTGTGAAGTGTGAATCCTCAGATTTAATCTAAATAATCTCTCAGTCTGTCAGTGGATTTACGATCTGACTGCAGATGATATTCCTTAATTTACATTCTGAGATGTTGTTCTCAGAAAATATTGAGTAGTCATAGGATTTATATACATGTTAAAAAACTCCCAAAGCTCACACAGTTTCTCCATACAGAATTATTTTGGTAGAAAAGTGCTAAAATGTTCTTATTGACCTTTGGTAACTGAAGAAAATATCTTTTTAATTCAAAATGACCTTTCTTTTTCAAATGGAGTTAGGCTATATCAAATAAGGTTAACATTTATAAGAGATAAACAAAACTTTTGAAGTAATAAAAATACTTCTGTTGATCTGACCTTTGCTTATTTAGTCATCTGTTCAGTTCCTTGATGGTGGCATGTAGAAATGTTTGTATATGAGACAGTACCAGTTTTGCAAGGTGGGAGGAAAAATGGAAATCAACTGTTATGAGAGACAAATGTTTTCATGTGCTTCCATATATTAAGATGCACTTTACATGTGACAGCCAACAAGAAATTAGGAGCTGCTTTTAGACAAAGCAGCTTTTGTGATGGGGAAGCTAAATCACCTAATTCTAGAAATACTTTGGAGGAGTTGTATTTACTTTTGCTACAACTGCTGTGATGCAATTATGAGAATATTCTTATTAAGCTATCTTTAGCATCTACAAATCAGATTTGCTGGTTTTTGGTTTTTTTTTAATCAAAGGCCTCCACTTAATACAACAGTTTCTTAATTATATCATAGTGCATTCATAAAAACAGTAACAAATTCCTTCAGTAGTGGGTTGTCATCTAATCTTTATGGACAGTGTCAGGGAACATATGAAAAAAAAATCAAAACATCCTTCATCTTGAGAAGTAATTATTTTTATTTGCTACAGCCCACAGACTCATCATTTATCAGAGGCTGCATAGCAGGATGGCTGCAAATTGGAACATAGAAGGTTTCGTCTTAACATTTGGAGAAACCTTCTTTAAAGTGAAGGTGACAGAGCACTGGAACAGGCTGCCCAGAGAGGTTGTGGAGTCTCCTTCTCTGGAGACTTTCAAAACCTGCCTGGATGCTTTCCTGTGTGAAGTACCCTAGGGAATCCTGCCTTGGCAGGGAGGTTGGACTCGATGATCTCTGGAGGTCCCTTTCAGCCTCTAGAGTTCTGTGATTCAGTGATTTGCCTCTGAAATTGTCATGCAACCCTACTTCATGCTTTTCTGTTCTCCCAAAACTCAGGTGTATGTTTTAACCCTCGTAGTGTTTTCATCCTTTTGCATGAAAATAGTGTCAATTTATTGTTGCCACTGCCATGCAAATAAGCATAGTATTAAACATTGTTAAAATCAGTACATAAATCAAAGGTATTATAGTCCAAAACAGAAAATTATTACAGAGGTGAGAGAATTGCTCTCCTTGGCCCAAATAGCTGAGCACAATTGAGGACCTGAGAGTTTTCTTGTTGAGAAGAGGAGCTGATAATAGCTTCTGTTAGCTATTGGGTGTAAAATCTGTCTTACATACAGGAAAAGTGCTAGGTCCTCTTTCCCTAAATGCCACGGAAAGAATGATAACTCACATCCTTGTTTACAACTCAGTGCCTCTCCACTAGAAAATGATCTGCAAAAAGAGCCTCTACTTATGCCATCCTAGCAGTATGTCCGTGGCTGTCCTCTGCATTTTGCTCTATTATTCTCCTTTATGCATCTGCCATACTTCCACATTAATACTGTCTATTTCTGTTAAGTAAACAAGGAGAGACTGAATTGCTCCAGCCACCAAGAAGAGTAGTTGGGATGGCCTGCAGGGTAGCAGAAAATCTAGTTAGCAAAGGAAAAAAAAAAAATTAAAAGAAACTGCAAGTCTAACTTGTCATCCAAAATTCTGGGCAGCTCCACAGGAAAGGAGGGAAAATGCTCTTGCTTGGTTTGTGAAGGTGATTCCAAGCAGTGCATATTTGGAAAATAATCTGTACAGTGCAGGAAGGGCTGGGTAGTAATAAAGGTCTTGACCTTTTGCCCTGCCTTCAAAGGAAAACACATATTCTACTGCTGTATCTTCATACATTTGTCCCACATAGACAGAAACATTTCATTATCCGGCCCCTAGATACAAAATTGGGGCAACATTCTCTGAAGAAATTATGTGATGTAAAATTTCTGCTGAAGGAATCTCTGATTGCAGAGTTGTTTGAAGCACTTCAGTTTTGCCTTTTCCCTTTTGTTGCTAGTCTGCATTTGTTTATGGGGAGTTCCTAACTCAATTTAACCTATTATTTTGCATTTCTTAGTCTAATCTATTATTTTTGTATGGAACTGCTTGGATTAGGGGGTAAAAGTAGTAAAAACATCAAGAAATCTCTGGGAACCTTTTGGCCTTCAGAACCCAGTTTCATTTAATTAAGAATGAAGCACCACAGCAGCAAAACAAAAACCATTAGGTAAAGTGATGTTAAAAATGGTGCTGAAAGACTGTCTTTACAAGTAAATGTGTAGACACATACGCAATATGTGAGTTTATAAATAGCTCTTCTGGCATTTTATCATCCCTCAGTCACACTAACTTACAATATATATGCTTGCTGCTTTATGGAATTAGTTGTACAAGAGACAGATGAGGAGCTAGGAGCAGGTTTGTTTTAAAGATGCTGCAGCGTGACTATCACTGTGACTGTATAGCAAACCTGATTGGTAGGAGGAATTACAGTGGTTATCTCTAACATGTTTTCTTTTTCTTTGCTCCCATCCACCTGCAAAGTCAGTCCTGGATTCTGTATGGATAAGTTGAGTGAGATAAAATGGCTATTGCTTATCTTTTAAAAGCTTAGGTCATTTCAAAAGTCCTCATTCCTTCATCCTGCCAGGGGACATCTAGGCTGGATGTTAGGAGAAAGTTCTTCACAGAGAGAGTGATTGGCATTGGAATGGGCTGTCCAGGGAGGTGGTGGAGTTGCCATCCCTGGAAGTGTTCAAGAAAAGCCTGGGTGGGGCACTTATTGCCATGGTCTTGTTGATTGGATAGGGCTGGGTGATAATTTGGGTTGGATGAGCTTGGAGGTCTCTTCCAACCTGGCCAATTCTATGATCCTATGAATTTCTCTCAGATTTCCTAGGCAATTTTCTTAGCCTTCATGTGATGACTCCTCCTTATGTACAGAAATGAAGCAACAACTCCCTTTCCAAAAATACCATCCATTGTTCAGTAAAAAGTAACTCCACAGAGTAGGGGCTTGAAACAGTTGTAGTTATTATAATTTTGTTTTTCACCTTAGATTATATATTTTTTTTAAATCCATAAACTTTGAACCCTTATGAGAAGTTTCCTTCTCAGATGAGAATTGATAAAGCATGCTGTCTTGCTGCAGTTTTAAAGCTCATGACTATGAATATATATGTTTTTACAAATATAAAGAGCATTATTTAAACAGTTTGAGGGAGAAAAAAAAAAAAGACAAAACAAAAATTACAACAAGAAATCTAAATGCAAACCTAAAGTAATTTTCTCACTGGGGCCTTCATGAGAGAGTGTCAAGTTTGCACACTGGATTCAGTAGATGTTGTGGTTGCTCAGAACCTTGACCTTACCTTCAGCTGAGGTCAGAAAATTAAAATTTCTCCTTTGTCTTGCACAAGTTATGGAGTGTCTAGGCATAAGGACAGTTATTTAGTTGAAAGCCTGCTTTGTCAAAGAGAAGCCTGAATTTCTATACTGGGAAGCAGCCCTTCCTGTATGAAATAGTGCTGTGCCCATCTATTAAAAACGGATTTTAAAAGCTAATTTGCTCTTCCATAATCAAATTGTTCCATGACTTTGAATTAAATTAAAATACACAAAGAAAAAGTCTTAAAATCAGTCTGTATCCTGGATCCTTAGACTGTCACAGAAATGACCAAACTCCTCAACTAATCTCAAAGAGAAATTGAGTTGATCACTTGACTGCAGGAATCCAGTAACAGTTGTGTACTCAGTTGAGTAAACACAACGTATTTACAATGTAGTGTTGGGTTCATATCTGAACCATCATATGTCAGCTATGAACCCACCATATGTCTTACATTGAGCTCAGATATGAACAGGAACAAACAAGCCTTTTATTTTACATTGCCTACCAAATTTTTACTTGGAAGGCTACTCCAGCTTGGAATTGCTTTTGCTATTTTGCATTCATGGAAGGTATATCTAAACAAGTGAAAAATATATGAAACAAAGAGCTCCATTTCCTGCCAAGTCTCTTTTTCATCCTACTTTTGTTATTCACTAAAAATATCCTCAAATGATTCAATAATTGAAAAGCAGAGCCTCAGATCCTTTACGTTCTTTTTTCTTCAGGAATTGAGAGCCTGGCTACAGCAGACTACATGCAAAACTGTTTAAATCCTTTATGTGGAAAACCTTTCCACATGGATACACAGTTTAGCGCAGACGAGGGTCTGTTACAATCTGCAAGTAAATTTAATTTCTCACGGATTTTATAGTATAAATGAGCTATAATTATCCTTGGGAGTGGGGGGGTAGTGGGGGGGAAGTTAATTTAAAAAGAAGTAAGGATGATCTTCTAATTTAGCAAAGTCTGGGTTTTCAGATAAGGAATCATATTTGAGCTCCATATGACTATTAAATCTGCCAAATTAAAGATGCCAGAGATGCCTAATTCAGGCTGCAGCCTAGTGATAGTATACAGTCATTATGCCAGTCAGATGGAAACCTTGTCAAGGGAAGATAAAGCAGAGAGGAGAATGACCACTTCACACTTCAGCAGTGTGACAGAAGAGTATCATCCTGTACTTGCCTATGGCACAGGGGGGTTGGAACAGGATGATCTTTGAGGTCTCTTCCAACCTAAACCATTCTATGATTCTATGATTCTATGAGAATAGGGGAGCCACACAGTTTATTTTAAGCCTAGAAAACAGAAACTGGAACTATTTACCTTCTGTCATATTCATCTTTGGAAGACACCTGGGCCTAATGTTCTGACTTTCTCAGCGATGAAGGTGCAGCTGCAGGAATGGCAAACTCTCACACTGGAAATCTGCAAAATTTCTTAGAAGTCATGCCTAGATTGTCCACCTGTAAGCAGTGCTACGCGGCAGCACCACAGCTCTGTACCTAAGGATCATCTGCTGTACTGGCAAAGGGACCTGGAAAGGTGTTCTCATAGAAAAAGGTCAAGGACATTTGGATACTGTGCAGTAGCCCAGGTCTGTTCACAGACATTTGCAGAATGAAATGCTTTGTGGAACGTAGACCCTTCTTCCTCTTAAAACCCATGCAGGAATGGCAATAAAAACATAAGTCAATGACACATTAATCATCATCCAAATATCTTCCCAATATGTGAGGTTCTTTTCCAAAGAGCTTTTGACTAGTGTAGTAACTACTAAGAAATGGTAGTTATACATAAAAAAAAAAATATATATGTATAAAAACTGTCTTTATAAGGATGAAATAACATCAGGCCTAGAAGGCACAAGTGCCTCAGGGTAGTTTGCCTTATCTTCCCACACTTTGTCTGAGACAAGGAAAACTGTCTCTTACACTGCATTTATTTTTTTTCTCAACTGGAGCCAGGTTCCTACAAGATTTGGAGAAAATTGTTCAATGGAAACTGCACTTGCCCTCAAAGTGATGCTTTTCTGCTTCTCTAACATGGGCCACTCTGAAAAACAGCTTTGTGAGCTGCCCAGGGAGGTGGTGGAGTCACCCACCCTGGATATGTTTAAGGGTCGTTTGGATGTGGCTTTTAGGGAGATGGTTTAAGGTGAATCTTGTAGAGTAGGGTTCTAGGTTGGACTTGGTGATCCTGAGGAGCTTTGCCAACCTGCATGTTTCTGTGATTCTGTGATTAAACAAAGCCTGTAGATTTGTATTGCAATCCATAGACAGGTGGAGGCAACAGGAGTCTCATGGTTGCTCAGTTATTTTGAGGAGATGTAGGAAGGCACTGAGTACTCAGTAGTCTCTGTCATGGCCCCTGTCGGGGTTTCTCATGCAAATTTTGCTAGGAGGCAGGCTTAGGCTTCACCCTTCCCTGTGGCAGTACCTGGCTAAGCCATTGCTCACTGTTATGAGGATCTGGCAGCAGCCCACTATCAGACTAAAGAGCAAAGAAAATGTAAAGGAAACAAAACCACAGAACTGCCTAATAATAATTTTGACATGCACGAAGGAGGGATATAGAAATTCTGTACATAATCTGATTACTGGTATGGATTGCTTTCTAGCCCTAGCAGATCTCATGTAAAACACGATGATGATACACAACTCTTGTATGAAGTGAACAGATTAAACTGTTTGTGTTCAGCTGCTGAAACACTCCAGAAATCAATGTCAATGTCAGAAACCTTATTAGGTTTCAGAAGAGGTAGGAATGCCTCAGCCTAATCAGAAGATAGGAGGTCTTCAGGCCTTCGAGAGTGACATCTGAAGGGCATTTAGATTGTTTTCTATAAAAGGAAAGGGCAAATTTCCAGTACATATATAGTCACTGGTAGCATTTATGTTGTCATCCCCTCTAAAGCGGTAACAAAGTGCACAAATGGTGGATGATTAGAGAGGTCAGTGAAGTGCTCAGGTCAGCTGTAATTGTAGAGTTTAAAAAAATTCTTTCAATATCAGAATTTTTTTTTTTTTCTAACCCAGCTTTTTGCTCTGGTTAGTTGATTTGTGCAAAGCAGTGAAGAAATGGAATGATGAATTAAAAGCAGTAAAACAAGAATGTCATTTTGCAGTAGCAATAAGCAATCGGCAACAGTACAGTTCACTGTGAAATTATTGCTACCTGCCAACACTCCACATACATGAGACATCAGCAATTTCTTCTTGTAGTGGTTCTGGGCATCACCTGCCCCCCACACAATGAATTTACCCAGACTAGACTCAGCTGGCTGGAAGTTAAGGAATGAAGCTTTATATTCACAGCTTAGCACAATATACATGCAGGTATTTACAATATATTGCAATTATTTACAACTATATACAGTTATATACAAGTTAAAAGTAATGCAGAAACAAAATACCCCTCCCAGCAGCCCAGGACGGGCTCCCAACCACCCTTCCACCTTCTTTCCACCCCCTCCCACCCTCTGTCTTATCTCAGGATCTCTCTCTTATGTGCAAGGGGAGTTTGGAAGAGGTCAGCAAGGGGGGTTAAAAAGAAAATTACTTGTTGGGTTATGGATGGCTGCCTGAGAGTGAATTTAAAACATCTTTTATAATTGAACCTGTCTTAAAGTTCATGAGTGGTAATCATAGAATCATAGAATGGGTTGGAAGAGACCTCAAAGCTCAGCCAGTTCCAACCCCCCTGTGCCATAGGCAGGGACACTTCCCACTAGAACAGGTTGCTCAAGGACTCATCCAGCCTGGCCTTGCACACCTTCAGGGAGTGAGCAGCCAAAACCTCCCTGGGCAACAGGTGCCAGTGTCTTACCACTCTCACTGTAAAGAACTTCTTCCTAACATCTATTTTAAATCCCCCTCTGCCAGTTTAAACCCATTACCCCTTGTCCTGTCATTTCAATACCTTGTGTTCTGGTTTTTATACATCTCAGCAAATCTATGAGTGAAATAAACATCATATTGTTTTTCTTTTCACAGCCAACAATCTAACTTCTCTCACTAAAATATTCCAGTTAGCTCAAACCATTACATTTCTTTAAAATAGTATCACCTTACACATCTGGAAAGTGCTTGGAAATAAGTGCTGCACCCTTATTGCTGCAGTCAGTATTCTCTCTTTTCCTTTTTCTCCTCCTTGAGCACTTCACAAGATTTTCTTATGTCACATAGAAAATCTAAGTACACTGATCTATTTTATTAACATATTTTTTAAACTATCATTGCCTTATAAAATCTGGCAGCCTTCTTACTAAGGAAATGATGCAACTTCTTTCTCTCCAATAGTATTTGAAAACAAGTTCTGTTTTCTATTCAGTTGTTTTTCTGCTTGGGTCTCTCAGTTTTGAGTAATGAACAGACATATGCTATGCAGATTTGAAGCAAAGATTTGAAGCAAATTTGCATTAGAGATAATCACAGAGTGAAAATTAAATTATAATCTACCATTAGCCAAATAGGAGTTCTCATTTCAGTGATATTCTTCAAAATAAGAAATTATTCCAATTACTCATAGTTGGTTGAAAGTGGTGGATTCCTTCAGTTTGAGTGGAAATTTCAGTCCTGGGGACATGGGAAGAGAATCTCGCGACATTGTCCACTGGACCAAGAAGAGTTCCCTGTTTCATGGAAATACAAAACTGAATAGAGGGAATACATGGCAGGAATCTTTATAGCAGGCTAAGATGTAAAGGTGTAGTCGAGCATGTTAGAAAAATGTCTCTCTAGTACAGTCTTGTTCCTACATCAGTTACACATTCAGAGATATCACAGGCTCATGGGATGTCAGGGGTTGGAAGGCACCCAAAGAGATCATTGAATCCAACTCCTCTGCCAGAGCAGGACCTTAAAATCCAGCTTAAGTCACAGAGGAATGCATCCAGACAGGCCTTGAAAGACTCCAGAGCAGGAGACTCCACAACCTCTCTGGGAAGCCTATGCCAGTGCTTTGGGACGCTTAAAGAAGTTGCTCCTTGTGTTGAGCTGCAACCTCCTGTGCTGTAGATTCCATACATTGCTCCTGTCCATGTCTCTCTGGATGGCCTCACAGCCTTCAGCTGGATAAGCCGAGCCCCTTGAGTGCATCTCATCAGGGCCCAGAGACTGTGGATGTTCAATCTGTGTAACTGGCATCCCTTGAAGTGATTCACTTCATTTCAGCCCTCCACCTCAACCCACCAACAGGGTACTATAGCTTTCTCCCACATCCCATGCAGCAACAAGTGTTGACACCACTTGGATTGGTCTGATTAGCAAGTTGGCTGCTCTGTGTCATAACAGGAAGGGGAGAAACAGTAATTCAGTTCACACCAGATATGAATACTTCAATCACTCTGCTAAATCAGAGGAATCAAAAGTCCATGGACTTGTGAATGTTCAATTTGTATAACTGATCCCTAACCCAGTCTGCACTCCTCCAGGCTTCCTCTGCTTCATCCATATATTTGAATGATTCATCATGTGAACTTCACTTCATCCTAGTCAAAATGATGTTCGAACATAACAGGTTGTAGCTTTGCCACAAAAGGGTAGTTTCCCCTCAGTGCACCTAAATTTGAGCATTGGGTGCTTGTCATTGATGAAAAAGAGTGGGTTGGTTCAACTGATCCCCAGACACATATTCACAGCATCTTGAATGTTGTGGTGCCACTTAATGTTTGCAGTTATTTCAGTTCTTCAGCTAATGGTTGTTTGCTTGCCATTAGCAGTCATCAGGGTGGAGTCATAAGCTCTCTGGGAGAGTTAATATTGCCTTCTTCAATCTATCAATTTTTTTTTTTAGGACACCATATTTCAGAGATCTTTATTCTCTCATTCAGGGTTTCTGCAGAAGTCCAGGATAGGGAAAAGGTTTTGAATGATAATGTCTGGCCTACTGCAGGACCCGCAAAGAAAATTGTAAATCCTCTGACTTGGTCTAAGATCGTTTTTTCCAGATTTTTGATGATTTATACTCTCTTCTAAACTGCTGCTGTAGTTTCCATAGTAAATGGTCTTTGATTTAGCTCGTGGTTATCAAAGAAAAAGCATCTGAAACACAGCAGTGTTTCATACATTTTTTATCAGTCATTTGCCACTGACAGAAGAACTACAGGCGAAAGGAAGGATGACTTTAAGTACATTTATTTTCATGCTTGTGCACCCAAACTGTTTGCCTCGTAGAAAAATTAGATGCCTAAAGCTGATAAATGTGACTGACACTGATAAAGACAGAGTGACTTCAGACATTTTTTTTCTTGTCTGCAGTAGAGGTGACCTCACCTGGTGGCAGCTACTATGTGGTTGTTTCCTCAGCTCTTTCCTTTTCACTGTATTCTTTTGCAGGTTCATGGGTCTGCAGTCATCATGAGCTGCTTTAAAGCTCTCTACTCTGTATTCTACAAATCCTCAATATAGTGAGAATAGATTTAACTATCTCCGAGGTGTGAATACAAATGAAATATGAATCCAAATATTTCCTCTTTTATTTTTGCAGCCAGACCCTGCAGGCAGAGATATCTCCATCCGACCAATCTTGGAGCACTGTGAAAACACTCACATGACAATTTGGCTTGGGATTGTCTACGCTTATAAAGGGTTGCTGATGGTAAGCATATCTTGTTCTGCACAACATTGACTTCAAGCTGCTAATAACTGATAGGCATGAACTGAATTATACTTCCTTTCCTGATGGCTGGCTGGGAGTGAATTGAAAATGTCTTTTATAATTGAACCTGTGCTAAAGTTCATTAAGTGGTAGCCATAGAATGGTTTAGGTTGGAAAGGACCTCAAAGCTCAGCCAGTTCCAACCCCCCTGTGCCTCTCACTAGAACAGGTTGCTCAAGGCCTCATCCAATCTGGCCTTGAACACCTTCAGTGAGGGAGCAGCCACAACTCCCTGGGCAACCTGTTCCAGGGCCTCACCACTCTCATGCTGAACAACTTCTTCCTCACATTCAGTCTGAACATCCCCACCTCCAGCTTTGCTCCATTCCCCCTAGTCCTGTCACTACCTGATAGCCTAAAAAGTCCCTCCCCAGCTTTTTTTTGTAGGTCACTTCAGATCCTGGAAGGCCACAATAAGATCACCTGGGAGCCTCCTCTTCTCCAGACTGCACAGCCCCAACTCTTTTAGTCAGTGCTTACAGCAGAGGTGCTGCAGCCCTCTCAGCATCCTCATGGCCCTTCTCTGGACACCTCCAGCATCTCCACATCCCTCTTGTAATAGAGGCTCCAGAACTGGACACAGTACTCTAGGTGGAGTCTCACCAGGGCAGAGTAGAGGGGGAGAATCACCTCCCTCAACCTGCTGAGTTGAGTCCCTAGGTAAACATTAGTTTATACTGCCCAATCTGTTCCTTAGGACACCCATGAAAGAGTGGGTCAGCTGCTTCTGCCCAGCACGGCTGGTGCTGCTGCCTCAGGGAAAGCTGAGGATGGGAAGATGCTGGTGCCTGGAGTACTCATCTTCCATCTCCATAGCAAATGACTGCTCTGCTGGGCTGCAGAATCCTGCTGTTTTTCATGCTGCTTTTTTATCAGCCTGAAAGCTCTTTAAATACAATAGAAAATTCAACAGGAAAGGACGAGTGCTTGTATTTTTTCATTCCAAACACTCGATAGTTTTGTGCTCAGACTGGTCTGTTGGGGAATGTCTTCAGGCAAAGGCAACAGTGATTCCAGTTCCCTGAGCGAGAGCTCTGATCCTAAAACTGCTAGCCAAAGGGAAGCCTTCCCACCTTCCCATTTTAAAATGGAAACAAACCAACAAAACAAACCACCAAGCAGCCAACTTTAGCTTTGGATGGCTATTTTTTTAGAAAATGTCCATGCAGGCAGTGATATCTTGCTCAGACATACTTGATCCCCATAAAAGGATCAAGAATCAGAAGCGATTCCACATCTCAGCATGTCTTACTGGGCAGCTCTGAATTCACAGTAACTTTGAACAGCATTGAGTGATGTGTGTTTTGAAGGCCAGAAGTTAGGAGCCATGACACTGACCAGCAGTAGGGCCATGGCTAGACAATGTAAGTGCCCCCTGGTGTAAAACATAAGGCTTTGTACAAAAACATAGCATACCACCCAAAATGCAGCACTGCATCATATGTGGAGCTTCTTCACACAGCAGTGAACTAGCCTAGCTCAGAACAGATCCCTCCAAGTGAAAAGGAGGAAGTGTCGCTGTGTATGTTAGTTAGTGATGGACAAAATAACAATGTCACAAGTAGCCAGTTGCTGGCAAGATATTAAAATTTATTGCAATACTTACAACCGATGTGATCATAGAATCATAGAATGGTTTAGGTTGGAAGGGACCTCAAAGCTCAGCCAGTTCCAACCCCCCTGTGCCATAGGCAGGGATACCTCCCACTAGAACAGGTTGCTCAAGGCCTCATTCAACCTGGCCTTGAACACCTCCAGGGAGGTTGTGGAGCACAGAAGCACAGAATGTGATATTTTTGATCACGTTCTGTGCTTCTGTGCTCCATGACCTCCTTGGGCAACCTGTGCCAGTGTCTCAACACCCTCACTGCAAAGAACTTCCTGCTAACATCCCATTTCAATCTCCCCTCTGCCAGTTTAAACCCATTACCCCTTGTCCTGTCATTATAGGACCTTGTGAATAGTCCCTCCCCAGCCTTCCTGTAGGCCCCTTTCAGATACTGGAAGGCTACTATAAGGTGATGATGCTTTGTATCCATGAGGTCATTTATTTATCTTCACAAATGAAATTCTTCACTTTTCATCCTTTATTACTGGTTTGACCTATCTGTCAATAAATTCCTGGTCTTGATAGAGAATTCTTCATTTTGCATATTTCATTTTAGAAGATTTTTCTTCAGTTATTTGTTAAAAGGAAAAATATTTTCCACATTTTATTTTTTTGTTACTTTCCAATTTCCTTTCATAGAAATTTTGAAAAGTTCATTTTGTGTTCTTTGAGGTAGAGATTTCCAGTCTTCCTTAGACAAGTGTTTGAGACATTTGTCTCTGTGGTTCTGTTTGAAAACAAACAAGTAAATATGTTGTTCACTTAGAGCACTATAAATGAGCAAATCAGTTAAAATTCCTTTTTAAAAATACTGAAGGATTCAAACGGTGAGTTGGGGATTTATTTTCTTTTTAATAACTTCATTAACGTTTTAAATTAAAAATTAAAGAGGGAAAATGATATTATCTATTTTTAAAACACATTCTCAGGTAATTTTCTTTAACTTGTTTGTCATGCTGGACGTTGGTTCTCACTAGTCTAGGTTGGTTGGTTGGCATACGTGCCGGACTGTTTTCCTACAAGATATGTAACTCTGCTTGGGTCTGCAACTGCCATTTCGCATTATTTCAGTGTTTCATAACCAAGAATGAAATATACACATTTTATTACTCCAGTGTCCTTTCAGCAGATGAATCACTACATATGAAAAGGAAGATACTCTTTTGAATCACTTAAATAACTGCTGTGGTGAGTTATATGAGGACAACAGGACTGATGCATTTTATCTCATCACCAAAGGTGTTTCTCTATGCTGGCACATATTCTGTCTTCAGAACAAAACCCACGCTACTGTGTAATTTTATAAAGGTTTCTCTAATATGAAATTTCAAAGTTTGTAATAACAAAATAGCTCTAATTTAACACACTTCAGGCTAAACAGCTGGTGTTGCTAATTACAGCACCATGCAATATTTAAGGTGAAAATGGCTTAATGATCTACTCAGCTCAAAATTATCCACAATGACCTCTTGGCTCAAAATGGCTCATTATTCACAATGACCTCTTGGCTCAAAGATATAAAGCAGTGCTCTCCATTCTGACGACTGAAATGCACTGATGCAGTGAACAGAGGTGCAGGGAAGGCAAGGCAAGGGGAAGTAAGGGAAGGCAGGATGCAGGGTTTCTTCATTCATCTACAATATATCTTTAGTATTATGTTTGATCTTAATTTCAGATCTGAAATAATCCTCTGCTTCCTGAAGCTTTCTAGCCATTAAATCCAATGTGTACAGCTCTGTGGTGGGTGTAAATGTAATTACCTTTACTCAGTCTCACAATCTCCTTGGGGAAAAATATTAACTTATAATGCTACCTCCGTTTTTTGTGGGGTTTTTTGGGTGATTTATTGCCTGTGTTCATGTATCAGCAGTTTCATTAATATGCTTAGGATAGAAATGACCATAATAGCTCCGTAATCACTGAAGTTGTTCCATTTTTTTCTTTTCCCATATGGCCTCTTTATATCTTAGGTGGAACTTTGCCAGGGTTCCAATAAATATCAAGAGTAAAGTCCAGCAGTCCAGGCAACTTCTAAATCAATTCCTAAAATTCCTGTGTGCAAGATACCAGATCTCTCTGATTGTAACAGTTTATGGTGACAGAGCTTTCAAGAAATTATTTACTGCTGAAATTAGCTGCATTTCACTGGTTTTGCAAGGCATGAATGCATTACTCCATCTCTATATAAATATAGGACAAAATTATTCATTAAGCATATCTTATCATGCATCACTACTATTGAATGTGTTATCTTCCCAGGCATGAATCATTATTAGTATTCCCTTTTTTTTTTCTCCACATATATTTTTAGAAATCCTTTTGAATTCCATTATTGCTGCTAACCATTGATTTTCTACTATGTGTTTAACTTCCCTTTCTACTCTCAGCATTTTAGAAGTTGAATTCATAATCTGTATCATGAATTTCCTCTTTTTAACTTTTGTTACATTCTGTCTAGTCTTCACACACATTTTTTTTTTTTGCTTGATTGTTTTAAATTCTACAACCAAAACTTTTTTTTTTTTTTAAGGTAAGGAAAGCTTTTTTACAGCATCTTTCAGTTGCCACTTGTAAATTGTCCTGTTGCTTCCCCTGCTCCCTTCCCCAGTAGCTTCCTTTGCTTTAGTGGCTAATCCGCAAGCATTCATTTTCCAATGTTCTCATGTACTTGGAAGTGGATGTGCAAAAATGATTTGAGTACCATGGTTTAGAGTTTGGGCTGCAGTCAGTGGCCAGTCTTCAGTCAGCACCTGGTGCTCCTCAGTGGACAGGAGGGCAGAGCAAACTGGCAGGGTACATGGTCTTCACCATCCTGAAATGCCTCTAAATTCCAGCAGAGGTTGGTTGTGTGACAGGCACCAGTAAGCAATACCCAGCCAGAGTCCAGGCAGCTGTTACTGTGCACAGAAGCAGAAACCTGGGCACTAGCAGTGCTCAAACACCTACTGGTAATATTGATGGGCAGGTTGACCATCTTTGGCTTCTTACTACCACTTCAGGTGCTTAAGCACTCTCTGTACACGTAGCTCAGGAGCTGTCTATGAGCACTGCAGCTGTGGTGTGCAACATCTGCTCTTCATTTTTAGCATTTTACTCTATCTGCTTAATGTAGATTGGATATAAAGATTTTGTTTGGTTTGTTCTTTTTACTTTTTCACTCTGAGGAAAATGAAGTAGTGGAGCAGGTTGTTTGGAGAGGTTATGCAACCTGGTTTCAAGACCAGACAAGATCATGCTATCAACAGCCTGGTCTAACCTCACAGCTCAGCCTGATTCTTGAGCAGGAGATTACACTAGATGATTTCTTCAAATCCCTCCCAATTATTTTAATGTACTATATCAGCAGTGCCTATTATTAATTAACAACCTTAGCAAATTAATGCTTTTATTTTTTTAAAAATGGACCAGTCTCCAGATGATGATAAAATTTCTGATTATTTTCTGAAAGTACCTTCCATTTTTTCATCCTTTCCTAATTCCCCTCATGATTAAGTACTTAGAGGAAGGGACTGCTGCCTTCTCAATTAGTTCATATGATTCCAACTCATATTTATGGTGGATTTAGCACCAGCCCATCTGTCCCATCTTAAAATTGCTAGAGAGTGAGACAGTTAAGCTTTGTGGTGGGGGAAGGTAGTTTACAGGGGTACCAGGTATTTGTTGTATTTTTAACGAAACATTGACTGTTTCAGCATCCAAAATCATACAGTTATGTAGGATGCATTTTCCCTACTATGACCATAAGGAAACTTCAAAAACATTCTTAAAATATTGCAGACATTGGAGTATAAAGGATATACTCTTGAAATCAATTTTTGTAGAGCATAAATAGATTTAAATTGTGGCAGATACTGCCTTTTATCAGAGATGTTCCATCATTTTACAGTGTTGTGATTATCTGTGGCTGTCTTATGCTACAGATAACACAAAACTATTGTAAATGGATATTCACTAATAACCAATTGTGCATTTGTTTCAGCCCAGTTACTATAATGTACATCATGGCTAAGCCAAATCTTCACAGAATAAATTGTCTGAATGGAAAGAGGGGGAAATATTTCATTAACCTGTTGATTTGCAAGACTGAATTATTAAGTGGAAAATTACATCTGAACGCATGTTAGTGCCCATAGCTTTGTGCTGCTGCTCTTCTGTCTTGCCCTGCACAGGACCACACCAAATGCCCTGAAGCAAAAAAAAAAATCAAAAGATTTGCCAAGCCCTTCACAAAGCCCTTCAGCTGAAGAGGGAATATCATATCTTGCAAATAAAAAGATATGTAGCTATTATCCTAATGTTCAACAGAAACATCCCTTTAGTCCTGCCTATCCAGAGCAACTCTGAAATATTACTAAGTACACAGCTGACTCCTACCAGATGGTATTAATGTTGGATTGTAACCAGCTATGAATGCAGGAGATCTACAAAGGTGTAGTTTGTCTTTCTGTTTGCTAATCTTACTTGGCAATTTTAAAATAATCCCTTTTCCATATGTCTTCCTGAAAACTGCTTAGTATTATTTTACTGCCCAATTCTCCAGTGAAAACCTGAAAATCAAAACGTGGGGTTGGGTGTTGTAGTCTTGAAAATTCTCATTGAAAAAAATCTGCAGCCATTTCACTGAAATAAAACCTGCCTATGTCTGTAACAAACTGGATTTCATGAATGAACATGAATAGGAACATTCACAACTCCAGCTTCACAGTTACTTCAGACCTAGAATTCTTTACAGGATCTTCTTTTGTGTTGAGGGGTGGCAGGAGGGGAAGCCTCCCAATAATCTAGCTAGGACAAAAGAAAGAAAAAAAGAAAAAAACCCTAACAAAACAGGAAAAAATAAAAACAACAAACAAACAAAACCCACAGAAAACCAAAGCAAACTCCAAGCAAACTGAAAATTAGCATATGTAAGATCTTTGGAATAGAGGCTTGCTTTTTTTTTTCTTTCATGCAGCAGAGCAGGGCTGTGATCCACAAGTGAGCTCACTAAGTGCTACTACAATACAGTAATTAGCTTCAAAGCTGCTGGTCCAATATATGATCTTTACAAAAGCCTACTCTCTAGTTATTGGCAAGCATGACTTCTGACAGGATTGGAGATTTTTCCTCTGCTATTTCCCTGCTCTTGTCTGATATCCCCTGTATAATTTTCTTTCTTTATCTCTCTTTCCTAATACTGCTTGTAAGCCACGTTCAAAGTACAAGCAGACCTGACTTTGAAATGAAATATGTAGACAAAATGGTTTAAGGGCAGTACATGGCAAGAAGGAATATAGGAGGATAAATAATTTCCTCCCTGTCATCTGCCAGTCTAAGCAGTCCCACAGCAAATTAGACCCTTGATTGCATCTATCTATACTGTGGATCAGTAAGGAGTTGTCACTGTTTAGCAGTACTTTTGGTGAACAAGATGTAGAATTAACTAGTTAGCAAAGTTTCTGAAAGCATTAAATGTTTTCCAAATGTTCTCAGCTGCAAACTTGAATTATATTCCCAGCTATTGCAATTTAGTCTGTACTTTTAAAACTTAAAGGTTTCCTTTTAAGCCTTGTAAACACTAACATTGTATTCCCTATAGTCTTGTTACCTATCTAAGACTTTAATACAGATTTTTCTTAGCGACCAAAATTCTATCTTTAGTCACAATGGTATAATCCTGTTGTCTTCAGGTACTCTCTTCCTCAGAGTTATACAATGGTTGTCTCACAACATTTTTAGGTGCACTGACAACACAGCCTAAACCTACCATATCAACTGCTACAAACACAATACTCTAAATTATTGTAAAGTCAAGTGGAAGCTGCCTACCCTCAAACAAAAGGTGAAGCAAGCCAACCTTTCCTGCACAGCCCACACCTTCAGAGAAAACCCAAACCAGTATTTTATGACACATTTTACATCACATCTTAATAGACCAAGATGGGAAAAGGCTTGAAGTTAATAACGATGTAGGAAGCCTTCCTAATTGCATGCTCAACGTGTCATTGGTGGAGGTGCCAAGCAGATGCCCAAAGTAACTTGAAGTAGACAATTAGACTTGACAGTGTTCCTTAACTTTTGGGTAACTGCATTCTATAGCAGAATACATAGCCCCAAGTTATTTCAACCTCTTCTGTGAGGCACAGGGGCCTCTGGATGGGAAGTATAACTGTCAACAAGGAGCTGCCTAAGCTAGCTGATATAAAAGTAAGGACAGATGAGTCCCTCTCCTCTCCAAATCTAGCACATTAGCACTGCTAAGAGTCACCTGCCTGATGTGTTCATGCACTCCTTCTCTAAAGATTGTTTAATCAAAGTTCTCAGTAGAGAGTGGAACTAACATCCAATGCAGGTACCCAAGTAATTAAGGCTGTCAGTCTTTCATTACATAAGATCTGAGAGCTCTGAAAGAAGTTTGAGAGCTCCTTCTGAAGACCGCTGCTACTCTGGGCTAGCGAACACAGCTCAGGCAAACTGAATTTATGTTCTGCTGTGCAAACCTGAAGCTATGCAGTAGCTGAATGAATGAAGATGTCTGCCACTGCATTTTGCAGGGAGGGGCAAGCCAGTAGATGCACTCTCAGAAGACTTTACCATCTTGAGCCTTCCAGGAGAAATAGGAGAGACAACTCAAATCCCAGCAGGCAGCCTTAAATATCAAATAGTCTTTAAACTGCACAGCTGTCTCAAGACTGATACACTCAAGCGTAATGAGAATCGTGATTTATGTAGCTAGGGAAGATTAACATTTAAAGTTTAGGTACCAGGAGTAAAGAGCAGCTGAACAGGGGTGCTAAGGATCCATATTTTCAACTGGAGCTCGTAAGTTTCATGTTGAAAAGCTGTCAAGGAATCACAGAAACCTGAACCTTGCCCTGATAGCATCTGCTGTTAACCAAGGCATATTCATGATTTTCAGGGTTTTTAGTCATAAAAGTGAATCTTTCATTTGTGCACATTGGCTGAGCCTCATGAAGGGGAACAATAAGAAAGGCAGGTGGAGGGAGAGCAAAGTGTTGTATTTCCTCAGGAAGGCTCTGTCTTGGGAGGAGAAATTTTATCAACCCCTCAGAGCCCTGCAGGAACCCATAGCAAGCAAACAAGGAGCAATCACTGCCGTCCTGGCAGCAGGCTGCAGAAAACTCTCAGCTTTTATCAATGTCTCAAAGACAACCTGCAACTTTTAGAAAGGGAGAGCTGCCTTCCTGAAGCAAGCATTTTACCCAACGTGCCAATAAAAATTAAAAATAATCCTACTGAATAGATAGTGCAGCACTCTAAGGAAACCCAGTTGCTGCAAGAGCCTCCCCCATTCTTTACTTATAATACAAATAAATATCTTCCTTTCATCTGGAAGACAGTTCACCATTTTCCACGCTGCTCTCAATTATAAATGAGAATGGGCCAAGCCGTAACCCCCACAAAACTGCTCATATTATCTTTTTCCACTATAATTGATGTTTTTGATTGCTTTATAAAGGCCTTAGCTATAAATTCATGCCCATTATTTGTAATAACTGCTGGCCTCGTTTAAGTATGTTGGCTGTATTCCCAGAATAATGCTTTTGGAATGGGAATCTGTTCAGATTGGGAGAAGTGAAGGAGAGGAAGGGACGACCCTAAAAAAATCTCGTCAATAATTAATTGGTGGTGGGAGAAGACAGAAATCTTCTCGATGGTTAATGAGTTTCCTCCCTTTAAAAACATGATGTAGACATGCACCCCTCCAAGCAGCTCATCCCAGACCAGCCTATTTGTCATTCAGGAAATGGCAAACTGTAGATTTGCTGCACAGCACCGGCAGCTCAGGGAATGTGGAATAAGCAGCCATGAGATGGTGAAGTGTCTGGGAATATTGGATTTTTATCCTGAAAAAAGGTATCACCAGTGTACCTGCCCAGTGCAGCCAGGACAGTGCAGTGGGTGATTGACTTCTGGAGAGCCTGTAAAGGAGTCTGTACATTTCCTGCTCTGCCTGTGCACAGTGCCAGACCGAACAGCAGAGGAGTGCTGCCTGCATCCTTCCTTATTGCAAGTATCAGCTTGGTTACCTGAAAATGTAATAGAGGACGAGCTGCTTCTTTGGCACAAAGCTACCCATCTTCACTAATGGCTTGTCCAGCTGCCTTACCTGAATGGCTTGGAGACTCCTCAAGAGCAGCTTTCTCCCATGCTCCACCTGCTGCTTTTCTTTCTATAATTTTTAGGATGCTAGGAAGGGCATGAGAAGAGGCAACACACTGGAGAGAGATGTGGACTCTAGTTCTGCTAAAGGGCATGTGTAAAACAAAAGAGGTAGGCCTGTGACAAGGAAGCAAGGGAGTGTCCTGATTAAGACTATATCCTGCAGAAGCATCTGGAGATGACAAGGTGGGAATGGTGTCATGGAGGACTTAAATAAAGATCGCTTAAGACTTTGGTGTCATGGAAGACTTAAGTAAGGAATACTGCTGCTGTTTCTGGGAAAGGACATCCCAGCCTGCATATCTAGATAGGGATTACACCAGTGATGGCAACATTGGAAATTGGGTGAGAAAGAGGTTTGCCTGGACTAGACAGCACCTCCAGCCTGTCACAGTCCATGGGCCGGGATTAAATACCTAACCTGCCAAAGCCTTTCAACTAGGTCTGCTTGTGAGCATGCCACAGAGTAACATGTGCTGGAGGTAAGAAATTGAAGGCAGCTGGCAAACAAGCTCAGCAATGGGAGGGCAGGGCTGGAAGTTTGGCTGTCAGTCCTGGTTTGCAGTGCCTGGGCGAGCTGCAGCCTGCTACTGTCTGTGGGAGTGCAAAGGAGCTGAGTCACCAATGATTGGGTTTGTTAGTGAAGGTAAAAACTATGTAAATAATCAAGGACATTTGCAGTTTTTAACGTCCAGCTGTCACTACAATTGAACCCACGTAGGGTCAAAACCGAATTTGTATAGCAAACATAAATTTGCCAGTTCCCAACTGTCTTGTGCTTGACTGGCAACCAGTGTTATTCTGGTCCAGGTTATTTGCCATTGAAATTCTTAATGCTTTTTCCTACAGAAGAAAAGCAGAAAAAAAAATATATATTTTTTTTTTTTTTCTTACTAGGCAACTGTAATTACTCCCCAAATTAAGGCACCATAGCCCTCTGGTTTCATGGGTTGCAATTGTATAGAAGATTATCTTCATGACATGGCAACTGACAAATGTGACAGCTTAGGAAGAAAGATACCAAAGTCAATGGAAGTGCACTTTTGTTTCTCCCTCTTGTCTGTCTCTGCAGTGTGATGAGAGAAAGCTAGAAAATACAAAACCCATGCCTTGGGTCTCAGCAATGGCTCTTCTCTGTGTCCTCCCTTCCCTTCCAATACAATCCGCTGACCACCATTCTTCCCAGGGCACTATTAACTCTTCCCAGGCTTTGGTTAGGCTGTAGGCTGAGTTGCCTACTTGCAACATCCGGAGTCTGTTTGTGGTTTTACCATGTTGCCAGAATTCCTATGAGGAATGCAAGAGAATAATAATAATAATCATCATCATCATCATCCTTGCAGCAGTCTGAGGGGTAATGGGTTTAAATTGGCAGAGGGGAGATTTAAATGGGATGTTAGGAGGAAATTCTTTACAATGAGGGTGGTGAGACACTGGTACAGGTTGCCCAGGGAGGTTGTGGCTGCTCCCTCCCTGGAGGTGTTCAAGGCCAGGTTGGATGAGTCCTTGAGCAACCTGTTCTAGTGGGAGGTGTCCCTGCCTATGGCACAGGGGGGTTGGAACTGGCTGAGCTTTGAGGTCCCTTCCAACCTAAACCATTCTATGATTCTAACACTCTAAATATTCTGTAACCCTGATGAACCCACAGCTTTTTACCTGCCCTCTGGTAGCTTTTCCCAGTGGTTAAATAAGACTTTCCCCTTTCAAAGCCCGCAGAAGCCTTCAGAACCTCCACAGGACAGCAACACCTGCACAGCCAGGCAGCAGGCAGGTAACCCAACTCGGCAGAGAAATGCAGGATAGTTATGCAGGGATTGGAACTGGATGAGCTTTGAGTTCCCTTCCAACCCAAACCATGCTATGATTCTGTGTTGTAGAAAAGTCTAATTAAATATCAAGGGATGAAACTGGCTTCCTTACACTAATGACTGCCCCCTGCTGAACTGCAAAAGCACACTGCAAATAACAAAAGGGCTAAAACTTTAAAATAGACAAAAGAAAAAAAGTAAATTAAAAAATTGCCACAGGAATGTTTTATGCCAGAAATCATTAGACAACTGCAATTGAAAGGCCATTACCGACTCCCACTATAATAAAAGACTTCATAATTGCAGTCTGAACAACTAGGGTGACAACTTTCTACATTGTATATTTGTCTCCCATGGGACACATCTTGGCAGGGCTGTTTATTAATGTAGGTGATAATCCTACAACGAATGACTGGATTCAGAGGAGTATACTGAGAACAGCTGCTAAGAATAGCTGTGAGAACAACACACTTTTTATCTTTGGTGGAATCCTTGAAAGCAAACATGAGGTACTGTCATTAAAAATTCCTGGGAGTACGAAATAAAGATAGCCTTCGTGTTTGGAGAAATTCACTCCCCCCAAAACTAATTCCACGTTTCACATTTTTCATGTGAGAGTGGAAATCTGTCCCAATGAGCAAAACAAAGAAGGTAATTAGACACTGGGTAAAAGGTAGATGTGCATCTCTGTGCTGTAACAATCACCTATATTTGCCAAGTTAGGAAATGTATCAGTTTAAAATTAATACATTTTTCCTTGGCATGAGCCAATTTCTTATATAATTACGATTTTTTTATATCAGTTTTAAATTAATACATTTTTCCTTGATGTGAGCCATTTCCTTATATAATTATGATTTTTTTCTTCCCCCCTTTCTTTTACCATTTCAGTTATTCGGGTGTTTCCTAGCCTGGGAGACAAGAAATGTCAGCATTCCTGCTTTGAATGACAGCAAGTACATCGGAATGAGCGTATACAACGTGGGAATAATGTGCATCATTGGTGCTGCTGTTTCCTTCCTTACTCGGGACCAACCCAATGTGCAGTTCTGTATTGTGGCTTTAGTCATAATATTCTGCAGCACCATTACGCTCTGCCTCGTCTTTGTGCCTAAGGTAGGTGAACTTGTTTAGCATGCATCTGGAGCTTTTTCCGTCCACGTTGTTTCTGTGATTGAATGTGTAAAACTTCATTGCCTTTTCAAGTACTCTGCCACATTTCTTATGTACATTAGCAAGGTAATCAGGATCTCTGCTTCAGTACCTACAAAACAGTAAGACTTTTCCAGTTCACTGGCATGCTGTAAGTCAGCTATGTCGAAGCCTCTAAGGTATTTAGTTTGAAAAAGAGGAGGCAAAGGGGAGACCTCATTGATATCTACAGCTACTTGAAAGGGCACTGTGGAGAGGTTGGGGCTGGTCTCTTCTTAGAGAGTGATAGAACAAGAGAGAATGGCCTCAAGCTGCAATTGGGCAGATTTAGACTTGTGTCCCAAGGGGGTTGTGGAGTCTCCCTCTCTGGAGATATTCAGAACCCACCTGGAGACATTTCTGTGTGATCCAGTGTAAATGATTCTACTCTGGCATGGGGATTGGACTGGATGAGCTTTCAAGATTCCTTCCAGCCTCTTAACATTCTGTGATTCTGTCATCTTCAATTAAGGGAAAACCGAGTTCTACATAAGCTTACTTTAGCAAAATTTTAAGTTCTGGGGAACGCATGTGATATTTTGAAAATATATAATTGCATTAATATCAAGTGACTTGCATAAGCCCAGCTTATCATTCCAAATCAGATATGCATGCAGTTGGGATATCTGAAACATTTAGAAAGCAAGAGCTAAGATGCAGGCCCTTTCACTTCTGGAGCCAGATTTTAGGTTTTGGAAATGAGTAATGATATAAAGTTTGGGACTCTTTACTGGTTCGTGCCCAGTCAATATATTGAGCAAATTATACTGAACAGGTTCTGGTGCTACGTGGCATCCCTTGAGATGGTTCTAATTAGGGGACCAAGAACTGTATGTGTAAATGGAATAAACTAATAGATTTATCTCATTGTTTCCTCTGAAAAACGTTAAGAGACAGAGAGCAGCAATAGAAGGTGAGTTCTGATCTCTAAACCAGCAGAGTAATTTGTTCTCTAGGACCAACTAACCAAGGTATTTTTAGCAGTTCTGAAATTCACTTCTCAGATATTTTAAAGTTGCACAGACACTTACAGTCATATTTTTATCCTGGATCTTAGGGGAAAATTTCAACTTTATTCTAAATTCAGGCAACATTCACAAATATGGAAAGTACTTTGAAATACTGCAAGATGTGTGTAAGCCATCTGAAAACGCATATTAAAACTGATGCCCAAAATACCTCCACAGAGTGTCAGAACTCTCTTCAAAGAGAAAATATTATTAATGCTATGACATGCTCTTCTGCCCCTTTGCTTTCATGCTCCTTTGCCCATCGTTCTTTTCTTCTGCCACAGGCTCTCAAATGCATTTTCTATTTCCTTTTTTAACCCCTTCATCTGCTTTCCTTTTAAACCTCAATTACCCTGCCCTTATTTTCCCTCTCAGTTCTTTCTATTCAAAATACAAACATGAAGTGTAGCCTTCAAGCATCAAGGACTTAATCTCATTCCATGTATTGTCAGGTTTACAAGTGCTTAGCTATTTTGCATTTAAAATGGTTATTGCATAAGGTATTTGAGGGGGAGAAGAAAAAAAAAAAGAGATTGAAGGAAGAGCTAGAATGCAGCACTTCCAATGCCCACGTGAGTGCTTTTACTAGAGAGTTCTTCATACATTCATATATTTTGTCCTACAATTCTTCTTGCCATGCTGTGCTACAGTAACAGCAGGACAGCTGGCAAGTACTCTCTGTCCTGCAACTTGCTGCAGCACAGATTTCACAATAGCCTGTCTGGACCCCACAGAAGATTAGATCTGACACCATCCAGTTTGTACGTCTGGGTAAGGTGTCAGTGTGAGAGAGACACCAAATCTTTTCTCCTTCACAATTGTGTAGTCCGTCAGCACAGTTTTGTGATATAGAAAGGTCACCATTGAAATGCTAAAGCCTGTGGCTCATCAAGGAAATGATAATGATGACTCGGAAGATTGCACTTTCTCATTTATTAAACTGTGGCCAGAGAGATGAAAGAAGTAGTGTGGGTTTGGGCCAGGTGAGTACTTCTCTGCCCTACACAGTAAAACACATTCTATTTGAATAATCTTCAGCAGTCTCCAGGGCCAACAGCACTGGAATGCAATTTTGCCTCACAGTCCTTTTATAAATCTAAATAGGCAACTGTTTAAGGATGTAGGCAAACTAGGGAATGAAACATGACATTTTTCCTGCAGTTCTCGTCTGTTGTACTAATCTTATTTACCTCCAACAGGGCAATTACTATACTTCTCCAGTTAAATGTCCACCTCATCCACTGCCATTTCATTCAGCACCATGTGTCTCAAAAACACACGAGGAAAATCCCACAGTAGAGTAAGGTGGATCAGGGAAAAATTGCTCATTGCTCTTTCCATTTAAAGGTATCTTCAAACACCATTATACTATACCCTGCTTACAGTAACTGGAGACATTCTTGTTCTCCAGTCAAAACCAATCTGAATTATAGATTTCTGAATTCAAGGATATCTTGTAGAAGCAGTCTGCAGAATTCAAACATGCATTATGTATAATTTTGCCTGTTAGAAGTCAACTGTTATGTCTAATTATCTTTTTAATGGCCAACATGTCTACTTTTCAACATGCTCATCACATCCTAAAATGTGTTCTCTCTTCATTGAGTAATTTTCCCTTATTTATCCATGTTTATCAAATGTCCATGTCCTTCTGTCTCTTCTGCTCCTCTCCTTTTGAGACAGAACACGGTGCTCACTTCTTGTCACCCACCAAGTGCATACATTGCTGGCTGCAATGGCATGAAGACATTGTGTTGTAGTTTCCTGTAAAGCAACAAGGCTAAATCAATTTTAGAGGGTCAGGATTAACACATTGATTTTATGTGCTGGTAGCATTTTTTGTCTGTACTAACTCTTTGGTGATAACCAGTGCTGACTATTTGATGAAACCGAAACTACACAGATGTGAGATGGCAAGAAACAATTTCCACTGTCTTTATGGCCAAAAAAACTAACCTAAGCCTATCCCTTGTACAGTGAGAGTCAAAAACATTGCACATGGAATTTTCCATCTAATCCACACCATGTAAATTTACTTATTAGAGCATATTTCCTTGAGGCAAAACATCTAGTCTTCAGCTGTAAGCTCCAGGATGAAGATGAGTCAGTTGATGGATAGCTATACTTCTATCTTATACTCAGTTTGAACTTAGACCACATCAAATTGCAGAGCTTTTATCTTGTCACCCTTTTGCCTGCTAATTTAAGGAGCCTTGTAATTAACATTCTTCACCTTTAACTTCATTTTAATGAATTTTTTGGTCTGGGAGTTAGACACACCATCGTTACAATCAGCCTAATTAGAATCAAAAGAAATGGGGGAGAGGACAGGCAGGGGCTCTAGGAAGACTTAGCTACAGCAGGTTACTCAAGACCTTGACCAGTTCATTCTTGACTGTCTCCAGGGATGAATAGTCCCCAGCCTCTCTGAGCACCTACACCAGCTTCTGACCATGCTTAAGAGTAGAAAAATGATTTTTTTTCCTGATGTTTAAATGACATTCCCTGCTTTTCAGTTTGTGCCTACCTTCTTTTCATTGTGCACCACTGAGAAGAGTTTTGCTCCACACTCTCCACCATCTCATATTTATAAACATGAATGATGTCCCCCTCCCAATTTCTTCAATGTCAAATATAAGTAATCATCAGCCTCTGCTTGTATCACGAAGGCTCCAATCTTTTTCTGCATCTTTGTGACTGAGTTTTATTCAGTATGTTTACATCTTGCTTGAACTGAGAAGCCCAAACCTGAACACAACACTCCAGGTGTGTTCTCACCAGGGCTGAGTAGAAAGGTTTCTGCTGGCCCAGGGTGCTACTGGCTCATGTTCCACTTGATGTCCATCACAATCCCTCGTTCCTTTACTGAAAAGCTGCTTTCCAGCCAAACACCTCTCAGCCTGCTTGGTTGAGTGCTTGGGATTTCTTTCTCTCCAAGGACAGGACTTGGTATTTCCCTTTGCTCAGCTTCAGGAGATGCCTGTTCACCCCCATCTCCAGCCTGCTGGCATAGCACTGAACAGAGACACAATCATCTGCTCCTCCTTCTCTTTGAGTATTATCTAAAAACTTGCTGATAGTGCTCTATCCTACCACCCAAGTGCTTACAAAGCAATTGCCCATTCTCTTTTGTCAGCCAACTCAACACCTTTGGTTTTATAATATAGCCTTGTCTATGCTCTCAGGGTAGGAAGCTCCTTCAGCTTTGCCTGTATATAAATATATATGTATGCTGCTTGGCAAGTAATCATAAATTCCATGTTCTCTGGAGTAATCTGAGAAGCTCTCTCCCCCTTTCCAAGCAGCTAGTGGTTTTCTCTCCTCATGTCGAGGTGATGTTTTCACGTTGTCACTGAGTGTTAAATCTTACTTATATTTGCTTAAATTAAATATGTTTAAGGTTAACCTTTTTTTTCTTTTATTTTCTTTTTTTAAGTGGCTTATCTAATTTATTTGAGCAGATCTGGTTTATTTTGGGTCACTAAAACCTAATTAAGTTTCTGCTATCTCCAGAGTGCAATCTCCCATGAGTTCTCCCTGTTAATACTCCTGTTTCATGCCTCTCTCTGCTTGAGTGTTACTTGTAACAGTTGGGAAGGAAAACTTTCAGGTGAAACTCTGCTTGGGAAGAGAAGGGCTTGGTTGTTTTTAAATAAAAGAAGGAATGTATCCTTGGAAAGTATAAAGATGTCAATGAAGGAGGAAAATATGTTTGATGAAATATTAAAATCTATTTTAAACATAATTAAAATCCAGTTAAGTATATTCTTTTTTCTTCATTTTTTGAGCACTTCTCTTTGCAAAATGATTTTGGATCAACATGTTCTGTAAAGTTACTCAGAAATCATCTCATATACTGCACTGCTTCCTTTCCTGAACTGTGTGCTTGAAAGGCAGAAACACAAACTCTTGGTTTGCCTTTCAACATTTTGAGACACAAAAGAAATAGCTGCGAAAATGAAATCATGGACAGGATTTCTTACAGCTTCTGAACCTTTCAGCTCATCACACTGAGGACGAATCCAGATGCAGCCACACAGAACAGACGATTTCAGTTCACTCAAAATCAAAAGAAAGAAGATTCCAAAACATCAACATCGGTCACCAGCGTCAATCAGACCAGCACATCGCGACTAGAAGGGCTGCAGTCAGAGAACCACCGCTTGAGAATGAAAATTACAGAGGTATTGTTCATTGTCTCTACTACTTCAGCCATTTAAAATTGTATTTTCTTGCAATTCTGCAATCCGATTTTATGTTAACTACTCTTTAGTGGAAAAAAATATTAGCTTGCCCCACGAAAACTACTGAAATCAGCAGATTATTTATATGCATAGCTAATTAATGGCACAGAAAAATTAAAATGTGTCCTAGCAAATGAAAATTAAAGTTGTGCTCTTCTTTTGTAAAGAGCAAATTACCTTGGTGCTGAGCACCATAGAGCATTACCTCTAGAAGTGCAATCTTTGTGTGCAAGTGTGACAGAGATCTGCAGTCCCAGGGGCACTTAAGAGCTGTCTTTGTTCCTGTTTATGGCTGAGTTTAGAGACTGCTGTTGTTTTTCACAGCCTCTCTGAGAATCCACTCAAAAATTTGCTGGACAGATTTTTACATCTGCCATGAAACAGAATTATATGTATTATCTTAAGGTAAAAAACACTTTTACCATCATGTAAGCTAATCCCTCTAGCACAAAGGCTGTGCTTTTTCTTCAGTCCCTTCTGAGAGAGAGGCTAAGTACATGGCAATAGCTTTTTTATTTTTAATTATGTCCATCCTTAGAAGATCTGAAATGATGACAAATCAACCTTTGAGTGCCCATTTTGTGAGCCAAGATAACCATAACTGATCTACATAACTTAGAAAAAATTAACTTGTTCTTGCCTAACCTGTGAAGTATTCTTACACCTTGAAGAAAAAGTATTCTACTGCAACCATTACTTCTTCATTCAGATCTTTTTTAGGTTACCAAAAGACATTTACTCAGACTACCAAAGACTTCAAAATCAAAAGTTACCTCTACCTTGTAAAGGAAATTTAGTTCAGCTTTAGCAGGTCTCTTGCTATTTTAAATGAAGGCTGAACTGGCTACTGCCTACTTCAGTTGTTCTATGCTACTGTTGTTTGGGGTTTTTTTTTTTACTAAGCCTTATAACACACAAGACTTCAGCCTGTGCCTTGCAAGGCTCATGATGGTGAGCATAAATAAGGCTGGCCATGGTGACTGAGCCATAACAGTGCATGCAGGGGCCTGCTGATCTTTTTAGACTTTGCTTAAACAGATTAAATACTCAGAACCAGTGTAAAACTCGGTGAAGTGACACACTGTGTTTATCTCTCTCAGCCAATAGTCTAATTTCTCACTCAGATCCTCCAATTAGCTCAAACCAACACAACCAGTAGGTCCACTTCCAACCCCCCTGTGCCATAGGCAGGGTCACCTGCCATTAGAACAGGTCGCTCAAGGCCTCATCCAGCCTGGCCTTGGACATCTCCAAGGAGGGAGCAGCCACAACCTCCCTGGGCAACCTGTGCCAGTGTCTCACTACCCTCACTGCAAACAGCTTCCTCCTAACATCCCATTTAAACCTTCCTTCTGCCAGTTTAAACCCATTACCCCTCATTACAAGACTTTGTGAATAATCCCTCCCCAGCCCTCCTGTAGGTCCCTTTCAGATACTGGAAGGCTACTGTAAGGTCTACTCGAAGCCCTCTCTTCTTATCTTCTTATCACCTGCCTTCTTACCTGACTACAGACAACTATGTACTTACCTGAAGCAATGGCTCTTGAATTTTTACAGATTCATACTCTTTGTTTTGCAGCTGGACAAGGACTTGGAAGAAGTCACAATGCAGCTTCAGGACACTCCTGAGAAAACAACCTACATTAAACAGAACCACTACCAGGATCTTAATGACATCCTTAGTATACGGAACTTTACAGACAGCAAAGGTGAGAACTAGTAAAATCTATTAGTAGCTTAACCCACCAATGTTTTGAACAACAACCTTGCTGGGTTGGTTCCACAGCCCCAGGCTGTGGGACCTGGTAAGACAGAGCTTTCAATGTTTTGGTTGCATTACAGAAAGCATGCAGATTCACATAATAAGTAGTTATTCTCTGTACATATGTCTTTGGTTGTATGCCCTATCTGTATAATACATAACCATAAAGAATATTACACGTGGCACAAGCATAGTTGGGTTCAGAAACCAAGGGTTTTTTAAAGCTGCATGGAGGGAGGAATGTCACAGTGTTTCAGGTCTTGGGCGAGTTAATTGCGTCAGCCTTCAGCAGTAGGCAGCCCAGGTTTAATAAGCGCTCATCAGAGCAGGATGTTCAAATCTTTTTGGACCCTGCTATTGAGCATATAGAAGAGAAGCATGTAAATATTTCAGTGCTGATTTGGACTCTAAATGTAGAATTGAAGGCACTCATGTATGAAGATTCTTCCCTAGGAAGAATTTCGTGATGACTGTAATATTCCTAAGTTGTTTCTACTGTGTCTCTTGCATCACTCCCTGAAGAAATACATCTGGAAGAATTGCTTCAATTAACACTATTTCACTTTTGGGAAGTGCATAGTACAATAAAAGAGGATGCCAGGACACCCAGCTTCCATTTCTGACTCTAGAATGGATCTACTTTATACTTCTGGCAAATTATTTTGTATAGCTGAATTTTACTATAGTATGTGAAAAGGCTAATTGCCCTGTGCTGGGAAGTTGGACTTGCATGTTTGTTGCAGTGCTGAGCTCAGGCTTCCTATTGATATGGAAGAGTAAGCTTGGTTAAGTGGAACAGAGGCTTTAAGTATAGCTGTTGAAGAATAGTTTTAGAATAACAGCAAAAGGCTTTTGGACTATTTGGACATTTTTGTGGGTGAGGTTACTTTTTCTTGTGCCTTTTGTTTTAGCCTGAGTATACCCTTGGTTATGTAACTCATGTCATGATAAAAAGGTAGACGTCCATAGAGTTCCCAGTGTCCTTTTTTAAAGAAAAACAAAAAAATCCCCCAAAAACAGAAGGAGGGAAAGAAGGAAAAGGAAAACGTAAATAGCTGCTGGAGGCGTGTGATTATTGGACTGAGATCAGCAGCAAGAACTAACATCAGTGAGTGGGATGAGGCAGTTTTACCAAGTGTTTGAAAGGAACACATAGAATGTTCTCCTCATATCAGATGCTCCAGGAAAAATTATAAATCCTGAATAATATTTCAAGCAGAAAAGATATAGTACGTTGTGCCAAATGCCCATCTGAGTTTGGGTATGAGAAATAAAAATGATCCTCAAGAGATACGCTGGGTATAAATTTAGGATGGGATACTTCCCACAGCAGGTTGCACTCCATTAGCAGTAGGATGCTGGCAAAGAAATCAAGGAGAAAATATAACCCTTCTGCACTTACTTGTGGCTCTACCTACAAAAGACATCCATAACTAACTGCTGCTTTAAGCAGCAGCATCCAAGATTGTCTGTGTTCCTAATATTCCCCCTACAGATTAGCTTGGGATTGTGTCTTTTCATGATTTACAGGGTAGATATTTGCAGGCTGTGTAACTTCTGCATATTGAAGTTGCTGGGCACATTTCTCTGAACAGGCATACCACATGAAGCTGCACATAAAAAAGAGGGGCACAAGGAAAGAAGGATATCTTCCCTTGGCCATCTCTATATTGAACAGCTTAGAGCATCCAATCACCTGGGAACGAGGAAGACTTGGATTCCAATTTGCAAGCAGGTGTTTAAGCCTGGTGTCACAGCTCCCTTTGGTGAATGGCCCAAGCGTGAGTGTTATGGATTATCCAAATTCTCAGTGAAGTGACATCATGTTCAAGCAGCCCTTGTTAGCCTTTTTTTCTGCCCCTTCATTTCTGTTTCTTCTGCCCCTTTTTTCCACTCTTTCCCTGTTTCTGACTCTTCTCTCTGATTCTCTCACCACATCTATTCCAAGTAGTCAACCTATGTGCTCAACTTAAATTTGGTATTCCAATCAAAATAACAAGGCTTCAGAGAGTTCATGCTGCTGAGTCACTGCTGCTTCTCTGCAGATGCAAACAGACATCGCTTAAATGGTACTTTAAAAAAATTGTGATCCTTACAGCTACAGGAAAGCTAACTCCAACTGGCATAACTAAGCTTTTGTGTAGCTATTGCATTTCTCTAAATGGAAGTACAGAACCTTGAAATCACGTCCCTGGTAGTACTTGAGGGAAGCTTCAGAACTGTAAAAAATTTATTAGCATAACCTAGAAGTGACTGTGTCTCTAACCTCCACCATTCAACTAGGGAAGCCAGATCAATGCTGTTTTTAAGGTGATGACAAGGTTTATGCCTACCTTGGACCTTGTGAAAAATATGTGAGCTGAGAGAGGAGGAGCAGGACAATGAAGAGAGATGCTAAAAATAGCAGCTGACTTGAGCTAAATATCATAGCAGATCATTTGCCACGTTTGCATTGTGGACATATCTGAATCCTATGTCAATCTTCTTTCTGAACTGCCTGGCTGCTCAGAAGAGGTTCACATAGACACTGCCATGTAGTGTATCCACGTCTCTACTGCTTACACAAATGTAGGGTGAAGCACTTCAGAGAACAGTTAGTAACACAGGACTTCCTCAATGCATCTCAAACAAGTCCTAATCAAACTTTAATGCCACAGTGTACTTCAGTACATTTCTGATATGTGCAAACTGTTCAGAGTAAAAATCCCTGACTCCTATAGCTGAATTTCAAAGAAAGTTATTTGATTCATCTGTTCCTTCCCCACCACCCTCATTGACATCAAATATTAATTTAGGATATGAAAGTTCAATTACTTTAGCCAAAATAGGTAGACACAGCTGTGCACTCCTACAACTGCCTGACCTCAGCAAAGCTTCATAACTTTTGGAATTCCTGGTTAGTTATTAACTCCTGCTGTAGCCCAGGAGCTTGTTGCTGGCATGGGGACTCTGTCTTTACAGGACATGTAAGCATGTCTGATTTATAGAGAGATAATACCTGAGACACTCATCTCTTGTTCACAAATGCATGATGTCCCTGAGATACCTACAGCAATTGGCTATGTAAGAAAATCAATCAGCAAAATCTGGCTTAATGGCTTAATTGTTTTTTCTTTTAATGTAGGCTTTCATCTACACTGCTAGATAGCTTTTTGTGGTCAAGCAGATTTCAGTGTGCTCCATGGACTGTGGCTCTGGGACCTCAAATGACTTCCCCAGTTGAATTTAAAAGGGCTTCCCTTTAATTCATTAGATATAATCCTCAGATGACTTTGACTCAATAAGTCTCTTGGTGACTTCAGCTCTGCACGTTATGTTAGCTTCTCCCTGGCATTTGTAGGGCCTGGTTACCTTTGCTGGAGCACAGAGCTACATTACAGCCTGGATTTGAGGCAGACATGGGCTGTCTGTAAGATCCACGCTTGGCTTGGGCAGTTCCTGTAACTGGCAGTGCCATTCAGAAAGAGAGCCAGGCTTGGAGACATAGCTGAGTTTTCCAGGCTGACATTTGGAAATGCTTCTAGCTGTGATGCTGTGTAAAGAGAAAGGTTATGCCACACAGCTCCAGGGAAGAAATACTCTGGCACAGGCACAAGCTAGAGCTTCCCAAAAGGCCTCTCTGCACCCATGTAACCAGTGTGCCAGAAACAGGAGACTTCATGAAGGTTGAAGTTATTTCTACTGTGCAAATTCCTGCAGAGATAAAAGTTACTGAGGAGAAAACTGCAGAGGGAAGATACTGTGTTCTTGGGAGGGTTGGATAATTTTGCTACGCTTGGAATCTTACTATCTTACTCTATTTGACTTCTGACATTTTATAACATGAAAACATTTCTACATGAATGATTCATAAATTGCAAGGGTTTCACATACAGCCAAGCTCAGATGAAATCCTGCAGAGGAATCTCCTTTGCCAGTACATTTCAGAGTATGCCAAGACGAGAGGACATGGCCTGAAGTTGTGCCAAGGGAGGATTAGGCTGGATGTTAAGAAGCACTTTCTGATGGAAAGGGCCATTAGGCTCTGGAATGGATTGCCCAGGGAGATGGTGGAGTCACCATCCCTTGAGGTATTTAAGAAAAGACTGGATGTGGCACTTAGTGCCATGGTCTGCTCAATGTGGTGGTGTTAGATCATAGGCTGGACTTGATCTCAGAGGTCTATTCCAGCCTTAATAATAATTTCAGTGGTGTACTGGGGAAATTAATGAATGACACCCATCCTGTGGCAAGATGCAGCCTTGCAAGAGTCACCATTATGAACAAAGCCTGTTTGCAAGTTCTGTCTCTACAGGCTTGCTCAGAATGCTTTTTCTGTTTTGAGCCAGCAAACAGCCTTTACTCACTGCTGTAAATGGACTGGGAGCGTTCGTTGGCATGTCAGCTATGCCTACATACTGTCAGTTCTCACCCCACTCCAATGTTTCCTAGTGTTAGTTTTTCCCCATGTAAAAGCAGCTCAAAGGAAAACAGATTTCAAAGGCATGTTGCTCATAAATGTGAAGCAAAACAGAGTTCATCTGTGACAGGGAGGAAGAATATTACTTTTACGAAGTTAGTGTGATTCAGGCATTAAGTTTGAGATTGAAACCTCAGATCCAAAGGAAAGCCTTTCAGAAATAACCCCTTTGTAGGAATGCTCCTTTAAAGAAAGGATATAGTTCATTATATCCCTTGTATATGTAGTTATATAGAGATATATATTCTAGTTTCTGTGAAGCCTAGCAAATGCCAGAGGTTCAGTGCCTGCCTTTCCTTGTACAGAAATAAATCTGCACTAAAGGTAGTTTCTTCTGATTGAATGTAGTATGAATCAGAGGGAATTTTTACTGGCCTTTCTCTTAAAAAAAAAAAAAACCTTCTTTTCAAAATACAACTATCAGAAGTCATGATTTAGACTGCCTGGGGTGGTGCTCTGAATTCAGAACTTTCTCTGATATACCCAGCAGATGATGTGATCATTTTAATTCTTCCTTTCATTTTAATCCTATTCACATGAAAAGCAGAAACTCCCTAGTCATGTTTCACAGGCCAAACAAAAGAAAAACATGGAAAATTACAGTAGATTTTAAAAAATCTACCTCTAGCTTTAAAGTTTTCAGAGTCCTTCATTCAATCAGCAAAGTTTTCACTGTCAGCTCTTGTAAATTATTATTAAACCACGCTTGCTTCTTTGTGGAGATCAAATTTGCTTTCTAGCAAAGAGAAGACAATACTGGAAATGAAAGATGTGGGGTGAAGAGCAGTTCTGCCATCTAGTTGCAAGCCACCAGAGAAATATTGCCATGGAAGTGTAATGATGAAGATGTTCAATAAAGCTTCAGTGTAGAACCATCAACAAAGCAGGCTTCCAGTTAAAGAAGTCCAGTTTCTCAAATCTTGGGAGAAATTGCAGCATTGCCAGGCACTTGGTGTTTCCTGCCTGCAGCTGAACAGGAGTTATTGAAATATGTGACATGTTTGAGCCAGCTCAGGTAATTTTGACAGCACCAGGTTGTGGAGTGATTATACATACAGCAGAACTGAAGTGAGTGTCACCCCTGGCAGAAGGAGAGATGAGCAGCTGGGAGCAGTGACCTTCTCACCCAGCTTCTCTACAGCCAGCATCAGATATTCTCTTGCAGCTCAGAGCTTTGTAATTGGGAGTTGTTTCTCTGTTGCAGGTAGGCAGAGGTTTTTGGCTCTCACCGACAACTGGGCAGCAGCTTTTGTTTTCTAATGAACCCATCAGCGAGTGCTGTTCAAGGCCCTTGAGATCTATTTGTCTTTTTTCCTGATGGTTTTCTGAAGGGAAAGTGCTCAGGCATCACTTACCCAGACTTCTGAGTTCTGGTTTGAGGTCTACGAAGGTGAAAATTACTTAGAAAGTGCTTCTGGCTAATGTAAATTCAATTTTGAAGGTAGCTAAATCATCCCAGTGCAACTGTTTCAGTAGTGTCTGCAGTGGCAGACAGTACCCTGAGAATGAAGGACATTTTTCAAGTGGCATGCTTAATGGACAGAGGAAGAAAAGATAGGGAAATACTTAAAAACAACAGTGCTAGACTTTGCAGGGGAAGCTGGCAACTCACATCTTTACCATTACCCTTAATTAATTTTGTTTCAGTTGTTCACTTATATAAAATCAGTTTCCACCTTCCTAATATTTTTTCTTTCAGTGCATGTGGAGATAGCTTTTTTTTCCCTTTAAGCTCCAGCTTCTGGAAACATGACTAAATAAGGTCTTGCTTTTCATTATTTAAAGTGAATTTTAGAAAAAACAAAACAAAGCAGAAAAAAAAAATAACAAAACCAACCAAACAAACAGGAAAAAAAAAATCATCCACCCAAACAAAACAGGAAAAAAAAACCAGTCTAGTTTCCATAGATGTGGAATAAAAATCTAACTCCTCCTCTCCCAAAAAGCTTAGCAAATAACAACTACATAACTTTTAGAATGGACTAGGGTAGAATAGAATAGGAATAGAATAGGACTAGGATAGAATAGAATAAGCCAGGTTGGAAGGCACCTCCAAGAGCATCCAGTCCAACCTATCTGTATTTTGAAAGAACTACAGGAAATGAGGAGGGGGAGGGAAATCAAATTGTGGCAGTGTCATGTGGATTTTGTCTGCTTTTCATACATCCACATTAAAGCTCGTAGAGGGTTACCTTGTATGCAGAAATGTATGCAGTGTATTAAGGGAGAGTCATCTGCAAGGGTGGGAAAGGGTCTATTAAGAATAACACACAGTGATATATGGGCAGTTGGTGTTGAGGGGTGAGTAGGCAGAGAATGCATGATTTCTGCTCTGCTTTAAACTGAATCCCCCACCTTTTTGACAGGGACCACCTCCTTCTCTCTCGCTCTGTATCTCTCACAGCATAACTGAAAGCACAAGGAACGCCTTTTGGGGCATACACTACAGATTAATATATGAAACCACTCCCAAAGCTCAACACTTGCACGTTACAGTCATTTGAGTAAGAATTGTATCTTCAGTGGCTGTGTAAGAAGGTTAAATTGCCTACCTTGGGCCGAAGGAGCTGGAATTGTGAATTAGTTAAATATCACTTTCCCCATCTGTAATTACAAGAATCACTCAAATTTTCACTTTGGTCCATATCAAGGAGTCGTCAGTTTTCACTGTCAGGTTAGATCAGCTCATAACTGATGGTTGTTTTTAATCACAGAAGTAAATACTGTTCTTTCTGTGTGTCTGTTTATAGACATCACAGGGCTTTTATGCAAACGTCAAGCTCCATATACAAAGGAATGCAATATATGGAAAGCAAAAACTGAACTCCTCTGACAGTTAATGCCACACCAGCAAACTTCAGGCTGCCTTGAGATGAGAGACTTCACTGCTTATCTTAGCCACTGTCAGATTTGACTCTTTGCTGCCTTCTCCTCACATCTAAACCATCACTGAATCCTGTCATATCTTCCTTTTAAGCACTCTTCTTTCTGCAACTGAATTCCCTAGCTCTCGTATACTGACATTTTCTTGTCCCCAGCGGAAGCAGCTTCGTGTGTTCTGACTGCCTCCTTTCTCACAGGACCCTTCCATGCAAAATAAGTGAAAACTCTTCTCTCCCACTCTTCTGACCTGTAGAATCCCCACGTTTACACATTTTTGCATCCTAATCTATTCATTGCTTTCCAAGTTGCTTTGTTGGATTTTTCACAGACAAAAGTGAATGCAGAGAAATAACGCCAGGGACAACTGTGCTTGGAAAGCAATTATGCGTGTTGAAGTTTGCCCTCAAAACATGCCTGTTTCTGCTTCCAGCTTCTTTCCTCACCTTTTTCTGCTGCTTGTTTTGTCCCACCAGTGCCTGTCGACAGCATATATATTCCTAGTGTGCTGGGACCTGAGCATTATTTGGGGCTTCTGAGCATTAGTAGAACAGTAAAGCAGCTTAAACCTTCAATATGCACTGGGTTTTTCATACTTTCATTTTCTTTTTACTCTTTTCCTGGTTTTCCTTCTCAAACCCGTTTTTGCATTCATATCCTCCTGTGTCCTTTCCAAGAATTTACCTCCCAGCCCTCTTCCACACTGCCTTAACGCCTGCAGCAATCACTGTTTTGCTGTGTGTGTGGCAAACAACTGCCAGTGATGGATTTGGAGCTGCTCTGTAATTATTTATGAAAACTGTGCACTGTCCTCATTACTCAGATGTTTTCCATGTGACTTTATTTGGCTTAACACAGTAGGAGAGTTTGGAAAAAGCAGACAGGAGCAGAAAGGATTCCTGGTGAAGACAGCTGCCTTAAAATGGCTGTGTTCATCTGCGTTTCTCAGGGGGTCTGATGCCACAGGCTTTAGCACAGCTAGAGAGACCCCAGGACACCTGAGGGAATCAAGTGAAGCTACCTACAGCGAAAATCGTGATCTTCTATGGTATCACTGTGCAGAAAAGAGAACAGCAGGAGAAAACTTAATGAAATCATTAGCTGCCCTTCCTGCAGACAGCCTATGGACCAGTGCAACTGCTATGAATCACATTTCCATGCTAAATGATGGTAGATAGCTAAATGGCAGCACTTAATTGCTTCTCTGGTTGCAAGAGTATCCAGCTTTTATACATCACTGAGATAGTGTTTCTAGGAAAAGATTTAGCAAGAGTTGGGGTTTTTTTCATATGAAAAAGTAACCAATTTTTGAGTGCAGGATATTATGATGGGGCAGTTACATTAACAGTCTAAGATTAATTGAGAGAATATATAGGGCTTCATAGGGGTGGGCAGCAAGGTTTGGCCTGTGGTTTGTGTTGGTTTTTTTTTTATTTAAAGGTGGGAGCCAAAGGAGGACAAAAGAGATTTTACCCCTTTGCTGTTCCTTCAGGGTAGTTCCTGCAAAGGATCACATCACAGAAGTATCAAAGACCCACAGGGAAACCTGAGACAATATTGGGATATAGGCAGAAATAATTTCCTTTGTGACATTATGAACATCTGGGAGGTTTTTTAAATGAAACTATTTTAAAATGGTCTCTTGGTCACAGAAAAGTAAAATTGAATGTTTCATCCATCTAGATGGTGAGAAAGCCGTTTTGAAAAATCATCTTGATCAAAATCCACCAGCACAATGGGGTTCATCAGACCCTTCCAGAACAAGCAAAGATCCTATAGAAGACATCAACTCTCCAGAACAGTAAGTATACACCTTTCTATGTTGGTACAGAAAGAGGCACCTCTTGCTCTCCTGATCAGGTATGCATGTGCTTGACCACACACACACCTTCTACTGTTGTAGCCATAAATCCCTTCCTTGCTGATAAGATCTTAATTTAAATTATTATGTTTCATCAAAACACATATTTATCGTTCATGTATTTTCATGGGAAGATCTTCACCAAAAACCCTTTCAGCCAGCCCTAACCACAGAGAGAGCCTGGACCATCAGCAGCAGATAGAAATGGCACCTCTTCAATCATCAGTGGGTAGCAACACTGTACTATGATGCCTTCTTGCCACCAGCTCATGGTCCCCACAAAATTTAGAGGATATCAGGGGCACTAGAGGCTAAATTGCCCCAAAGGCAATGTAGCATACTTCTTTTCTCTTATATCATAGAATTATAGAATGGTTTGGATTGGAAGAGACCTTTAAAGGTCATCTTGTCCAACTGCTCTGCAGGGAGCAAGGAAATGACTAGATTAGCTTCCTCAGAGTCCCATCCAGCCTGGCTTTGTTTCCATAGATGAGGCATCCATAAAATCATGTCTAAGGTTACTGCAGAGACTTACAGGACAAGCTGTGCCCAACCATCAATGTGTGTTAGGGATGACTACTGTCAAAAGTCCTTCTACACACTAGCCAGAGGGGTTTGTGGTGTACGTAGCCATTTTGTTCTCTTTTAGTTTTAAGCTAGCTGAGAAATAAAAACAGTCTGAAGGCTTTCCAATGTTGCCATAGCAGCTGGACCTGAGTTTTGGCATAGGAAAGCCTGAACCAAGTAGTTTCCCTTAGAAACAATGCTGCAGCGAGAAGGAAAAAGTGGCACAAAGCACTTGCTAGATTAATGGAGGGAAAAGAGTCTTATGGTATCAGCTTTTCTCTCTAGGAACCCATTTAATAAAATCACACACTACCCTCTACCAACTCAGCAGGACCTGCTGTGGGCCAGAGCTCAGAGAAGCACTGTGTTTGTTTATCCCTGGATCAGTCATCTCCCCACAACAGCCTATTTACCTGGGCACCACTTTGTTAGAAGCTGAACTAATAGCTGCTTGACTCCTGTTCTGCACATGGGCAGCTTAAAAACTTATTTTAAAACAGAATAAATTAAACAAGCTACCAAAATCAGTCACTTGTTATGTCAGTGACAGCAAACCTAATTTCAGATAGCAGTGTCTGCTTGTACTACCTGAGTAAGGAAAGCACATGAGTTTATAACTCTATCCTTGCACCCAAAAACCCATTTAACCCAAACCTGCATGGGAGCTAATATGCACACACATGCAACAAAAGAAAAAAAGCCCCTAGCAGCTGAAATGTGGTTATTTCACAAAAGCAGAGCTCTCATTAGAAAGCTTTCATGACTTTATGGGGTCATTAGAGTGCTCCAATGCATGGCTGTTAAGAGTTCTGTCTTTTTCCAGCATGGTTTCTCAGAAATAATATAGTGTGAAGGTAGCCTCATCCACACATGGCCCCCTTACACTAAAAGGGATGCTAAGAAAAACACAGATACTCAGATAATCCACTTGTCCCAAAACAGATTTAATACAGAAAATAAAGAGAAAATCGTTTGCTGATGACAGAACTTCCTCTGGGCTAGTGGTAACTGATAAGAAGACTGAGATTTCCTAAAGGTCTTAACAAGCAGGTCAGTACAAATCTGAACAGTCAGTGACCTTTATGGAAAGCAATTAATAAAGTCCTGCTAAGTGAAAACAGTCATTTGGCACTTGCAGAGATGGGACTGTGCCAAGTGCAAGGGTCAGTGTCTCCCCTGAGGATATACTGGCAGTTTGGCTACCAGAACCACAAACTCCAGACAGAGTGGACCTTTGAAAGAGGAGAAGTGTACCCATGTTCACGACTAAGGTTTTGTGATTTCCTCTTTCATAAGACATTGTTTCTTTCCAAACTTTGTGCTCTTTAAGAATATCTTTCTGCACACATGGGGGGTTTTATTGTTGTTTTTTTTTTTTTTTCAATGTATCTGGCAGCACTCCTGACATTCCACTGTTAGTAAATGCATCACATTTGTTAAAAAAAAAAAAAATTAAAAAGAGTTAGAGGCAATCAGGCTGTTCCCTCCCTGGTGATGTTCAAGGCCAAGTTGGATGAGGCCTTGAGTTACCTGTTCTAGTGGGAGTGTCCCTGCCTATAGCACAGGGGGGTTGGAACTGGCTGAGCTTTGAGGTCCCTTCCAACCTAAACAATTCTATGATTCTATAGTTTGTGCCTTCTCTTCCTCATTTCACTGCATACATAGAGCAAGTGGCAGAGAGGTGGTCACACAGTCTGCTGAACCTAGTTCTTATTTGAGAACATAAATCACAAAGAAGGGTAGTCTGTAAAAGATTTCCTCTTTCTCACAAACCTGTGAAAGGAGGATGTAAAGAGAATCATTTGCCTCCAGAAATGTTAACTCTCTAATGGCAATAGCAAAGAGAAGCATCCCAGCTTCTTGTTATTGACAGGACTCGAGAGAGCTGACATCTTCCAGTCTGTATGACTGGAAGGCAGCCTTAGAGCATAAATATAGATGAAGCACAGTTTGCTTTGCGTCTTTACTCCCTTTCCTGCTGGGCAGGACCTGGCAGGTTATCTACAGTGCCATGTAACATTGGACATACCCAATCAGACCATTAGATATGAGGACCAAAACCTGAGTGCTGGCTGCTTTATCTCCTGTTCATGCTGGCTGTGCAGTGCAAAATAACACTTCTATGGCAGCAAAGCAGTGCTGCTGCACAGGCTTGAGCCCTGCACTTGGATTTTCCATGGTGCTTTTCAGTGTACTCCCTAGCACACTTGTATCAAGTCGTGCCCTTCTGTGTAATGCTCAGGCATAATGTTCAGAAACCTTCTCTGGGGGAAGTTTAGCTACATGAATGGAAGCTACACCATGCCAGGTCATCTCAAATCCAGACAGCAGTTTGAACCTGTTTAGGACAGCTAGAACAGTTCATTTCCCAGTAAGCCAAGTGCCTCTCATGGAAAGTTAACTCTTTCCTGCTGGGCAGTCCTACTTACATATGGAAAAATCACACCAGTCAGGTTATCTGCATGATGCCCGCATAAGTACATTCAATAGTATCTCTTCTGTGACCCTTACAGACACTTTTCTGTGCACCTTCATTCCTGCACAATTCTGTCTCATCTCATCAGTGACCTACATTTCATAGACTCATAGAATGGTTTAGGTTGGAAGAGACCTCAAAGATCATCCCGTTCAACCCCCCTGTGCCATAGGCAGGGACACCTCCCACTAGAACAGGTCACTCAAGACCTCATCCAACCTGACCTTGAACACCTCCAGAGAGGGAGCAGCCAAAACCTCCCTAGGCAACCTGTGCCAGTGTCTCACCACCCTCACTGCAAACAGCTTCCTCCTAACATTCACTTTCAATCTCCTCTCTTCCAGTGTAAACCCCCTCATCCTATTTCTACAGGCCCTACTAAAAACTCCCTTCAAGTACTAGAAGGCCACAATAAGGTCTCCCTTGGAGCCTTCTCCAGGCTGAACAACCCAAACTCTTTCAGTCTTTCTTCATAGGAGAAATGTTCCATCCCTCTGAACGTTTTTGTAGCCTTGCTGTGAACCCACACTGGATATCTCAGACCTCAACACAATACTTCAGATGGGGTCTCACCAGAGCAGAGTAGACAGACAATATCCTGTTCCTTGATCATTTTCTTTTTGTCATGCTGCTCAGGACACTGTCTGCCTTCTGGGCTGTGAGCACATTTTGCTAGCTAATGTCCAGCTTTTCACACACCAGAACCTGCAAGTCCTTCTCCACAGGGCTGCTCTCAATCTCTTCATTCCACAGCCTGTAACAATACCAAAGGTTGCCCCAGAAGAACTGACAAAATAAAGCAGGGGTAGGAGAATGGAAAAAACACTGATACTGGAGGTGGGGAAAAAAAAAAAAAACAAAAAAACAACACCACCAAAAAACCCCAAACCAAACAAGAACCCAAAACAAACCCCCCAACAAAACTCCCAACCAAGCAATAAAAATCCAGCAGCTACAAACTGAGGCAAGGTATAGGATTTACTTTTGCTTAAACAGTAAATAGCAGTTATGTTTGGATTTTATTACTTGGTTTGGCTTTCCCTCTAAGAATTTTGCTTAAAATCTTAATTGTATGTGAGTCTCCAGGCTGCAATCCTCCACCTCAATTCCAGGAACTACGTTTTTCAAGTGAAAATAAACTTTAAGTACAATTAAAACAGAAATTGCCACCCACTGCAGCCACCCTTGGCACAACCAAATAAACATGCTTTGTCCATGGCATGGCTAACACTCAAATGCATGGGAAAAAAAAAATCCCATTCACTGGATTATGCAACTGGATTCTCTTGGAATAGCTTTAAAAAAAAAGCTTTTTAATGAGGAGTCTGTAACAGTTGAACAAAGTAAGCATTTCCACTGGTGGGAAAATAAGCATGGGCAATTCTGTGTTTGACCCTGCAGCAAGAGACAGAATGGCAATCTGTGGTGTCAGGCTCATAAGGATTCAGCACATGGAAGCAGCTATCCATGCACCTCTGGGCCTGATTTCATTGATAGCACCAGAAAGGATCGGGCACAGCAGCAAAATAAATAGTGAATGGGTTTTGTGTAGTCCCCAGAACGTATTGCCAGCACTGCCACGATCAACACTGTGGATTAATATTTCATCAAACTTTTAAAAGGAGCTTGGGGATTGGGGAAATGAGAACAAGTTTCCTTGCTAGGCAGGCCACAGCTATTTCCACCACATGTCTGTATAAACAAGCTTTTGTTGCAGTGAGGAAACTAAAGAAAAGCAGCATTACCTTTCTTCTCATTTGAACTGGAAAGCTATACTGCTTGGGCCCACAAGCAATGCCTGTCTCTGCTTCCTAACACAAAGGAAAAGCTCAAATCAGAAAGGCTGTGCAAAGGCAAGCATTCAAACATACACCTCTTACAAAGGCCCATCTGTACACAGTCATTATATCAGACAACAGGGAAGCACACATTTAAACCTCTGGTGAACTGATACAATGCTTTGTGTGGGCATTTTTCTTCTGGAATCAGAAAGTTGGGTCTTTGGTTCAGCTCTGTTACTTAGACATCTGTAAACTTTTTCAGGGTTTCAGGAGGGTGTATCTTCAAATGCAGAAGTAATCCTGGTATGATGACATCTTAATCACTGTAAACTTCAGCTAGATTTTGACTTTGTGTAAAGTATACCCACAGTACTGGGGTAGCAGTGCCCATGTCCCATGGCACTGTCTTCTCCATGGAAAGGGGTCAGTGGAGCTACCTGTGAGCACAGTTTGGTGTCCCTTAAAAACAACAAAATAGCACAAAACACACAAATGCACACACAAAAAAAAAACCAAAAAAAAAACAAACCAACAAAGCAAAACAAAGCCCAACCAGCTGTGATATTGTCAGTCTGCTTGAAAAATTGGATACAGGATGTTGAATTCCTAAATGCTGAATTTTGGTGTAGGTGGTAGGCTTGATTTGTTTTAGAGTGTCTGCACGATGGAAACTTGACACCATCCAGCGCCTCAAAAACCAACTGCAAAGACAAACTGATTGGAAAAAGCCATCAGTCCAAATTCCTCAATTTGCATTCTCTCCATGCACCTATGTTTCCCTTAGCTGGAGTTAAAAAACTGCATCCTTTTAACACCCTTGTGCCAAGTGGTGCACGGCTTGAAATTCAGCCTGTGACCTTGTGCATGTGTATGCAGTTAGCTGGGGCTCTGCATGCAATTGGGGTGGGGGTTACTAAAAAGGCATATGCCTTCGTTGTATGTTTAACTGTTTCCAATATTAGCAGTCTAACAATTACTCTGAACACGCCAGGGGAACTCCAGGAGGTTGTAGGATGCTGCCAATGCACCCTCAGATTCCTGTGTCATGTCTAGCCTGTCAAAAACACTCCCCAGGGGGAAATAACACCACAGTGGCACAGCTCAACAGCAGCAAGTGTAACACCCTTGGCATTAACCCTCTCTATCACAGCAGCAGGCACAGATGAGATCCTTGCAGCAAACTGAGAACGTATCAAGCATGTAGCATATTACTTTTACCTCTTGACTAACATCTCCTCTTTCTCTGTCTGACAGCATACAGCGTCGGCTGTCTTTGCAGCTGCCCATCCTTCATCACGCCTATTTGCCATCCATAGGAGGAGTTGATGCTAGCTGTGCCAGTCCCTGCGTAAGCCCCAGCGCCAGTCCTCGGCACAGACATGTGCCGCCTTCCTTCCGAGTAATGGTTTCGGGGCTGTAGGAAAGGGAGATCAGTGCTTCCTGAACTGTTTTTAAGTACTCAATGACTGGACTCAACATCTGACCTAGAACTCTGCGACAAACATATATATATTAACATTGGCTCTTACCGCAGAGGAGCTACCACTGAGGCCATCATCACAGGAGTGCTCGTGTAACTCATGTGGGAAGGCAAAGGCAGAAGGACACAAGGAGTTTGATCTGTAGCCTTATTCATGGAGTTTTTATTTCTTCATGTACAAGTCATTGAAAAACGTTTCTTCCCAAATTTCTACTGGCACCAAGGAGGCTGGGAAATACGGATCTTGCAAAAAAGACACTAGGAAATAAAAGAAAAAATAAAAACAACAACAAAACCAACACTCAAACGTCACTGAGATCTACGTGGCTGCTGAGAAGATGCAATTCTATACTGTATCCGTGTAAGGAAAATACCATGGTTAAGCTATACCATATTTATTGAGATAGATGCACTCATTTTTACAAGAGTTGTGTTAAATTGCTGGAACCATTCTGCACTGGTTAGTCTTGCTTGTTTTCATTTCAGGGATGATGTTCAGGAGGAAAGGAGGAAGATGAGAAATTCTGTCTCAGGTGCCATTGAGACTCTGCAACGCTGTGAGCAGGGCTCTCTGACTTGCAGCTCTACATGAAACTCAAGCAGAGGCTGAAGCTCCAGCTCTTGAGTTGTTAGCAGCTGGAAAGCTGCTGGTTGGAAGCAGAACACTTCACTCTCTTGCAGGGATGATGGTAGCAACTGCTGACCATCTGCAGCCACACTGCAGCAAAGTTTCTGTGCTTATTTCAGAACACCACCAACTGTAATGTGCTCAACTGTCTGGAAAAGTCTTAGGGCTGATGACTCGAGAAGCTGAGGGCAGATGGGGAGTAGAGTCTTAATGTCACAGGACAGAATTGTTTTTCATAGTTTGTTTGAATTATCTCACACACAATTACAATAAAATTAATCCAGTGGACTTGGGGGAGGGAGGGGTTAGGGGCACAGTGTTTTGTTGCTGCAGGCAAAGCCTGCAGAGCACAAAGATGTGAATATACACTATGTTTACTTTGTATTTGAGCGTGTGACAGTTGTAGTGGGCAATAGAGAGGACAAATCAAATTTACCAGTAGAATATCTGACCTGAATCCTAAAAGGACTGCAAAAAAAACCCAGCAGTTTTTATACTTGAGCTCCATCCCCTGAACCAAAGTAATTAGGAGGAATGATAGTGGCATACCATCTGGACCAGCTCTAGAGCCAAACCCTCAAGCACAGGTGAGACATACACGCAGCTTCTTTTTCCAAAGGCCTGTAACTGTGACACCTCACAGCCAGGGCTGATTGCTAATAGGAGTTGGGGGGTGGGGTGGGAGGGAAATACATGAAGCACCCAGTAGGCTCTCAGTTTTCTTTGACCAACACCTGTGCACCTCAGACCAAACCTTTCGAATGGCACTCCTGCAGAGGTTTGTGAATCAGCAATGTCTGAAACACAGCTGAAGAGGTTCATTACCTGAGGGACTTAACAAGCTAGCATAAATGTCCATTAAAATTAAAACACACCTCATAGTGGCCAAAACCAATATGAATATGTATCTGAATCTTACAATCAGGAGCATCACAAAATATCTCACTTGGCACATACAGTAAAAGAGGTTATGGAAATACCTGTAGCTTTTAGAACAAAACAAAAAAACAAACCCATGTAAGTATAAACACAGATAAAATAGAACTCATTACTCTGTTTAAGCACTAAACACTGACGTCGTCACTCAATGTGTGTTGACAGTATTCTCTTGCTTTATTAATATCATCAGGGCCTGGTTTATTTTAAAAGGAATGTTGATTTTTTTTTTCCTTTTTTAAAAAAAAAAAATAAAATTACAATACTGTATATAATGTGTACACAAAGATCTCTGTAGAAATATTATTCCAACTTAGCAGGAAAAAAAAAACAAACAAACAGAAGTATCGGACCATTGGAGGTGAGTGTGTGTGTGTCTGTAACTTCGTGAATACTGACTGTGTGATGTTTATTAGGTTTAAACCATGCAGGACATTCTTTGTCTCAATGATACTGTAGTTTATCCCATCACTTTCTTTTTTTTACTTTTTTTTTTTCCTGTTGATTTTTTATTTTCCATTTTACTGCAGATAACACAAGACCAACCAAGTGAATATAGCTATTTAATGTTTCCGTTCTTTTCTACTGCAGCAAAAATGTACTGTAAATTTATGAAGAGGCTGTGCCCCAATGGCATTTTCCAATGATGTTAGTGCACAAATGCTTTAAACTAGACTGGAACTGCCAGAATAAAATGTAAATGAAGAATTTCTTGTATAACCTTATACTGCATGAGATCGATTTTTAATAAATTGTTGCAAATCTGTTTTTATGAATAAAATATATAAAAACCTAGCTGTGGTGGTCTCAGTGCCCTCTTCCCCCAAAGCAAAAGCATTTTTAACGTGTATGTAAATGTATATAAGTGTAAACACATATGTGTGTGTGAAAACCTCCCTGGAGAAGGAAGGAGGAAAGTCTCCCTGGAGGAATCCTATTGCGACATCACACAGTAGCAGAAGTTAAAATACACTTCCTAGTAGTTAAAAAGTTCACATCTACAAGAAATAGATAGAGGAGATTCTGCCCTGAAGTACAAACACTGCAGTACTCATGAGTGAAGTCCAAGCCCTTTTTCAAGGGGGAAAATAATCAAGAATCCTTTTCAAAGGGGAAAATAATCAAGAATTTCATGAATTACGTCCAAATCAGGGTTTATACATGCACTGTTCCCTATTGCACCACAGTGAGTGTGGGTTTAGAAGAAAAAAAATGAAAGACTTCACTATTTCACTTAAGGTACTGAAGTTGATCCAATCTTCTAGCTCTAGCAAAATCTCTTTTCAGCAAATCAGAATCATTGATGAAGGCAAACGCTAAACCTCTTCATCCAGTTCCATGCACGTGGTGAATTTTGTGTTCTAAACCAGGTTCTTCTGCATGACAGAAGAGAAGAGTGGGAGTGTACTGCGAGAAGCCAGCTAGAAGAAAGCACTTTCAGTTGTTTGCTTTTCAACAGGAGCATCCTCAAGCCAGCACAAAATGACGAAACCCAAAATGAGGCAATTCAGAGCCACCACAAATGTTGGTTTTTTTTCCCCTAGATTTCTGATGCAACTTAGTGGTCTCACTGAACACATGCCAGAGAAGAAATACCTATGAGGACACAGCTGCATGGATTGTGGAGCACAACACACAATACCAGGTGCCAGAAGAATCTCAAGACAGACACACCAAAGCTCATTCAACAACGGAAGAAAAGTCTAGAGCAACTTTATTGCAAAAGCTATATTCAATCATAAATTGTGAGATGACAACTTAGAGCTGCCCAAGAGTAATAGGAAGCCAGAAATAAAGAAGAGCATTGTTCTAAGAGGAAAAGGAAAAATAAAAAAAGAAGGTGAAATAAGAAGATGGGGATGTCAAACGAGCAAGTTTACTAAAAACTGGTGAGCTTCCACAGGCAGGGCAAATACACTTCCTAATAAAATCATTAAAATGCTGTTGTGTCCGTGGAAGTTTACTGATGTTGTAGCACTTCTTTCAAATAATAAAACTGAGGATGCTAAGGGAAAAGCAACAAAGGCACTTCTACAGGTTTTTAGAACAGCTCTAACACCTAACACCTTTTTTGAAAAGTTTATAATCCAATCTTTTCTGGTCTTTTTGGACCCTGTTTGTTCATTACAAATCCCAGTATGGTGTGCCTGTTCTCCCTGAGATTGGATTAGTGTTTGTATTCCTTTATGCTCAGGCTTGCTTAGCTGATGGAAGCCAGCCCGACAAGACCTGTCCTAGCAATTCCACCCACAGCAGCCTATGGATATCAGGACGGATTTGCTGTGCTGTCACACTGCACCCCAGAGGATGGGTCAGTCTCACTAATGGAGCTGACTCCCCCTGTCGCTGACTTGTTTAATAGAGATTTTTCTCCTCACAAACTTAGACTGACAGGATTAATACAGTGATTTTTATCTGAGTTTGGTCCTCAATTACTGCCTGCCTCTTCCATCTGATTCAGAGGGTGAATAGTACTTACGGCCACTAGTTTAAAATGCATGAATATTACCCACGAGTGCACTTCCAAAAGCACCCTGCCTCTTGAACTGCGCAGGATTCTGCCAGTGTACTACTGCGCTTACCACTAAAAGACACTGCAGGGGAGCAACAGAAGGTCCAGAGCTTCACTGGATGAGGTGGAGAGGAGATGGCTGGAGTTTGTGTTGGGCTACTGGCAGGGATAACCCTGGATGGCAGTACCATCACATCACTGTTGCCACAGACCTCTCTTACCTGAAGACATTTCAAGCCACTAGCTTTGCAAACTGCAACCGGTTTAAGCTCCACTCATGAGGTGCTGAAGTGGGTCAGATGAAGGGGAAAAGGGCAGTCAGGAGGAGAAAAATGTAAACGTATCTTCAGTCACTGAGCATGTCCTTCACAAGCTCCAAGAAAAGTGGCTGCTACTGATGGCATCAGATCGAAGCATCACACAGGCATTTACCCCAATTATGGAACTTTAGAGGCTAAATTCAGTAGAAGTCAAATAGATCTGAGGATAGGAGCAGGAGGTGGGAGTGCCAGCTGCAGGTCAAGCAGCCTCTAGGTTGGCTCACACGAAGAACTACACAGAAAGGAGCCTAGAAGACCTTGAGCAGGATGAAGGACAGACAAGTTCATGAGCTGCCAAACTCAAGCTCTGGCTGGAATGAAGGCTTTTATCTCGTGAAGAGAAGTTATTGCAGCAGGAGCTCTGTATCCACATGCACTGGGGGCAACTTGAGCAAAAACAAAAATAAAATCCACTACACTTACAACCTACAGCTGTAACCACTTCAAGGCCCACATCACCCACGAACCTACTACTGCAGTGAGCAGTGTGGGATGCATGCTTGAGCATGGGAGCTGCCACTGTGTGTGTTGCAGAGAGCACTGGCAGGACACTGAGCAAGCTCAGGCAGTCTTGCATTAATGTAACTGGGAAACACCACGAGGGCTTAGGCAGACGCATCCCTGCTACCTCCTGCTTTGGGAATTTGTCAAGCAGCTAAAAGCAAGAGCCATTTTGAGGATATGCACACACAAGCCATCCCCAGCTCACAATTAATTCTCCTTGGCCCTGGCCCACTCTGGCACACAGCACAGAACCCTGAGCCGGCACAGCTGAGCAGTGCTTGTTTGTCCAGGCTGAAGGACAAAGGAGCATGAATCAGAAATTAAAAACTGGAAAGGATCCTGCAGGAAATACATGCGTGGCTCTGTATTCAAGTGCTCTGCTGCAGTGTTACCCAAGTGGCTGCTACTCTACCTGGTCTAAGGGCACTCTAGAATTTCCAAACACCAGGACCCCTCCCAGTAGACAGAGGCACAGAGACATCTGTTCTACAGGAGGGAAGGAGCTCACCTCAACAAATAGGTTAGCTGACAAAATAATTTTGCAAAGAAAAGCAAATCACTGAGCATAAATCAGCTTCTCCTCAAGAAAGGAGGAAAGGAAGCAAAGACTTAATCACTCATTTAAAGGTAGCTACATTTCCAAAGACTGACTCTCCCCTTGGTGAATGTCTGGTGGAGAGACACTAATATTAATGGGCTGAGGACAGTAGCTTCATACTAGGATTGCAGAGAGGCAGTGGTGAGGTAAGGGTTAAAGGCCTTACATTCACAATTCCAAAAGATCCACAACTCATCCTGACTCTCAACACTGGCAAGAAATCATCTTCAATTTGCTTTGGCTTCATACTTAGGTCACTGGAAGACATTATTTGAGCAAAGGGGGAGATACATAAACAAGAAGATGGCCTGAGAGTCATAGAGATGCAAATGAACAAGTGCCTCAGCTGCAGTCACTTCTGAGGAAGACACATCCACGTCAGCATCAGATACAAGCACCTCTAGCAAAAGATAGTCACTGTCATCCCACAAAGTTAGCTGCACAGATGAAGCTGTTAAAATGGTTAGAACTGAAGCCAAGGCTATCACTAACTGCCTCGGTGTTGCTAGGATTGAAAATGGGATCAAATTTCCTCCAGATTTTGACCTCAACTCCTGGTAGGCTCAAGGTTTGAAATTCAATTCAATACTTCAATAGCCTGGGCTATATCCAGGCTTCTGTTATTACTAGGAGGGGTGCAGGAGTGTGAAGCTTGCGTATTACCAGTCCTTATGCAACTTTTACAGAAACTGGTTCTTAAACACATGGAGAAAACTGCTTTTTAACTGGACTGCCCCAGTCAAGTCGTGGGGAAAGGGCATATTGCACTATTCTCCCTATATCTACAAAAATTACTGCTTTCAGAGGCCTCCAAAGAATTTCCCTTTCAGATTATAGACTCTCCAGCTACAGGATGAAAGTAAGCAGAAGCACCTGGGGTTGTTTCAGGCTGGAGAAGAGGAGGCTCAGGGCAGACCTCATTGCTCTCTACAGCTACCTGAAGGGAGGTTGTAGGCAAGTGGGGTTGGTCTCTTCTCCCAGGCAAGCAGCAACAAAACAAGGGGACACAGTCTCAAGTAGTATTGGGGGAGGTATAGGCTGGATGTTAGGAGGAAGTTCCTGACAGAGAGAGTGACTGGCTTTGGAATGGGCTGCCTAGGGAGGCAGTGGAGTCCCCATCCCTGGAGCACTCAGTGCCACTGTATATGTCATCATACCAGGATTGCTTTCGCATTTGGAGATACACGCTCCTGAAACACTGAAAAAGTCTTCAGATGTCTAAGTAACAGAGCTGAACCACAGACCCAACTTTTTGATTCCAGAAGAAAAATGCACTTGCAGGGAGGACTGGACAGGATAGGTCACCCTAAACTGACTAACAAAGTACTCCATTCCATGTAAGTGATATTCAATATGAAACTGAAGGATCATGAGGTCCAAGCTCTCTTTAACAGCTACTGTCTGAGGAGGACTCTGTCCATTTTGGCTTTAATCTCAATCCATGCTTTCTCTCTTCTGTCTCCTTGGCAGAAAATACTGTTACACTCAGTTTTTAGGTCAACCTGAGCAAAACCACACAGCCAGTAAAACAAACCAACCAACCCCAAACCAAAAACTCCAAACTGAAGTGAACTACAGAAAAGAAGGTAACAGTGAGTTTGCCACTGATTTCTTACCTTTCCTCCCCCAGCTGTTACAGTGGTCAAACCAGTGACTGGGCTGAAAACACGATTTGCAGAGGGAGAAGATGATTCAATACTGAACCACAGTTATTTCATATGGTTTCCCAGATGGAAAAACCATAAAACAGGATGAGGGCTTCCTGCAAAACAAAACAAAGTCTGGAGAAGGGGGGAAAACATAGGCATTGATTCCTATATTAGATGCTAAATCAGTTTGACTGATGAAAACGACACGGAAATATAGAATAAGTTCCCATATCCTTTCCAAACAAAGCTTTACACTGGAAACTGTTTTCTGGGCACACTGGCAAGTTGTGCACATACGTGGGTTTATGCTACAGAATTAAACCTCCCTGCTGCCAAATTTGGAACATGGAACTCCTGTGTGCACAGGATCACAGGATGTTAGGGGTTGGAAGGGACCCAAGGAGATCACTGAGTCCAACGCCCCTGACAAAGCAGAACCAGACAATCTAGCACAGATCACAGAGGAACACATCCAGACAGGCCTGGAAGTGCTCTAGAGAAGGAGACTCCACAACATTTCCGGGAAGCCTGTGCCAGTGCTCTGGGATCATTACAGTAAAGAATTTCCTCCTTGAGGCAGAACCTCTTTTGCTGCAACTTACACCCATTGCTCCTTGTCCTGTCCCAAGAAGCAAGTGATCATAGCCTGTCCTCCCACTCCTGACCAGCCCTCAGATCTTTATAGACATTTATCAAATCTCCTCTAAATCGTCTCTTTTCCAGACTAAAAAGTCCCAGGTCCCTCAGCCTCTCCTCATAAGTGATGCCCTCCAGTCCCCTCATCATCCTCCCTTGGACCCTCTCCAGCAGATCCCTGTCCCTGTGCAGAGCTTATACAACCCATATTCTTGAGCAGATGAGAACTACTACGTAAATACCCTTTTTGATTTATCATGTAAGGAATTTTTTGACAAGGTGTGCTGGGCTAATCCATTCTTTACACAGTTGCTATTTTTGGCAAAGCAGAAATGTGGGGTGAACGACACCAGCAAGTAGTTATGATTCCTTGTGTTGTTGCTACACAGCATGCCAAGGTTTACAGCTAACTTCATCAACAGCTATCATTGTCCTGCCTTTATAGGTTTTCCTTACTCTGTTGTTGGCTTGTTGTTTGTTTTTTAAAATCATTATTTTCCATTTGACATCCTTGGGCCAATTAATTTTTAATTTAGGAGTGTGAAACAAAAATAGCTTCGTGAGTCAGGAATTAAACAAATGAGAAAGGAGCATATGGCAAAACTCAAGCCCTTTTAGCTGCTCTTTGAATGCACTGTGATTTATAACAGTGAGGTGATGTGGTAAAGTTTAGAGTACAAAGCTTACTAAATAATAAATACTCTGCCTCCATGCAGTTTTGCTGGCAATGACCCTCAGCAATTTTAATTAGCTTTACCTCCCCTTAGCTGCAAGGACAGCTGTGGATGTGGATCCTTCCTACAAAAGCAGAGCTCTACAAGTTCCCTTGTCTAGGCTTCGTTTCTTTGCTAGCAGAACTCAGCTTTGCAACAGATTTACCAAATGCAGGTAGGATTGTGCAATTTAAGAACCATCCACACAGTGGTCAAAAACTCCAGCAACATGCTGAGGGAAAGGGCACTCTGACACCACTACTGCCCAAGCACCACTGGAGAGCAGGCAGATCAGCAAAAGTTCATCTCCATCAACACAAAGCTGCATGGAAGAGTGAAGACAGAGTGTCAAACCCAACATCTTCATCAGAAAGGAGCACCCTGACCTGGCTACTTGCAGGCCCATCACATGAGGATGCTTATTCCACCATCCTGGGAGGAAACCCATCATCAAGATGAGTTTTGGTGGGAGAAGCTATCCAGGTCACCTTGTAGACTCAAGGAAATGTATTGCCTTAAGGGCTGTGCAATTCCTTGTGGGATGCAAGTGAGGAGCACTTAGGGATTTTGTAAGACAGATTATTTACAGGAAGGACCAGAGGCAGGGACAGTGAGGGGTCAAGATAAGCATGGGGGGAGATGAGGAGGGGATGAGAAAGGGGATAAAAGCAAGTGATTGTGTATAAACAGGTTATCAGTCAGTACTACTCTCTGCCCACACCCTATGCCTGATCACTGTAGCCTGTCCTTTCTTCTCATTAAACTCCAATTCTGTTTTCCTTGGTGAGAGGCTCCCTGCTCTGTGTGCATGGAGGTCAAAGTGCTGTCAAACAGGGTGGTGGACCATGAGTTACAGAGCCAATTAGTCTGTGATGCCAGCAACTGGAGAAACTGGCCTGTTTGCCTGTATATGTGGGTGTGCCTACTGCTCTGTAACCACCAGCAAACATGGAGCCAGGCTAGCTGTTGAGTAGGGCAAGAGTCCTGGGAGCCAGAAGTATCTTCCTGATAGCAGAAAGATCAGAGGGTCTGGGAGCTGACTGCTGGAGGGGACTTCCCCAGTTTGCAGCTGAAAGGTGCAAACAGCTCCCATGCTGCTTCCCCAGTGAAGGCTTAACAGGATATCTTGCTACTGTGGCAAGGTCAGAGTGTCCAGACAGCAGTCACTGCCAGTTCAACAGGTAGAATTGTAGAATCATAGAATCAGTAGGGGTTGAAAGGGACCACAAAGATCATCCAGGTCCAACCCCCTACCCTACATTAGGCTGCCCACAGTCTCATCCAGCCTGGCTGCAGGGATGTGGCCCCAACCACCTCCCTGGGCAACTCATTCCAGTATCTCACCACTGGTAGGTAGGTCACTCTGTCACTTGCTTGCCCTGGTGGAAGCAGTGAGACTTAGTCTGCTGTTACTACCTGCTTTCTGAAGCCTGGTGTCCACCTAGGTCATTGGCCTCATCTGCAGTCTCCAAAAGGCATGACTTCAGCAGTCAGCAACAGCTTTGGCACTCTGGCTTTGGCACTTAGCTGCTGCCACACAGAGGATTCACTTAAACTATTCTTCTGCCTCTCTGTCCCATTAGTCAGCTTCCAGCTCGATTTGTTTTCCCATCACTGCTGAAGCTTTCTGGCAAAATCACTTAAGTGAATTAGAGCCACCCAGAGAGCAAAATGCCACCAAGAGCCTCTGAACTGTTTGCTGCTTCTTCCTGCTGTGCTGACAGCTGAAAAGCACATCTCCTAGCTCAGCTGTGAGGCACAGACCCCTGCCTGCTTCCCAGCATCAGGAAAATTTGTAGAGACAGTAATAAGCAGAGACAACCTGCCTTGGGACCAGAAATCAGGTGGCCAGGTTATGACTATGGCTACATCTGCCCAGAGAGTTTTAAACTTGTCCTTCCTTGAAGCTCAAGCCTTTTCCACCTCCAAAACAAAGCCTTTCTCTAGTGAATGTAGATAACCCAGCAAACAAACCTGTCCCAAAATGTCTGTATTTCTAGCAAAGGCATAAATCTGACCTCATGGCTCTCATTATCTTCTTTTGCCTGGTGGCAATCCTTTGGGGGATTTCCCAGTCACTAGTGGAATGAGAAAATCAGACCTATTCCCTTCCAGTATTCCAACTTGCTATGAAAAGTTGATATCCTCAGACAGAAGATGTTTGGAGCCTTGCCAAGTGGGAGTAGAAAATTGATCTAGGTTTTCTGCCATTATTACAAGAGTGCTGCAGATTTATAAGCCTATAACATAACCTCACCTCTGCAACAGTCTGCCAGGCAGCTGGAAGGTTTCTAAATTGCATGAAAACACCAGGTTTACATTTTGTCACTACAGATACTTAGAGCAGCCAAATCCAGAGAACAGAGCAGAAGTCTATAGCAAAAGGATGAGCCAGATGGGAGGGCTCTACATGATGGCAGACCCCACTAAACAGTCTGACTGCAGTGCAAAAGCTGAGTGGATTACTGAAGCAGGGTTTCCTTAGACATCCATTCATTGTTGCTGTGGTGTATGTGAGCCCAGATGTTTCCTCCTGATGTACTTTGAAAGAACTCTTCCTGCAATGGGTATTACAGCACATATGGCTGGATTCTTTGGCAGCTGATGGTGAAGAGTGCACTGGTCCAGCTACTTCACTGGGGATGAGAAGCAGCCAGTGAAACTAATGAAAGAGAAACATCAAGTGGAGAGGGACATAAAGGTCAGTTAGTGTCTTGCACCCTTCATTTTACAAAGCTTTTTTCCACTCACCTAAATCACCTCATGCTTGGGTTGTATCTTCACAGCCAACACTTTCCCTGTGTGATTATGGCACTGCTGGAGCACACACACATGAGGCTGCTTTGGCATCTTCAAAGCAAGAGGCTGTGCTAGCAGGAAGGCAGCAAACCGGGCCTTACACTTCCTAACACTGTTTTTGTCTGCTTTTATTTCCCTGGTATATCAGGTTGCTTGAGCCTCCAGAGAAGTAACATCCTGCAGGCAGCGAGTTAACTTTCACAAACTTACAGGGCTCTGCTTTATTTTGGGTACTTCTGAAATCTGTGGTAAGCAGTGAACCATCCCTTGTAAAACCACAGAGAGAATCAGCAACAAAGAATAGAGACATGTCTAGAAAAAGTGTGGAATTTGGCACAGAAGAAAAGATAACAGCTATGAGAAAACCACCTGAATATACTTGAAGAGATTTCAGTTCTCAAAACCACTTGACCCTTGCAGGTAATCAGAGGTATCCAAAAGTCACTAATAATTTCTGAAGGCTTAAGGTAGGAGGTCTCCTCTCAAGAAAGGGAGAATATGCTGCCTCAAGATAATTCTCTAGAGTGGTAGGGGTTGGAAATCAATGAGTACAACTTCCCTGGCAAAGCAGGACCACATAGGGCAGGCCATACAGGTTATCCAGACAGGTCTTGAAGGTCTCTAGAGAAGGAGACTCCACAACCTCTCTGGACAGCCTGTTCCAGTGGTCTGTCACCCTTATAGTAAAGGAGGTTTTCCTCACATTGAGGCAGAAACTCTTGTGTTCAGTTTATATCCATTGTCCCTTGTCCTATTACAGGATACCACCAAAAAAAGACTAGCACCTTCTTCTTGACACCTACTCTTCAGGTGTCTTTCATACAAAGATGTTGGCAGTTTTAGCTAGCTCTTATCAATTTATTTAGGCTTTCCTGACAAGACACTACATGGTATCTTTTACTATAGAGTTAAAGAAAGTTTCTAGCTAAATGTCCTTCTGACAAAGTTGTCTGCTTTAAAGTACACATAAAACAGGCATTTAAAAAGCCAGCCAAACCACTGGGCTCAAAGGTAAAATACATTAAAAGAAGACAAAAAACCAACAACACAAATATGCTAATGTCAACCACCATCAACCATTCACAAACCCCCCCCACTAGGTCTCACTCATCAGCATCTCTTGCTCTGTCCTAGTCTTCCCACCCAGGAAGTTCCACAGCAAAATCTCCAGACACACAACTACAGTCCCTGGAGGCCAAGCAGAAAAAGCTATTTCCAAGGTCAAGGTCTCTTCTGATGAAAATACCCCATGTCTCCACTTCCTTCAGCTTGAGCTGTGAGATGTCAACTTTAATGCTTCAGGCAATTGCAGTTGCCACCAAATGACTCGAGAGAAAGTTGGCCTTTAAGGTTTTGAGACAACTTTTACCACTTTCTGGAGTGCTTCAGGTTGCAACAAGAAGAAATCATCTCAAGGTCAATATGGAATGCAGAACATGGGGTTAATCACAGTTTAACTGTGCATCTGGAAATACAAGGCAAATAAGGACTTTGAAAGACTGTGACTCCTGCACTGGGTACTGCCTAGCAGAAATGAGGCTGACTCAAGTCAGGGAGCACTTCACTAGAAGCTTACACTTTGATATCTGGAAGCTAAATTGTACTTTCTGGGAGTTCAAGGACAACCTAAATGCAGAAGTGGTGCTACATAAATAAGCTTCAAACAATCAGAATGGGAGAACGTATGCATCACAGGAGAGATGCTGAAGTACTGGAATGTGTCTGGAGAAGGGTTACAAAGCTGGTGAGGGGCCTGGAGCACAGCCCCATGAGGAGAGGCTGAGGGAGCTGGGGGCGTGCAGCCTGGAGAAGAGGAGGCTCAGTGGTGACCTCATTGTTCTCTACAACTACCTAAAGGGAGGTTGTAGCCAGGTGGGGTTGGGCTCTTCGCCCAGGTAACCAGCAACAGAATGAGGGGACACAGCCTCAAGTTGTGCCATGAGAGGTACAGGCTGGATATTAGGAGGAAGTTCTTGACAGAGAGAGTGATTGGCATTGGAATGGGCTGCCCAGGGAGGTAGTGGAGTCACTGGCCCTGGAAGTGTTCAGAAAAAGACTGGATGGAGCACTTAGAACCACTGAATAGGGCTGAGTGATAGGTTGGACTGAATGACCTTGGAGGTTTCTTCCAACCTGCCCTGCCCTGCCCTGCCCTGCCCTATCCTATCCTATCCTATCCTATCCTATCCTATCCTATCCTATCCTATCCTATCCCATCCCAAATGTATATTTACAGCACTTAGAAATCTGGAAGCTAAATTATACTATCTAGAGGTTCAGGAACAAGCTGAATGCATTAGTGGTGCTGACATAAATAAGCTTTAAACGATCAGAATGGGAGAACACATGCATCGCGTGCACAGCAGTATGGAAAACCTGAATCAATTCTAAGAGTCAGAACTTTTGTATCTTAGAGGACAACAGTAAGGGCCTTGATCATGTTCTCTTTCAGCCTTGCTCCTGGTTCTTCACACTTTAATGCCTAAGGTTGCAGAAATCCACTTAGGAGGCAAAATAACCTGTTGCATAAAGAAAATACTGTCTTTCTCAGAGAGTTCAGGAAGCATTCCAGGTGTTTCGGGCTGCTGATCTGCCATAGCAAGGGACTCCTCCCACTAGCACAGGTCTGATGATGATAGAATAGATTAAGAAAAAGCAAGGTTCTACCCTCACCACTGCTATCTTCTTCCTCTTACTCTTCTGTAAGCAAACAGTAGGTCCATCCTCCTCTTCACAGAACAACTGGGTTGGGAAAAGATCTCTGGAGGTAATCTAACCCAATCCACCTGCTCAAGCAGTTGCCCAGGACCATGTCCAGGATATCTCACAACTCCCCTGGGTCTTCCTGTTTCTGTGTTTGACCACTCTCACTGTAAAGATGCTTCTGATGTATGAATGGAATTTCCCATATTTCAGTTTGTGCCCATTGCCTTTCAGCTTTCCACAAGCAGCTAGCATCCTCCTTCCTGAGATCATGTTGAGTCGAGGCCTTTGTTATGCCAAGGGAATTTGCTTGAGTCACTGCAGGGGACTGCGTCCTGCAGAGTGACTCCTGTGCACAGCCCACAGCAGACTCTGTTGGTTGCCTCTGTCAGTTCTGCTCCTACCATTTCCCTGAATGTTTAACTTCTCTTAATTAGAGATAAAAAGGCTGGGACACAGCTGCCTCTCCATATCTGTTTTTTTCTCTTCCCAGGTATCCTTCTTTGTCTTGTTGCCTGGATTATTCCCACTCAGCATCTGTCCCTGCTCTGCTGCATCTTCCTCCCCATACCCTAGCACTTGGACTCTGCCTGGTCTCTTTCTCCTTTACTCCTTTACCACCCTCACTTACCAACCATTCAGGACAATCAGAGCTGGAGTTATCCTTGCTCCCAGGCAAGCCAGGTCCTCACAAATCTTTAGGAACTCCAAAAAGATTATACTGAGCTGCTCAGCCTCACCCTCCTGACACATTTATGAGAAAGAACTTTGTCACGGAAATATTTTTGTTTGTCATTCCTACTGCCTTACTTTTATAGCCCCTATTGTTTTTTCTCAGTACGAGCATCAAATCCACCAGCCTACAGCTCCCCCAGTCTCCTCTGAAAGCTTCTTTTTAAAACTGGCATCATGCTTGTAACAGCAAACTGGGTTTACACAATAGGCTGCATGCAGATTAGCTCTTGCATCCTTCCATTCCCCTTTAAGGGATCTGGTTACCTGCCAGCGCTGGTGATCTGGTAATGCTCATTTTGTTTACGCCTTCCATAATGTCTTTTCCCATCACTTACGACTGGACAATTCAGCATGTGATTTTCTGTGATGCCCTAATCAAAGATAAACTCTGCTGCCAGGATCCTTTCCCCTGGAACATCTCCCCTTTTCCAGATGGTGCAAATGGGGAGCAAACACTTCCACTCTCTCACACACGCCCACTCTCTGCCTACTGAGAACGTTGTTGGGGTTTTTTTTGTGCCCACACTCAGAACTAAGAAATTGAAGTGCTGCGATTTCAGTATACTCATTTTGTTGTGCATTTATACAATCTGCTCTCTTTCTGCTTCTCCTACCCCAAAGACTCAGAGGGCCAAGCGTGATGCTTTCAGCTGCTGTGGGCAGCTGACCCCAACCAGTGTTGGGTGCTGCATCTCCAGCTGGGCTGTAGGTTGGTGGTACAATGCAGTCAAGTCCTCCATATCAAAGAATGAAACTTGGCTGTTAGGTGAAATACTTGTGATTTCCTCTGTCATGCAGAAGATGCCTTTGTTTAGCTCTGATTCCTGCCCTGGGAGGATCACACAAATGAGATGTAAATCCATTCTTGTTCCACCAGCAGAAGATATGGATCCTGCCTGCTGCCTGTTTCAGAGGACCAGCTCTCACAGGCCTTTACACACTTGCATTTTAGGTGTGTGTGTGTGTGCGTGTATTTTTCTGCCTCCCTCACGTCACTGTAGCTTATGTCTCTCTGCTTCCTTGGAGGGCTGTTACAGTCTTGCAAAGGCCAAGCTCCACTCTGTTGGCTTTGACAGGAGAAAAAGCCTGCCTTCCCCAGCCTCCTGCTTCCAGGGGAGCCCATGCAGACTTTTAAAATATGCATCATCCCAACTGCCTTTTATCGAGGAGGGCTGCTGTGGATTGCCATTGCTTCATTATGCAAAAAAATATGTAATCAAATATTCTGCCAACCAAACTGGCTGCGAAAATGAAATGTTACAAGTGACCCAAATAAAATTTAACTGCTGTGCTTCTCATTCACTTGTAGCAAAGGCACAGCCACCATCAGCTCTGATCCCTGAGCACAGATTACAGAAGCAGGATTCCTGGTGTACCTCAGCTCTTTATGTGTTTTTAAGGAAAAACAAAATTATTTTGGCATTCAGATGTAGACTCTCATCTGCATTTCCAGTCTTTGAGGAAAACACTTGTTTCCACCTAAATGGACATAGGCTTGCCATCTGGACAATCCTGGTGTGATTTCACAATGGTTCCCAAAGAACATCTACTGTGGCATAGCTGATCTGAGGGAAGTGGATTCACAGGTGATTGTGTAGCATCTTCCTTCCTTTCATTTTTAACACTAAGGAGAACTGTTACATATAATACAGCAAAACAGAAGAAAGAATATTAAAAGCTGGGTTTGCAGCTTTTTGCAGCAGCAAGGTGATGAGACCCCAGAGAAGCCTGAGGATAGATTTTATTGTCAGTGAGCAAGACAGTTTCATTAATACAAAGTACTACCAAGGAAGGGGGAACTGCTAATAGCACATCAGGCCCACACAGCATCCATACTTTTGCTTGACCATGCCCTTGGGCAACAGTATGCACTGTGAAGCATGCTTCACTCTACCAGTGCAGTGCCCCCAAGATCAGCTGATGGCTAAACTCAGTACATCCATGACAAACATCAGTGAGCACTCTCAAGCAAAGGATTTATATCACACATAGCATAGTTTTGTTTTGAAAAGTAAGGGTGGTGGTTACTCGTCCTAGTCCTGATCCCTCACCACACTGCTTTTGCCTTCCTAGCCTGGACAAGTGTCTGCTTGGCCTGTCTCATATCAAACAATTTGAGGTGGAACCATTGTAAGAGGGGAATTAGAGGAGAGACAGATCAAGCCCTGTGGAGGCAGAGCAGCAAACTGCTTTTCTCTGCTCCCCCATGTGGTTGGAAAACATCAATTTAAAGCATGTGCCAGCCAACGAGTTGCATTTTAGTTTACTGTCATCCCCATGAACTTTCTCGCCTGGCTTCAATTCCCAGACACAGAGTGCCCAGTTTCAATTCCCAGCTGTCACCCCCTGAACTCTCCATACCACTCAACCACTCAGATGCCAGACAGCTGCTGCCCTAAAGGTAGTCCCAGACTGACTAAGACTACAGAAGCATTAGCACTTGTGCTTACCTTTGTCATCCCACCACCTATGGATCAAGCAAGACAACATGGGATCCAAGGGCAGTGAAACCTCTCTGTTTTTTCTCTCTCTTCTCTCTCTTTTTTCCCCCCTTAATTTTCTTCTACATTTTTTTTTGCCCCCGACAGACATCACCTAGTTTGTTCCAAAGTAGTTGATAAAGAAATAACCTCTGTGCCGAAGTGCCTTTACCTGCAATGCACTAAGTGTTCCATCCAGGCTTTGCTCAAACAACTCCAGGGATGGTGACTCCACCACCTCCCTGGGCAGCCCATTCCAATGCCAGTCACTCTCTCTGTGAAGAGATTCTTCCTAATGTCCAGCTTGTACCTCCCCCCAGCTGTTAGCATCTGCCTCCCCCACACATGTGCTCTCACCTAGAAATGGCTGGTGCTGGGCTGCTCCTGTGGCATCTTTCCCTCATCACCAGGTGTGGTGGTTTTTAAACAGCCAACAGAATGAAGCTCTCAGATGAACTGGAGAGGAAAAGGAATTATATTGGGAAAGAGAGATACAGAAAGAAATTACAAAGCAGACACAAAATCTATAGCAAACCCCTTGACTTTCCTCCCCTCCAAACCAAAACTAAATCTATAATTCCCAGTGCTCCAATCCTCCCTCCCTTCACCTCCCAATGCTTCTGCCATCCATAGGCCTAAACAAAAGCCTCTGGAGGCTGCAGAACAGGCCTGCTCCTTACATGTTTGTCCTGATAAAGCAGCTCCAACCAGACACGGCTGGAGGGGGAGGAAAGGAGAGCGACCCGGCTTCACCCTGAGTTTATAGAGATAGCAGAATTATGGGATTGAGTAACAGTTTTCTAATCTCTAGAGGGTGTTTTTTAACCCCATAGTTCCCAACCTGGGACACCAGGTGTCTCAGCAAGAGGCAGGGTTTTTTTTTCCCCTTTTCCTCACCTTTCCCTCTCAGGTTGGGATCCAGAAGAGTTTCTCTTCTTCCTAAACACAAGGGAAGAAGCAAAAGGCAGAACAAAATTGTAGTCTTTTTAGGCTATCAGGTAGAGAAAGGACTAAGGGGAATGGAGTAAAGCTGGAGGTGGGGAGATTCAGCCTGGACGTGAGGAGGAAGTTGTTGAGCGTGAGAGTGGTGAGAGCCTGGAATGGGTTGCCCCTGCAGGGAGGTGTTTGGGGCCACATCCCTGGAGGTGTTTAAGGCCAGGCTGGCAGAGGCTGTGGGCAGGCTGATCTAGGGTAGGGTGTCCCTGGGCATGGCAGGGGGGTTGGAACTGGCTGATCCTTGTGGTCCCTTCCAACCCTGACTGATTCTAGGATTCTATGACAAGATGTAGTTTTTCATGTGAACGCTCTAGAGTATTAGAATTTGGATCTGATTAAGTCCTGCAAAAGAAATAAGAACTAGATGACCCTTGTGGTGCCTTCCAACCCCGACTGATTCTACGATTCTAACTCTAACTTCACATCTAACATCTACCAGAAATGTCCCAGTGCACACAGAATACAGTCAAATAACATCCAAGCACTGTTTCATCTGCCAGACAGAAACAGTTTAGTACTTTTCTCCAAGACCATGAATTGTTTCATGACCTCAATACTCAGCTTCTTTTCCCAGTCAGTTAACAGTGTTTCCAGAAACACTCATCCATCTGCTGACTTTGAGGGGACAGCTAAAACACTTACACAGCAGCAGCAATCAGGATACATCAACTTTTAAGCCAAAAATAGGACACTCTCCTAGCAGTAAACTTTTCTTTGTCACTTAATTTTGCAGCTTTATTTTATATATATATATTTTTTTTTTTTTTTTTTTAGACGGTTTGGACTATAAAATTATAAA